>NQII01001049.1:184215-198164 GCA_002778355.1 Clitarchus hookeri
CCCCATCCCTTGGATGTTGATTTTACACTGGATAAAGTGAATTTATTCTTGAAACCAAATACGTAGTTTTGATAATGCCATATTAATACATATACTTAGTATAGAAACAGAGTTTAAAAAGTATTTCAATAACCTATCCACTAAGTATTCATATTTATATGTATCGGTTAACTTAATGCTTACTGTTAAGCATGTAGTTTGATCGTAATGCACATTGCACCACTTCTCAAGTCCCCTCCTTAATGGGTCTGTAGATCTGCCACTGACTTGGGAGTTCTACAGTAGAAACCTCATTTTACGAGTGTCCATGGTTCCCAAGAATAGAGTTGTAAGATCACTGTTGTCACAAAATCTCAAAATAACAAATTTTGACTCTAAAAAATTGAAAAATTGTGTTTAAAGTGTGTTTTTTGCTTAAAGTTCGTATTGGTCACTGGCATTAAACAAACACTTTTTTCAAATGAAATATTGATTTCATTTAATAGGCAGATGTCTTCTGAATAAAATTATACCCAATAAGCATATAATTATCCTCCCCGTCACCAAAAATGTTTAAACCATTGAGTGGTGCAAAGCTTTATTGAGTGGAGTATGTCCATTTTTAATTTCTCTCCCATAAAAGCAAAACTTAATCAAATGATATTTTAATTTAAAATGTAGATGTCTTATGAATGAAATTATGCCCTAGAAGTATAATTAACCTCTTGTCGCTGACAAAAAAAGTTTGAACTTTGTGCGACATATCTCCTAATGAGCACTGCATTGATTTTCAGGTGCCTCTCGTGAGAAAATCAGAGGATCGACGAAAAATATATAAGTATTATTTTAATATGCAGACTTTTAGAATAAAATTATATTGCTGAAGTATAAATACGTCTTATCTACAAAAAAAAGCTTGAGTGCCAATTATGTTGTAGCGAGCGGTAATCATTTTCACGAGTGCGGTGTTCTGTAATTTTCAGCATTTGTTAATCCAATTTTAGGGTCTTATTGCATGAAAACGAAATGAATTTATTAATTCCAGTGCCGACGCAGCCTCGGCACTGGTTGCTCATTGTCGACTGTTCGGTCATTGTCAGATATCTGTCTCCTGGGTGCGACACTCAGTATATTACTTCACTGCGTGCCTATCCCCACTCCTCGCCGCAAACAAAAGCATGGCGTGGGCTGGCTTCTCTTTCCCACGCTATTCCAAACTGCGTAGCCCGCCAAACTGTGCCGTCAGTTAAAGATAATTGAACTTCTAGAACAAAACCTGATGACGCAGTCTGAAAGTTTCTAATCTAATGATGACGCTTACTGAAAACTATGACTTTCGAAACGGCAAACTGATGCCTCATAAACGAAATCCCCGATAACAAGTTTACGACACCTGGCAAAGCGAAAGAAAATGAACCACGTATCCCGAAAATTAATAATACTGTGTCATTACATTGTGTAGTGGAATTTGTAGTTTGAGGGTGGTGTTTGGTTTCATCCACTTGGTTCTCCGAAACTGAATACTGGAAGGGAATATCCTTTCTAGTTAATTCAACTGTTCTGCATGTGTAATGTACTTCAGTCTGTAAGGCCTTTACAGTTCTACTAGTGTGTTGGAATCTTTTATCTGTTTCAACCCAAAACTGGGAAATTTTGAGCATTGAAAGCACTAGCTAGGGACTTTGTGTGCTGGTTAATTTATTCCCTAACATGCAGCATGTCTGCACTTTGCTGTGATAAGCGAGAGTCTGGGCTTCCCATTTACTGTTTTAGGTCTCCTATTTGTTGTGTTAATTTTGTACCAAGTTTTTTTGTTTCTCCCTGCATACTTTTAATTCTAAGATTCCAATTTCTCACTGAATTGCTCTATCACCTGCATCAGTCCAGACAAGTGAAAGTTGGATGTGTGCGTGAGTGGACTTGGCATGGCCTGATCAGTTTGCATGAGTGGTACAGGAGTAAATGTGACTGTCTTGTGGTATTCCATAGTCCCTCTAGGTGTTCAAATAGTGTACTCAAAATAAATGTGCCCAGGTGTACCATTCATGGTGACTACATCAGTCAGAGGAGTCACTTCCTTAGAGTGTGTTTCATCATCAATTACTGCACTGTAGAGAAAATAACTTTCCCTTTAATTTGACTCCATTGTAATTTAATAGCTTTGCTCAGAAAAATATGTGAAATAATTTTTATAATAGCCAGTTAAAGCTCTGTGGTCCTACATTGGCAACCACTTCATGTAAAGAATAAGCGAGTATATATTAAAATTTGTTTGTAGAGTGAGAAATGAATATGAATATTTGTGTTCAGGATGAAATTCTTGGAAACTTACCTAGACATTGACCATAACAATACAAGTGCACTTAATTATGATGAGAGATAGAAGACTTCACAAAACAAGGCACAAGTCTAAATACTATTCTGACTAATCTATCATTGAAAGAATTCAATACTAGTTTTACTGTTTGTTATTTAACAAAACATTACTGAACGAAACAAATTATAATTTTTTGAACTTTAGTGCTGACTCAATATTAAAATACTGAAAATTGCCGCTGATAAAAATCCAAATTAAGGAAAATATAATTACTAAGTGTAAAAAAAAAAGTTACTTTTTATTGTGCCATTTTTGGCACTCGCAAAGTTTTCTTTGTTATTGTTTTCACTTTTTGAGAATTAATTTTTTTTATGGCAAAGCCATTTTTTTTCCAGCACATACTATTTCATTTATTTACATATTGTCATTTACGATCACAATTAAGTCTTGGCCGCCCTTTTTGCAATTCTGTATATTTAACCAATAATATTTTTATATTTACATCAACTTGTAATTTCAATATTTATTGGTCACCAGCTCTGAGGGTGATATAATAATTTTAAAAGTGTTAAAAATAATTTTGCGTGAAACCAATATAATTGTGTAAAATTTGTGGAAAATGTTGTTTTACTTTTTGTATTTTGTATTCAGTTCTTTTGTATTAATCATCATCATTGTAAATTCTCAGAATACTTTAGTTGTTTCTGGTGTTGCGTCAAGCGACTTGATATCTGTGACGGTCACTGTTACTTTCAGAATGCACCCTTTCTCTTTCTTTTATCTTGAGACTAATAATGGCTTAGCTTCGTTTTTAGATCATCTCCTTTTCTCATCAATTAATTATGTACTAATCGTCAGACTTTACCGCATTTGGTAAGTTTCTTTTCTCTCTCTTTTATACTCAGATCTTGTAAATTATTATCTTGTGTGGGGCATCTATTTTTCTGGTGGTTTTTTTTTGTGTGCCAGTTGTCTTCCGGTTGGGACTTAATGATGACTTGGTGAGGTAGGTCCATTACTATGTAGCAGCTCGTGTTGGGGCGTTTTGGCTGATGTGTGACCATTTTTTAACTTTGGCGATGGCAAGACCTTTCTGGTAAACTCCGGAATGTGAGGGAAGTCGAGCATATAATTTACCTTCATTCTATCAGTTCATCTTGTGCATGTACCAGTATTCAAGGCATCCAGTCGCTCATCCAACATGAATTTCTTTTTTGGAATTTTTCTTGTTTGAACCTATTTTATCCTGTATAACGTAAAAATTTTTGAGTAACATAAAAAAATGTTGTTTCAAATAACCTTGTTAAAGTAACTAATTAACTGACCTTTATTTATTTTCTGCTTTGGGATCCTATTCATTAAAACTATGAAATCACTTATAAAAATTAAAAATTATTGACATTGTAGTTGAAAAAAAAAATTTAAAACTATTTCACTTCTTTGCGCTGTCTTTCCATTCACTCTCTCTTTCTCTATTTCTCACATATTTCTCCCTCCCTCACTCATTCGGCATGCAAGACACCATGCCTGACGTCACAGTTGGGGCTGGAAACCATTGTGTGCCTTCATATCCAGCACATGATGTGCTGTGACATCACTTTGCTCGTGCGTGTGCACACATGCGCACACACACACACACACCCCCCTCTCTCTTTATAATCTGAACATGGCAATTTGGTTTTATGCTATTATTTTCTGTGACCTTTGCACCCACCTACACCAACAAAAGAGATGTTCAAGTCTGAATGATGATGAAGTCTGTATGCATTGCTTGTTAAACATGCATTAGTTTTTTATTTTGGTCCCTGGAAAAATTATCCACAGAGGTTATAGTGTATTCCAGTTTGACTTAGGTTTATATAAAAAAAATTAATATTTCGTTTTTTACCTAAGTTATAAAAAGCTTTCCCACAGGTGATGAAAAATATAAAGTACTCTGATGAACATGTAAATTTGGTATATCAATTTTGTATATTATTTCAAGACATGTGTACACTGGAAGTTTCTCCTATATAGTGAACATAGAAACTGTTCCCTTTAGATTCATTATAAGAAAAGTTCTTTGTATTTACAAGTTAATTTGTAACATTTTCATGTAAAAAATTAATTCTGGGACATGTGTTTATTTTGAATTTTCCTGTTCATAAACAAATTTTTTACACCTACCCAAATATGTATGAATATAAACCAACATATTTTTTGTTTTCATTTCTGTCTTTCCTTGAACTTACAAAGTTTGTTGTATTACTCTATTTATTTTTTGGACACGTCAACTGAAATAAGGTAAAAATTGCTTTTAATTGTGCTGCCGCTAACCAATATTATTGTTTCAGTATTATAGTAACCTAAATTTAACTTTAATGTAGGCAAAAATGTTTTTCATACATTAGCAGCACATCGGCACAATTTTATGAATTGTCACAACTCTAGTTATTTGCTTGCTTGACTTTTTAGTCCTACCCATTTGAAGATGTTCATTTATACTTTTATTCCATAGTTATTAGAGTTGGACCATTACTGATCATGATAACTATAGTCGATTCACGACTGGAAGAGACTTTCTTGAAGCCCTGCTAAAGATCTACTTTCAAGCCCATTTCGTATCCTTCTGCCAAAGGTAAACAAACATTCCCATGTGATTGCCATGTGGCAGTCACATGGCAATGTTTACATGCAATGTTTACATTCCACTGTGTGTGTGTGTACATGTGTTCGTACATGTACGTACCCATTAAAAAAGTCCTGTATATATTATTAATGGGTATTCCACAAGTGTAAAGTTTTTAATCTTGAGAATTTCACACAAAAGAATATGTGATGCCAGCGAAAAATATTTCATTGTATAAACCCAAAAGGTGAGTATTTTGATGAATCAATAGTTGTTGTCTATTTACAATCGATTGTTAGCGACTTTCGATAAATTCCCGTACATCTATGGCAAGATCATCAGTATTGATTGAAATTGCTACAGACGTTAAAATGGTGTGGTGGTAGACTGGGTCGGATGTTTCGCGCAATTGTAAAACATTATTTAAAAATGGTTGTGACGGTATTCAACAGGACGGCAGAGTTTGCGAGTGAAGGATTCTACGTCTTCGACAATGTGAAAACAATTCTTATGTACAAATACTTCAACGTTAGAATAGAGTGGCAAAGGAAAGACACGTGCACGAAACACATAAAAACAAAAGGAATCAGTACAACGAGAAAGTGAGAACAAATTAAAATCATACTTTATTAAAAACCAAATAATAAAGAGCGGATATTACTAAAACAAAACAAATAAATGAATTATTATATGTTAAACAAGATAATCGCACAAATTCTCTGGCACGTGTGTCAACCACACCCCGCCAACAACACAAGGAACGAAGGTTAGTAAACAAATGGCCGCGTTACTTTCACCTTGAGCGTAATCGTGTGACTATGCAAGAAACGTTGAAATCTAAATACGTTAGCATCACGTCATTAATAATTGGCATAATAAGATACAAGTCTTTTCGACACCCATTTGTAAGCGATAAATTAACAATTACGTTAAAACTTTGGAAATATTTCCTCTCTTTGTGTTGGCAACCTAACGGCATACCTGTATCCGCGCTCGCCGCTGTTTGTAATGTTTATGCATGTCGCTAACGGCTAGGGTGTTTTTTCGTGGTTGATTTTCAAAAGTTTCTTCCAGTCGTGAACCGACTATAGCTCATTATACAGGATCAGACGGGTAGGCCGTCTGCAAGGTATGTATGCGATCGGTACACTGAGAGCTCTTTGGGTGGCTAGGGTAGTTGCTGGTGCTGGTTTGTCTGGGTCGGGCCATACCCAGGGTTGATCGGCTACTGGATACTGGTGTCGTAGCCTGGTGCCCCGTCCTAGGGTGGTTGGCTGCTGCGGGTGGCAGATCGGAGAGGCAAAACCCAAGGCCACGTATAGGTCTAGGCGCAAATGGATGATGATGGGATATGGGTCTCCGACGGTCTTGGGGTGGCTCGAAAAGGTTGCTAGAGAGGACTAGGAGGTGGCTTCAACATTCAACAGGTGGTCTGAGTTTGTTCCCGTGGAGTTACACAGCTTAAGGCTAACAGAGTTTGGTTACCTAGTAAATGGTCAGCTGCAGGAGCGGTAGCTGTTCTCTTATCGCTCCACTTAAAATGCCCCTCCTATGGGTGAACGGCATATACGGAAGGTAATAAATTCCACCTCCACAAAGCAGAGGCAGGCAACGGTATCCCTTGGTAGAATATACCCAGTGGTGGTTAGGTCACTCCTCGTCAAACCTGTTGGTTAACTGTCGGATCAATACACGGTGGATGGAGTGGGTAGGCCTAACTGCTTCCTCATGTAGTTGCACATAGGTGATTAGGTCATTCCTTGTCAGACTTGATACTCCAACCGGCAGATCTATACATGGTGGATGGAATGGGTTAACTGACTTGGGTGACCTAACCACTTCCTCGCATAGTCTTTCTAGTGGGGGGGGGCTCTGCTATCCTGTGCATCAGGTACCTTTGCGTACCTTGTCCACAGTTTGGGTGGCCTGCTAATATTTGGTATTTTAGAACATACGTGCTGCCCTGGTTAGGGTCAGCCTACAGTTCCACACTAGAGTCTGGAATCAGTATTGAAGTAATGGTCGCCTTTCTCTCCCTTGAGGGATAGTGCTTCGAGGTTGTAAGGGGGGTACAGTTTCACCCTAGAATGAGTACACCGAGATTAGACTAGAAACATGTTTATTCAGTGAGGAATAAACATGGTGACCTGTACTATTTCCTGCAGTTTCGTAATTATTACGTAACCTGTGGAAATTAACTTTATGTTAAATCAGGATGAAGGGGGACTGTTAGCAAATAACAACAGCAAACAAATTAGGTAGCCGTAAAAACAATTGGTTCTTAACTGTTGACACGGTTAGTCCTGAAGGGACTCAGGGTGTCATCAAAGTGGAGAGTGTGGTTCAGGGGGGTAAAGACTTCTTCGGGGGTAGTGTGATGCTGGATCTGGAAGAATGTTTGGTCACTTGTGGTTCCTCATGAGGAGGACGGTACGCAGCTCACTTCAGCACAAGTTGTGCTGAAGTGAGCTGCTGCGAATTAATTGCCTTTCTTGGGGGTGCGCGGCCTTATATAGTCGTGGCCATTGTGCGCTTCGATTCTCTTCGGCCATCTGGCATCTTCAGTAGGGTGGCTGTTCCCTTTGTGGGTGGTGCTGCACTGGCTGCACTCGCTTAGGGGAAACTCACAGGCTGCGGGCAAAAATTTTACACGTTTGTTTGGCAAAGTGGGTATCTGTGGTTCGACCGCCATTTCCTTGGGTGTCCCTGGTTGGGAAGCATGCCTGTCGCCTCTGGAGGCAAGCGGAGACCAATACTCCGTTCGGGTACTGTGTCGCCGCATGTGATGTGGCTGAGTCGAAAAAAATATATGCTCAGCTCAGAAATGTATCACGTATCAGTAATACAATTTCTTCCACAATTTTAATAATTAAATTTGTTAAATATATGTGATATAAATTTTCAAATAAGAAAGTTCACATTTTTATTTTAAATTAGTATTAAATGTTTCCTGTTTTATTTTTTGCATTTGTTACAGAGAAGTATTTCTATCATAATTTTATATTCTTCACTTTTATAAAAATATATTTTGAAAGGATTTATACTATTTCAATGCTAATTTATTTTTAAAAAAATTATGGGAATTGTAATTTTATTACATTTAAAATACAAAAATGTTAAATTCATTTTCTTTATTAGAAGAGGGTATATTTCATTGATGGCATAACAGGTAACCTTTTATTTTTGTGTTTTTTCCCAAATGGTTTAAGGTGCCATGATCAAAATTAATTTGAAAAATCTTTTTAAATTTTAAACCTATGCTGTTTATTTTAAACAATGTTAATGCCCAGTTCATTTCCAATTCATTTTTAGTGATAATAAGAAATGTTAGCANTTTAAATTTTAAACGTATGCTGTTTATTTTAAACAATGTTAATGCCCAGTTCATTTCCAATTCATTTTTAGTGATAATAAGAAATGTTAGCAATGTTCATGTTTTATGTAATTTTTCATTAATGTTTTTATTTTATGGAAATATTTGGCCCTGTTGGTTTTGGGCGATAATTTTTAAAATTGAAAATGTAACTTTTGTCTAAATTAAATAAGTATACCAAAATTTCATTAAAAAATTTATTAATAATTTTATTTAAAAAAATGTTATTACCATTTTTATTATACATGTACTGGTGTAGTGTTGCCAGCCAGTTTATAAGAAATACAGCCTTCACTTTCCCCCTCCCTCCTCCTTCCACTTCGTGATCACAACTATAACTCATGCTGAGGTCATGATACATGCGTGGAGGGTTAGCTGACAGACTGAATACTAGACTGGCCTTCACCTTGGATGCATAACTGTACACTTTTTCGAAGAATGTTAACCTAGAACCAAGTAAGAACATATGAATTGCTGAGGCACAAAACAGGTACTCATGCCCAGGGAGCTTTGACTCCCGATCTTGCAGTTAGCTAAACATTGAGAACTGGAGGGTGCACACAGTTTGGGTCAGTATTTTACTGAAGTGTGACTGGTATATTATTATACTATTTGTTCTTAATTTTATAATTATTAGTTTGGATGACAAGGAAAGTAAGAAAACTTAACAATAATAAATCTGATAATAAAATTAAAGTTGAGTTGAGAGATTTGGGCAGCTATTAACAACGAAATCTTGAGAGCTGATGAGCGTGAAATGAGGTGAGAATGTAGCAGCACCAGAATGCAAGGGGGCGAAATGGGATATCCCCAAGAAAACCTGCTGACCCAGTGGCATCGTCAGGCATGATTTCCACATGCGAAAATCTAGGAGTGACTCGGCTGGGGATTGTACTCTGTTCACCTTGGTGGGAGGCGAGCAGTCTAACCGCTCAGCCACCATGGCCCTAAGAAAATTAATTTTTTTCCCTTTGTTTGAATGTTTTTTCTAACAAGATTGTGAATGGTTTCTTTTAATAGTCTGTAAGTGTTTTCCTAAATTATGTTTTGAACACTTTTATGAATGTAATCTAATTAAGCATTTTCAAGTTTGTATTATTTAAATTCAAATTAAGTTAACTTTTTAAGGAAATGAAATACTTATTATATTGAGCTATATCTATTAGGGCCAGTTTCACAATGTCTGGTTTTGTTCCGATTAGGGTCTGATTAAAATTTAAGTGTTTGTTAGAGAAATTTTCTCTTTCTCAATATATGGTTAAGAATAACCAGCGTTTAATTTGCATCTAACCAATGGTTATCTTAAACAAAAGAATAGGTTCCAATTACTGGACTAATCAGAACATTACAACACTGCTATAAAGAAAATTGTTTCCAGTGTATTTTAAAAATGAAATGCGTTGACACATTAAAATTTCATCCAATTATGTTTGGTATTGAGGTTGTACAAGGCATTCTTTATTGTTCCTTGTGAATATCTTGCAAAGTGCTTAGCCATTGCACTTTGGGACGTGATTCGGCTAGCAAATGGACAACAATATTAATTAAATAAATATCCTTGCCCCTGGGATGTAAACATTTGTTGCTTCAATGTTTAATTACAAATTTCATTTTCATTTTCTGTGTATTATAAATATGTCAATTTATGTAGCCATGGTGCTATCTGTGGAAACTTGTTCAAACTTTTTAGAGTCATTGGGAAAGTAGAGATGCAAGAAAGTTGTAATAACGCAATATACTTAATTTTTCAGGACACTGGTGTAAAATTCTTTTCTGTGTATTTAGCTTTGGAAAGCTTAGTAATATTTTTATCGGGTTCAAGTTTAAAGCCGGGGTGGCTCGTTTCCCGTGGTAGTTTGTTTGTCGAGCGGACGTCTACAGTTTACGTTTTATCAGTAGTCCGGTTACAGTTTCGCTTCGAACTTTGGTTTTTTGTTATGCGTCAGCATTAATTAGATTAGTTTGTTTCTGTTTATCAGGCGACGTCGACAAGCTTTAGTTCCTCCAGCGCAGTTTCAGGCAACGTCAACAAGTTTTTGTTGTACGAGAGGTTCATTTATGTTGACGGCGCAGTATTAGTTCCTGCGACGCAGTTTCAATATCGATAACGTGTTTAGAGCGGGACACGCGCAGTTTTAGATGACGCTGCTGGCAGATGCCGGATGCCAGGCGCTTATCGCAGGAGAGGGGGGTGCGAGACAGAACAAAAGACGCGTCTGTCTGGCGCCTTTCACTTATTCAAGTCTGTCGTCGGGGAGAGTTACGTCACTTCACGTCGCCCGTGAGGNTTTCACTTATTCAAGTCTGTCGTCGGGGAGAGTTACGTCACTTCACGTCGCCCGTGAGGGCAGGTCAGGAGTCGGCGGCGAGGGCCGTTAGAGGCATCATGCAATGGTCGTTTAGGACGTGTCGGTCGGGACGATAACCCTCTCATCGGCCACTAAACTGTATTATTTTAATTCTCTGCCAGTGTGGGAGGTAGCCGCATTTTAAGTTTCTTTGGGTCAGTTTTTTTTTAAGAATATAATTAAGTAAACAACTGTGGCTCCGTTCTGAACATTTATATTTATCTGGGAGAGGTTCGTACTCTGCATACTGGACATTCGTATGTGAACTGTGTTATTCAAATGATAAATAAAGTATAGAACAAAATACTCTGGAACTTTTTTCTTTATTAATCAGGGTCCATTTACTGAGTCTCGTGTATTCTACCTCTGAGCAAGCCGAGGCAACGTGAACATTTGACAGTGTAACAAGTGTCGAACGTTACAATATGGCACCTAACTGTGGGGCTGCAATATTATAAACATCTGCAAAGTAACAAGGCTGGAACTATTACAAAGTGTGCTTGGCGAGAAATGTAACTTTATTAACGATTGTATTAATTTTTCCAGACCTACTATCTATTGTAGAGTATTTTCATAATAATTGTACAATCATATCACGCAATATATTTCACACCCGAGTTGTATCTCGTGCATTGTCGTATTTGTCAAGTCATGATTTCTTTCTCTTACTTGCGTGATGTGTTAATATTAATATACTGCAGGTATATGCGTAATATTTGAGCAATAAAAGTATTCATTCTTAAGTCATAATTAGGGACCCCTGAAAATGGTGTAGGGCGAAATTACACCCAATTTTTAATTTTGTGACAAAATTTTTCAAATACAGAGTAAAATCGAAATTTGCGAAATTTATTACGAAATTGTATATTTAAGTGGCGAAAATAAATTCTTTTATCTGCCAGCCCTACAAATGCTGCTGAAATTCAGGTGGATTGACAAAAATCATGTGAAGAAATACATATAATATTCATAAAGCATAATTAAAATTCATTTAACAAGATTTTGCTACAAATTTTTCACCAACTGAATGCAGTTTTTATTTAATTATTTACGTTGTGAATAACGCAATAACTCCAANTTTGCTACAAATTTTTCACCAACTGAATGCAGTTTTTATTTAATTATTTACGTTGTGAATAACGCAATAACTCCAATCTTCTGTCACAATGCGTGCTATATACACACAAACAAAAATAAAAATGTTAAATAACAAAACAACTACTTACAAAACTAGAAGTGTAAATAAATATTTCCACAAATGCATCCCTGACATAACCTTAAAAACTTTATTTTCACAATATCAGAGATACGTCGCAACACTATCGTTGTCTGTAGTCAATGAACATTATCTTACTAAATTGTCTTTCTCCTGTTGCCTGTCACACGCACTGTTGCTGCTAATCGCCATCGATTGTTTACACAAAATTCACTAAATTTCTGCCAAATATAGAAAAAGTGGCAAAACTCAAACAAAATTTATTAAAAACAATGATTTGAATTAGAATTGTGCTAAAAATTAAATTCTGTATTTCATTTTTTTTTACTTTTTTTTTTTAGGCAAATTTAACACAGTTTTTTGAGTTTGACATTTAAAAATCTGATTTTTTAAAATTATATTTTAATCCATTAAAAATTCTGTTGCCCGCTAAAACGTATATTTGTCCGCTAAATGTTTTTAAATTTCACCAAATTAAACGGAAAGTCTGCTAAGTGGACAACACTCGTCATCTTGTGTGGCAGTTGATATCACTACATTCTTAAAATAAGTTAATAGCGTAATTTTATCTTAACAGAATTAGTCCGTGAAAACATACTGTGCCCCTTTAATGCTTGTAATTTACATCGTTATTTACCGTACTGACCTAAAAATTATTACGTTTCCTTTGTGGAACCTGAGTAAATTTCAAATCCGTCCCATCCGTTAATAATGTTTGGTTCTGGTCCGTACCACACGCATTATACATACAAGTTTTATTTGTGCAAATTTTCGTTTTCTGATTTGAAACAAAGAAGTGACTGCAATTATTATGTTTTATCTGTGGTAATTATCCAGTGTAGCTGCTTTTCTGAAGGGAACGTCCTAGACCAACAAAAGTAGCATTAATGGGTGCTGCACAGTTTACCTTATTCATATTCAGAGGGGCGTAATGTNACGTCCTAGACCAACAAAAGTAGCATTAATGGGTGCTGCACAGTTTACCTTATTCATATTCAGAGGGGCGTAATGTCAAAAAAGAAGACTGAATAGTGTTTTTATCCAAAGAAATGTTTGTGAAATATACTGCACATTACATACTATGCAACAGTTATTTTATTAACCTTATTACTAAGATTAAATACAAAGTGTAATTTGTTATTAAGTCATTGAGAGTTTAGGTAATTTTCATATTGTGCATTCTGAGAGTTTCGAAATGAATTTGTTATATAGCCAGGTTATTTTTTATCTACTGATTCTTAAATATCAACTGTTCTTGTTACTGAGACATTTAGATTGTTAGTGCGTGATAAATATTGTATATGTAGTGTAAATTTTCAAAATAATGTTTTGTACCACTATGTTGTATTTTATTTACCGCTTTCAGGAATTTTTTTCACAGATATTGGTGAGTTTTATTCACCATTTTCAGGGGTCCCTAGTCATTAGGAAGCAATTTGTCAGTACTTTATTTAGTAACAAGTAATTGCGTGTTAGCATGCCACACGTTTCTTTAAAGTCGTGAAATGTGTAAACTTATTGCAATACTTAATCTCCTGTACACGTAATATGTAATCACAACAATGGTTCTAAAAACTTCTTTGTGTTGGAATCACATGTCACATGAATCACGCAAAAGTTTACAATAATTTCCATTAGATTAGCTGTCTGGTTTTCAGTAACACAAATATTTTTGAATCTAAGAAATTAATATAGTATTATCTGATATAATGTATTCACGGTAACTTCAAGATTTTCTGAAGCCCTGCTAAAGATATACTTTCAGGGAGCCGATTATGTATCCTTCTGCAGTATGTAAACAAACAGTGCCATGTGGGAACTGTCAAATATTTTGTTAACAGTGTCCATGTGGAAAGTNTGTGGGAACTACCAACATTTATTTTTGAAGAGAAACAATGCCATGTAATCTTAACTGTCATATACTTTAATAAAATTCTCCAAATGTCTAAAAAAATACTAATCAATTTAGCAAAATATTGTAATACATACAAAAAGGTAGATTGAAGTATATATCGGAACTGTTAATTATGTAATTTAATTAAAGTTTACTTATTATATTAAGATTTATTTACATATTTGGTGTAAGGAAAAAGTTAAATTGTACACAA
>NQII01001049.1:198193-279376 GCA_002778355.1 Clitarchus hookeri
ATAAACTTTTGGAAGTAGCACTCAGGTTAAAGATTTCACTATGATAAATGGGTACCATTTATTCTATTTTATCGCATATAAGTCGCACATTTTATTAAAAAAATTTTATTGAAAACTCGGGGTGCGACTTATAAATGAGAAAAATTCCTTCAGCCCTGCATTAACGTTTCATTTACTACGAATTCACGGCCCGCGGCTCGATTTCCAAACTCTTGACCGAACAAAATCACTTCCATTTTGAAACCTGCGGTGTAGGTACTTCGCTTTTCCATCAAGAAACTGTCGCACTTCTTCTCTGCCACAACATCAAAACAATACTACGCGCGGCGCAAAGACGATATAAGAGAAATACGTGTAAGCCAACGCTAATGTGCTGCTATCTCTTACGCTCCACAAAAAGCTTTTGAAAATAATTGATTATCAGTTATTGACCAAAAATCTATTCCTTTTCATTCTTTTAAAATATTTTTTTCTGTTAAGGATTGCGAAGGGAATTATGTAACGGAAATATTCAAATACCTTTCTATATTTTGCACGTTTATTTAAAACTTACAAAGATAAACTGCAGAAATAACAACGCTAATACTAAAATTACATCTTAACCTAAAATTATCTTATAAGTAGAAAGAATGTGTTACGTTAGTTTTATAACCACAATTCAGCATCTCCAATATCCAATATGGCGTGGTTATACTTCTGGAAAAAAAAACGTGCCCAAACGGACAAGATGGAGTGTATGAGTCCGCTGGACAGACACTGAAATTTATTTAATTTCAATTAATAACAGTGAAATCTTTACCCATGAGTGCTACGTAAAAATGTAAATATATAGTTTAGCAATATTAACTTTACAATTACGGCATTAAATTTATACATATTAATATTTAACCTACGAACTATTTCTTTTCAGCTTTAACCAACATGTCCCTTCAAAATTCGTTGTTAATTCGTAAGGACTTTTAACAAATTATTGTAATTTATTAAAAAAATATACTTAAAACTTAAAACAACCAATTTATATAGTGCTTCAGTGCTAAAAGCAAGACAAAACCTTTTTCCATATACAATTTTTTTATAGCCAATTGAACATGTAACTCCTAGGGTGATTTTTCAAAGGTTCTTTTCAAAAGTATCAAAGATACCGTGAATGGATTATAGTAAGGTTACCTGGAAAAACTGTTTATTATTGGCATTTCCTTTCGTGTATTTTCAACTAGCTTTGTCAAACCAGAACAACATAAACAGCAGACGACGGTCTGAAAGCAGCCAATCACAAACAAAAACATCACTGCAATGTTGTCAGATATTTCTTAAACGGCACTTAGCTAACCAACAATTTCTTGGGAAATGTCTTTTGAGAAACAGTACAAGATTAACCAATGGTTAAAACTTTTGTTTATATGTATCATATGGTCAGATAACCAATACTTTAATCATACATTGTGAAACCAGCCCTTACTTTTAGGAGTTATTGCAATCATAACTAATGAAATTGACTATGAACAAAATTTACTTCTTTATGAGTCATATTTTTGAAATGCAACATTTACTGACAAAAGAATTTCAGTGTGATTGCTATAATCATCAGTATATTAATTTTCAATGCCTTGGTATTTATTTTTTTGTTATCAAGCCTGTTCCATACTTGTTTGTATTCTTTTTTACTTTTAAGGATGAGCTTTCCATATATATTGACTTATGTATAACCAGTATAAATTTTTTACCTGTCTCTTATCAACCACAATTTTTTATTACCACTAGTATTNTTCCATACTTGTTTGTATTCTTTTTTACTTTTAAGGATGAGCTTTCCATATATATTGACTTATGTATAACCAGTATTAATTTTTTACCTGTCTCTTATCAACCACAATTTTTTATTACCACTAGTATTTTTTTTTTTAATTAATGTTTTTGTGAAGTAATTTAATGGTTTTATATCACTTATTTCATCATTTACTTATGACATAAAATGTATTTTAGCAACTGGTACTACAGAAGTAATCAAGTTATTTTCTTCAGTAACTGGTTTTCTTTATTTGCCATTGTTTTTAGTTCTTGAATCGAAGGCAAGTTATTGTTCATGTTTCGTTCATAATCAGCCTTATGGGTTTTTTTTTCTATATTTTCTGAACTTTTCCATTTATTGGTATATAAATATTATGTTCTGTAAATGAGATATAAAAATATTGAAATATCTTCTCCAGCAGATCAAAGAATAGGGATTTAAATGTTTACAATAACAGAATTTTATTTTATAATCCTATTTCCAAACAATGGTTTTACTTGCCCAAATTATGCTTGTGTTTATGAACAATTCAAAATTGTAAAAATATATATAGCTGGCAGAACTTTTCTAAAACATGCAGCCATTAATAACTGTTCAGATTTTTTTCCTATTTAATTTTTATGAATTTAAATTATGTAAAATACAAAAATAAAAATATTTTTTGCGTGGTTACGATAAACTAATAATTTTCATGTTGAATAATATTAGTGTGTGTATTTAGTGGGCATTTAGTTGAATAACAACAAGGAATTTTTGTCTATATATTTACAAGTTTTATTATTATTCAAATTGCTTAATTAATTTGTTTGTGTTATGGTGCCTGTATCGGAAGGTGCAGTGGGCGTGGAGGGAGGAAAGCCTAGTGTAGGTACTGAAGTTTAGGGAATATTAATGGTGACAGTTGAGGGAATGCCATGTGTGCAGTTTTGATGATGCAGCCGGCACGCAGGACGCGGTGCCCTGCTCAGAGGTCACTGGTGTCACGCTCCATGTCCGGGGGAGAGACAAGGATGGACGGTTCTGCTGCACTGCCGCACCAAGCCAAGGAACTGAAGCGGCAGTCGTCGTCGGAAGTGTTGTCCTCGCGCTTGGCCTCCTCCACTTTTGAGTGTGACACAGATGAGGACCCTATCATGGTCTGACGTGGGGGGTAATGTGCTCTGTTTCATTTGCTGAACTTCCCTCCCATTTCTTGACTGCTGCGCGTGTAGACTGTTTCTTGCCCCAAGCACTGCAATCCCCCCTTTATCGGCGGGACCTGAGAAAGTTACCAATAGTGACGGATGCCAGTGTATGCAGTTGCATTTATTTTTCTTATTGTCAGCATTTACATGTTACATCAAGATGACTTATCGTTCATCTTCTGAAATTGCCTTGCTTCTTTTAACTGTGTGAAGTTTTACTTTCACATTTCACACAGTGCTCTGAACTCTACAAAATAGCAGAATGATGGTTAATTTTGTGACAGGGTGTAACAAAGTATTTTTATACTGTAGTGAAAAGTGATTTCTAGCTGTTACTGTTATTTATTGGAATTGCTGTTTCAATTCAAAGGTCTTCTTTGTTAAATATTGCAGTAAGTATTTTATAAACCCAAGTGTAGGAAAACTCAAATTTGGTGGTCCAGAAGCATTACTTTATTATGTTATGGAAAACTTGTCTATTACAAATTGTTGAAATAATTTTCATTCTCTCTTGGTCTAAATTATTGAGTTTAGCACATGAAAAGAAAAAAGCCTGAGTATATAAGTAAAGCATTTAACTGTGAGAGTGTAGGCTGATTTGTACATTTTGCTTCAGTAGAACTTTCCAGTTTGATATTCTGTTGTCTTGTCTGTGTAAAAATACATGCTGGCAGTTTCTAGCAGCAGCGCTGCTGAGTTTGGATGCTGCTGTTTTGTGGCATGTGTGAGACTTTGTTTGTAAATTGTGACATGTTGATAACACGTGTGGCCAAGGGCTTGCACATTCTCCCAACAGAGATTTAGAACATTGCAAATGTTGAACACAAAAGGAAATTACGCTTCGGTAGTCAGAACTATGTTTGTTGTTGTACAGTTTGAATGTGGCACATTCAGTGTTTTCACTTTCTGCTAATGTTGTTAATATTAATGTAAAGTCATGCAAGTAGTTTGAGGAACTTTGTATGTATATATGTATGTACTATCTATATATGTTCGTTAATGCTTCAAACAAAAATCCCTGTTATGTAATTTTTTTCCATAGAATGTTTTTGTATTGTTCAGTACATAAGAAATTGGTTGTGTTTCGTTTAAATCTGTATAAGTTGTTACAAATTGTGGTGCAGTTGGCATTATTGAAACAGAGTAACTAAATGACAGTTGCTACTGTACAAGCATTATCTCCATGCCTTGCACTATTCTTTTGTTGTGTAATGTGTTGTTAGTGGAGAAAGTGAAATGCTGTCTGTGTTCATTGCAATCTTGCAGTTGTAAATAAAGTTTGTGCACTCTTCTCTGTGAAGAGTACTCTGTAAGTGAAGATTCGCCTTCACACTTGACTGCATGTTACGCTTGCCAGCGTGACAGTGATGAAAACAATGGGATTGGAGCTGGGGAAAGCTTTACCAAATAAAAGTACATAGCTTTGAAGACTTTTAATTGTATTACAATTGTTAGCTAGTTAATGTATTTTATTATAATTAATATTATTTCTTTTATCATCTCATTGCAACTATAGCAGAAGTTTATATTGAAGTCATTGAATTTATGCATACATATGTTGGTATGTGTATATATATTGTTGAGAAAAGTGTGTTGTTGATTCCAAGTTGCATTTATCGGATTACACAATGATAAACCTGATGTGTAGACTTGCATGTTGGTAACTTGTGTCTGTGTGTGTGTGTGTGTGTGTGTGTGTGTTGCAAAACACACGTGAACATTTTACAGCCTTTGTGTTTAGCTTTTGTTCTGTCTATTTCCACAGTATCTCTAGTGATCACAAACACAGTTTACATCAGTATTGTAGTGATCTTACTGCCCAGAGATGGACGGCTTGAGTAGTGGGTCTGTAGTAACTGTTTAAAAATGCCCAATTTGTTTATCGTGTTAGTGTCATTTGTGATTGGTACTTCATAATGGATCTTCTTATAATGGTTGTGAGGATAGGTTTTCAGCTTTACGTAAAATTTATGTGCATTTTGGAATTTTTGAGGTAACCTCAAATTAAATGTACCTAATACAGTTTTCATCAACTGTTGTCAGCATTCAAAAAATACCTCTGTTTAAAAAATGTGCGCCTTTGCTTTATCATCACTCAAATGCAAATACAGTGATGTATTGATTTTGACATTTTAATTATAGCAAGGCTGTAACTTTAAGAGACAATGCTCAAAGTGAATATTGTTTCCTTTTTTTTTTTTTAATTTTAATACTTAACAGTTACATTTGGTTCTCACATAGTGCAACTTCAACGTATGTGTAATAATGATGTGTGGCTACCCTTAACATTAGTGGAATGCTACAGTATTTTGTGAAAAATGTTGTCACTACTGTAGGATGTATACAATATATGTGCAGATGTGCAAATATTTTCAATATATCTCTTGAGCTTTACCTCTTGTGGTTTGTATTTACATCATCATCAACCTAAGCTCTTTTATAGCAGTCATGTTCTTGCATATACAAAAAGGGTAGTAATGCTTCCATCTTGGATTTTGTTCTATTTCACCAGAGCTTACTTTTCAGATCAAATATTTGAAAATGAGGGCATAGATATACTGTATCTAAGTTCACAATATTTTACCCATATCGTTTTTGTTGTATCTGTAATCGTAATAGAGTTACAGTAACTCATTATTTATTCTCTTTCAGTCTCAAGTAAGAAAATAGAGACTAAAATCAACCTACTGTGGTTTCAAGAATTCTGTAAAGTAGTTGTGTGTGTAATATATGGGTTTTAATTTTAATATTAAATGTTAACAGTAAGTTATGAACACAACATGGCAAGAATATCACCACCTTAAATTAAACGTTTTCTGATATAGTTGACACGAAGTATCCACAGTGCATTATTTCAGTGTAAAAGAAAGTGCTTAGTTCTGAAAATCAATTCTTCATGTTAGGTTTTTACCATAAAATTGCGGCATTTTGCTATTCCTCTTGTTGGGTCAGTGGTCACATGTAGAGCCCCCAGTTTGCTGCTGTCAGTTCCCCTTTTCCCCCATTTCTCCTTCTCCACCACCTGAGAAATTGTTTCCTGAAAGCAGCACTCAATACTATTTGCAACTCTCAAGTGACAAATTATGATAATGGTTCACATACTAGTTTGTTTTGTTTTTCACATTGAGTCTGTGAGTTGTAGGTAGTACCGTCACATTTCCGTGTCACCTTTGTTTCCTGTTTAATGGCCATTGTTATTTCTAATTTCCGTTAGCTGCTAGCTGAAATATTCTGTGTGTTTTGCTACGTCACTGATAAGACTATAACAATTTCTTACTTTTAAAATTTAATTATTGTATTGTTGACTTGTTATTTTCCAAAAATTAAAATGATTAAAAAAAAAACTTTCCGGATGTAAGTTTTAATATTCCCAGCCAATTTAACATGTTGATTGTTGCAGTAGCTCTAAGTGTTGCATTTAATTTATTGTTGAATGGCAGTTTTCAGTGTTTACATTATGCAGAGTTCATTCTCTCTGTACAAGCAGTGGAACACCAAAATGCTAACGTATAAATATATAAAATTTTGGTGTCGTTACAATAGCATAAACCACTTTTATTTCTCAAAATTTTCTTTCATATTTTTCAAATGCATGGTTGTATGTTAAAAATCAGAACTTTACCTTTCTGTGGGTGTATTGACAAATTAAGTTTAATCTCTAGCTATCCCACATGAAGATGGATTACTCAATACAAGATATGTAGTTAAAAAAACTAATCTCTGTTCCCCAGATGAAGTGGGTTGAGCCATTAAAACAAGCAAGTACATGCTTCCAAAAATAGTTATCTTTCTTTTAGCAAAGAGGACATTATTTCAAAACTGACAAAAAGATCCAAGTTAATTGTGAAAACTACTTTGTATAAACCAACATAGTGTCTGTTTTCATATGTATATCATGTTTAGTGTAGTTTGTCTTATTTAGGAAGTGTGGAATTGCATAGAATTTTACATGGTCACAGTCCACTAAACAATTTATGCAGTTTGGATATTATTTATTTTTATCTTTTTTTGTCAGTGGAGATATATTATATTTTAAACATACTAAACATCTTGGTAAATTTTTGGATTTATAATGTATATCCAATGTGTCTACAGGTCACACAAGTTACAAAAATTAGAACAAGGTCGCTGATTTTTGTGTGGGTACAGCATTTTACCATTGCAGCATTGCAACCAGTGTTGGACTTTGAGGGCGTGAGTCCAAAATCAACTCATATTATGCCGATTTAAGTCTAAAAGGTTTTTCAAAGCCAAAAGGGAAAAAAAAATCCTATATAACAGTTTTTCCCAACTTTATGAGCAACTATTTTGCAATATTGGTGCAGTTACTTCGAATTATATCTTTCACCACACTAACATATATAAATTTGAATCAGAAAAAAAAAGCTCATCTGAAGTGCATCACTTTGTTAAAATATTTGCTCTCATAGTTAGTAAACACAATTTTGTAGGATTGCTCTTTCTTCAGTTTCCTGTACTGACTTTCAAAAATGTTTAAAATACAATGAATCTTTAAATTTATATCTTATGCCTCTTTAAGGCTGATAACCCACTGACACAGCCAGTAAGCGCACATTTTATTAAGTTACGACTTGTATGTGTGACCACGCGCTGCCATGTTCATGTAACAAGGGTCTGTAGCGAAGTGTATGTAGAAGAGGTAGCAGTTGTACTTTTCCAACATACTTGTCTTCATCGGAAAAAACAAGCGCAACAGTATTGGATACATCCTATGTTGTTGGAACATTCCAGAAAAACCTACAGCAGAGGAATGGAAAAAAATAGTGGAAAAATTTAAAAATCACGCACAATTCCCAAACTGTGTTAAGTGCTATGGACGGGAAACATCAGAATTATTCAGCCACCTCACAGTTGGTCATTGTATAGTATTATAACTACAGAACATTTTTTTGTATTGTATTACTTGTTATCTGCTACGTGGATTACAAGTTCATCAGCATTGATGTTGGAGCTTATGGTAAGTATAGTAAATTGTGAATTGCTAATAAACATCTCAATATTTGCAACAAATATTATAGCTATGCCATATGTTTTTGTGGGGCATGAGAAAAACTGATGTTCCCATATCCTGGTAACAATTTAAGCAATGAAACGAAAATATTCATTTGTTGACTGGGTTGTGCTTGAAGTTACATTGAATGTATTTAAACATCTTGGCAAATGAGTGGCACATTTTTAATCACTCATGTCTACACATTGATTTTGCAGTCAGTATAGTGAGGATGTGTTGTATTTTACACAACTTTATTCATGACGGAGATGGCATTACATATATGAGAAGTTCACACTTTTTTCCAACATCATAACAGATGCCACCAAATGTTGCCATAAATTCAAGATTTTCAGTGTCCTACTGAGATTTATTTTCTCGGTATTTTGTTGAGGAAGGGCAGATTTCATGGTAAACCATACAAACCTACAATGAATGAGTACATTTGTTGCTGCTTACAAAGTTTCTTTTTTTCTTCCATCCCCAGATCCTCTCCTGAATATTTATCCACTACTTTTGCCAACATATGTTCCCTCACATTTTTGTCTCTGCATGTGCAACTGACCATGGCAGTGAGTTTTTTCCAGTTCACATTACTTAGTTTTCTGGCGGCGAGCAACTGTTCAGTCACAGTGCGACCATGTTAGAAAATTTGGCAACAGAAGTGAGTCAGCAGCCGCGTCACATCTGTGAGTGATGTACCATACTAACCAACACCACAAACTGTTATGTGCGGCAAGGCGCTACCAACTGTGCGAAACTGGTTGCATTGGTGGGTTATCAGCCTAACGCCTGTGTGCCTGCTGGGGACAGGTAGTAAAAATGACAAGGGAGCCCAATGCTGTTGCAGCCCCTAATGGTCCTGTGGAGTGTGTATTTCATTTTTGGTGGTTTTCCTTTTTTGATTTTATATTGGCAGTGTGTTATCGCTAAAGCAAACAAAACAGTGTCAGGTTCAGCCACAGACTAAACAACCTATAATAACTGCTATCAAGTCATGTCCTGTTATAGAGAGCATTAAATTTGGTAGTAATGAAAGTGATAAATCAAAATCTGGTGTCGTTTTTTTTATCATCCGTAATAAACAGATATTGTTAGTACATATAATGTTTCATTTATTTTATAATTTTAGCAGTATACTCTTAAATTAATAAATTATATTCACGACAAGTTTCTGAAATTCTGTTCAGGTGTAGAACTTTATACAACAAATTTCATAGAGGCAGTAATTGACTGTAGTATAATCACTGTTCACTTATAAAATTCGAATTGTTCCACTGAACAGGATGTTGCACCAGAATGCTAACAATTCAGAATTTATTCAAAAATTGATTTCTCCATACCTACAAGGTTTGCAGAGACATTCTGAATACTTCAACTTTTTTGCTCGTATTATCAAGAAAGCTGAACAGAATGGTAAGAAATTATCACAGTATGTCAACATAATTCAGTGTGTGTGCCAAGCAAATTAAGTTAGGTGGTCTTATTTGTTGGTATGCTATTTGTGTTACCAGTGCTTAACTATTGGCCTGACACAAAATAAATGCATATACTGTGCACCAAAACATCAGAGCTGTATTAATATGCCCAACCACAATATAAATATTTAATAAATTGGTGTTATTCCCATGAGAAGCCACACAAAAATGGACTTTGCTCTTGTTGAAAGTTACAAAAACTAGCCCCTCTTCCCCTTTACAACGTGCCCCCCTCATCCTTACCATCCTTAAATTTTAAAAAAGATCTATGAAAGTTACCAAAAAAGTCACAGATTTTTGTTTGTAGGGTATGGTAGACACCCTTATAATCAGTTTGTTTTGAAGAGAGAAAATACTGTTCAAGCTTTAGAATGAAGGAGGAAAGAATGTACAAATTTGCAGAAAAATTGTGTCGATCAGTTGTGTTTTGCCCAGCATTATAGACTACTTGAACTGAATGATAATTAACTTTATAAATTACTTCAATATTGTGCGGTGAAATTAAATTACCTTTACAGGCGAATTTCTATTTCATAGAGAAAGGTATAGTAGTTCATGTTCAACAGAAAGTTTTCCTAATTTCCTTTGTTTACTCTTGGTTACTTAGAATTATGTTTCTTTTATAATGGATCCAAGATACATCTGTACAATAGTGAAGCATATCTTATATTTTAGCATTTTGGTGTTAATATTTTAATGAATCTACATTGTACTGCTGTGTTTTATATAATGTTTAGTGAAATACGTAGTTGTTTTAGGTGTTAATAAATTGATGTTTTCAAAGAAACTGAAGTGTTTGTACCATAATTCTAAATACTGTACCGTAATATAGAGTACTGTACAATAATACTCAAAGTGCTGTGTTGTGACAACATGGACCATTATATTCTATTGATATTCTTATGTTGAGAGTTCAGAGTATTACAATGAGTTTGTGTTTATATCTTCAAGAACTTCAAACTTTTGAATGTTGGTACATTCATATGGGGTTGCTCACAAATGCTAATACATGCATCACAATTGCAATTTTAAATTTTAGCAAGGAATGCATGAAATGAAAATGTTGGTGCCTTTTGTAGTGACTCTGAAGTAATCAAGGTGTAATTTATAATTTATAATCTCACCAACTATTTAACATCTTAAAATTTCTCATGGATTAAAATTTAGTGTGAAGAGTTTTCAACATAACAAATGTAGGGTTGCTGAAGTCTTATCCAGGCCTAATCTTATTAGGTATTTAAAAAAAATTTTGTTGCATTAAAATTACATTTCAGACTGCTTTACATACTGATACTTGTTACGTATGACTTTGAAAAATGCTACATAACTTAAAGGAGATTTATGTATTACATATAAGTATGTTTTGCCATTTAACTAATGAAAGCAGTCCATATTGTAAGTATTTGCTGTATGAACAGGAAAATGTTTTTTTGAAATTACTATATTCATAATTTAAAACTGCAGGATAGGTTTTGTTATTTTTGCATTAAAATGGGGAATTTTGTTTTTTATATTTAAATCTTTGTAATATTTGGTGATTGTACAGAATTTTGACATGGAGTTTTGTGTTTTGGTTGATTGCCTCTGTAGTAACGAAGTCTATAATTTAAGACTATGAGTGAGCAGGCCAGCAATGTATTAATGATCTGACTGCTTTCATGAGTACAGATTACTACACAGTAGAATCATGATTTTACATTCCCCTCAATTACATTTTCCCTATGTTTACAATGTATTAAATTCCTACCAATTATACTGCAATTCAATATGGTTTCCCATGAATTACACTTATTTTGAATTCATGCGGTTAACAAAATTTGGAAATTCATACATTGTAGTCTTGTTTATAAAACATTAATGCAGATATTGAGCGTGCAACAGTACACATACAGCACAATTTCTTTGGAAAGTGAAATTATCACCCCTGAAATTTTTACAGTGGGAAAAAAATTATTTATCAGTTCTGCAGCAAGATTATAAACTGAAGGATATTTTAAATTGAGATACCTTTATTATTATGCAATTTGGTTCTAAATAAAATTTGTAATTTCACTGGGAAAACCAAAGAATAAAAATGTTACAAGTTACTGTTAGAGACAATAAAGAAAAATTATTCAAGTTAGTGAAATACTTCACTAAAAACCCGGACCAAAATAGAAAACAGTGATTAAAATTTAATGTATATGATTTGGCATATTAAAATATTAAACTAATACCTGTCCTGCCCATTAATCTACATCAACATTAGCTCTTCAACAGTCTTCAAGTTAAGATTGTTTCCCTTCATTGACACTTTCCCCCCATGTACACCATTTTACATTCATCCCTAGAAAAGTGTAAAATAGAGGTTCTACTGTAGCTTGTTTTTGTATGTGTGTATGTATAGCAAATTCTATGGCAACCTGGATTCAAAATAATATACATTCCCTCATGTTTTACATGTAGGTTTGTAATTGTGTGTTGGTCTTTGTTTTGGACCTCGTAATGAATGTACCACCTTGCAAGTTTGTCTATCTACACCTGTTAATTGTCTTTATTAATGTTAATTAAAATTTAGATACATTGCTCACAAATCTCTTTGTGTTGAATTTTACTGAATTATTGTGTTCAAGTTTAAATGCTTCCTGAAGATGCCATAGCAAAAGTATGTATTTTTGTATGGTTTGTTGTCTCAGGCATGTCCAAGTTATTATTTCAGTAATTCTCTTTGTGTCATGTGGAAAAAGTTAATGATGTTTTGTATTTTACCATGTTAAAGGGTTGAGCTGTGGCATTGTTATACTCATTCTATCTTTGCCTTCCATGGTTAGTTTAATGTAGCATCTAGGTGTGTAACAGTTAGATTTGTGTGTTCTATTGCTGGTCGGAGTTTCCAAGTGATCGTTTTTTCCTTATGTGTTGTAATGCTTTATTGGATATTATTCCAAAGAAGAAAAAGGTGGATGAATGTATCTATAAGAAAACTTTTGAATCTTAAGAGAAAGAAAAATTTGAAAATAATTTTGTATCTATTTGTAATAAACCAATGACAATTATTGTACAGACTTATAACCATATTTAGACTATAATGATAAATAAATAGTTCAAAAGAGAATTGAATGCATATATTTCTTATTTATAATTCTATTTTATCATTTAAAATATTTAATGCATGTACAGTGGAACCTCACTGTAACAAGTAGACGTTCATAATTACAAGATTTTATTTCACTGCAATTTGCCGTATGCAAATGATGGGAATAACGTTTGGTAGTTATAAGTGGTTTCTATGTGCACTTTTGTAGATCTAGTTTACTTCCAAGCAACTGACTGGTAAAAAAAAATTGCAATTATTGTTATGAAAAAGAATATATTTAATTATTTTCCAAATCAATTAGAAAAGAAAAAAATAATATAATGAATAATTTTTTAAAGCAACTTAGAAAAAAACAGTTTCATTTGAATATTTTTTACCATTGAGAATTAATTTTAAAACTTATTAAAATCACTACATGTCTATCGAAAATTCAATTTACATTCGAGAATATATTTTAAAATAAAACTTTAAGAAATTTATGATATTGAAAAAAATTAATAAACACAGATACAAAATAAATATTTTTTGTACACTATATATAACAAAGTGAATACAAAAACAGCACATTTTATGTACACATATTAAAAAATTTTAAAGAGTCCATATAGATGTTTTTGTATTTGATTACTTTAGAAGAATACAGTCACAAGCAAGGTTAAACAATTCACAAAAGATGGTAAGCATCAACTTGCGAAGTGCGGCACAAGTCTCTCGATCATGGTGATGTCCATCGTCTCGATTACTCAAACCACCGGTCCATGGTTGGTCATCAGCGCACTGCATATCACATTCTTCTTTAACAGTTGACTCTTCGACTTCTCCCTTACCAACGGCATCCCGCCTTTCAACTGCAACAGCGGACCCTGCATTGGTGGTGGAACCAGCATCGTCAGTCCTGGAAATACACGTTGCTGCTCGACATGACAACGACTAGGTGCAGGTTTGTTTTTCGAGCTGGAGGCAGAAACATTCGTGGTGGGTATCGACTCTAGTTTCTGGCATCGACGATGCACTCGGCTGCATCTGGTCGTCAGGTTGGCAGCATCCTTCTTGGACTTAGCTTGCTGGGAGCAGACCGATGATTCATGCCCACCTGGGGCAGCTCAACGGCACAGTTCGGTGTGTGTGGATGGTAGTGTGAGCCTGTGCAGAAAGGATGATTTGGTCCACAATGCAGGGCAGCTGAGTCTGCAGCATCATGTGGAACACGACACAAGCTGATGCTCCCAGTCAATTCACTTGAACCTGTTTTGGTTCATAGACGATTGGAAAATGTGTGAATCGCTAGTGCTGCATGCCTCCGCCATCGCAGGTCTCGGTGTAGGTCTGCTTGTATCCGTATTCTGCAATGAAACTGAATTCAATGCTACCGTAGTCATGCTTGGTGCTTTAGTAACTATTCGTAGGACAAAATATTGCCCTCGTGACGAATGAACCACTGTGCTGCAACTAAATGAGCGCATGTCGAATTTTAATCCCACTTATATAAAATATGGACGTGTATATGGTGTGCCACCACACAAAAACTTAAGTTCTCTTACATTTCGTNTAATCCCACTTATATAAAATATGGACGTGTATATGGTGTGCCACCACACAAAAACTTAAGTTCTCTTACATTTCGTCCGACTTCGTATCTAGTCATAACTAATCGATTCACGGTTCAAGGACGAGGTGTATCATTTACGCAGCAGTTATGCATTCCTCCATGCGTGTGTCCAGTCAGGTTCTGACTTGTCGCAGACATGTCGCTGCTGGTCGTCGTAAAGTTTCATCAGCTTGCGCTGCGATACTCGAACTTCACGTCGTTGATTTNTAATCCCACTTATATAAAATATGGACGTGTATATGGTGTGCCACCACACAAAAACTTAAGTTCTCTTACATTTCGGCCGACTTCGTATCTAGTCATAACTAATCGATTCACGGTTCAAGGACGAGGTGTATCATTTACGCAGCAGTTATGCATTCCTCCATGCGTGTGTCCAGTCAGGTTCTGACTTGTTGCAGACATGTCGCTGCTGGTCGTCGTAAAGTTTCATCAGCTTGCGCTGCGATACTCGAACTTCACGTCGTTGATTTCAACTTCGTTTTTAATAAATCCCTCAGCTCTTTTTTTTTTGCCCTTTTTATCTGCCCTTGCGGGTGCTGAATCAGCAAGTCTCGCAAAACATTTCCCTTTTGATGGTATGGAATCTTGCCTTCGTCCCACTCCAGTGCTTGGTAGTACTTCGTCAGCCAGTCATTTGTATTTTTGCTTTTCTCATGCAACAGTTTCCTCGAATAAGGAAGTCAGAAGGAGCGCGTGAACATTTTGCCATTGTCCTCGTAGGATACTGCAATCTCCTTGAGCATGTAGCCGCTCTGGCACTGGAAGCCTTGCAGATTAAAGTACATCTCCAAGGACAGATACAAACTGAAGTGTGAACTGGAGACAGACACATATGTATATGTGTGTGTGTGTCTATATATATATATATATATATATATAGTAGCCCACTATGTTCGACAGTGTGAAGGTGTGTTCACAGGCATGTTTTCCTTGGAAATAATTTTTATACAACAATGGTGCCATTCCGTGAAATCTTTCCGGGCTCAGGATGGGGTAGGACTCGCGCCCGTTGTAAGATGCTTGAATCTGGATAAACCGATAATATGGCAATGTAAGTCCTTCTTTATAGAAGTTGTTCAAATCCACGTATGTATAACTTTCGTTATTCAAAAATATTTTTACATTCTTGACCTTAGTTGTCGAAGGTCGATTTGTCCACCGAGGTATTGTGCTGCTTGTACGTTTTAAATGCCAGTATGATGTAGCGGGGTTTTTCTGTTCTGGAAGATGTCTTCACGACCCAGTGGTTTTGCGTGGTGGATAACAGGACCAGGCAAGTAATCAAACTCCTGAAGGTTATGTCGATGACTTTTTCTTTCTTGGCGTAGTTCAGTAGCTTCACACGTTCACGTTTTCTCGGAGATACATGAGGAACGAACCATTCTATGTTGGTCAGGGTTACAGCAACGGGCGATGGGTTTTCTCTGGCTCCCAAAACTGCATCGGGATACGAAATGGCTAGCATTATCACCAGTGCTTGGCTCCTATAATTAACTTCCTATAATTTTCGGCGAAAACCAGCATGCTCACCTCTAACTTGCCTTACACACCAAGATGGGAACTTTGTAGCCGCCTTCCACTCCTCAGCCACCTATTTTTACCATGTCGAGATTATTATGTGTGAGCAAGGGGTAGTTTGAGGTAGTAGTAGTTGCTGGTTTTACAGTTGACGTAGTAGCAGCACGCCAAATTGCAGTTTATTCGTATCACATTCACTGGAAATATGTTTACAGTTCGCGAGGATTCGTGTGTCTCGCCAACTTTGTAGATTCTCAACTCGTACCCCAGCATGGACTCGTTTGTAACCAGTTTAGTGAAATCGATATTGGCACTGAAAAATATTTCTTCGGCGTGTAGGGTTGCAGCATAGTTCGAAGGTCACGTCCGGTGAGAATACTTATTTCCTTCACGTCTCCTGCCACTACATACCGGAATGCGGAATTCACGTTTTCTTCTACGGTTGATATGGAGTTGTAAGTTTGAAAATCCGTCAGTCTGATGACCTACTCATTGTCCAGCTCCAGGGGTGGGTAAAATATCGCCTTCAGCTCCGATATTTTCCCACTTAGAATAATGGACACTGAGTTACTGACCGACAAATATATCTTTTATATAAAAAAGGATAATGAACTTTGACTCGCCTACAATTTTTTTTATTCCACCACACCAGAAACAAGTGTCCGCAGTTCCATGTGTTCATAATTTGCTCCATATTATAGCTGTAAGTCAGTTTTCTATTTTTCAATTGACGTAGTTTGGGTGGAGGATGCAAATGACCGAACCTGTCATGGTATACCGCACATTTACCACGTTTGACGTAAGTTACCCAATGCGTACTGGTTGTGATCACACTGCGAAAGTTCGGTATCTTTGATTTGCACGAAAACAGTTCCAAATCCACATTCGTGAGTGCGCATTTTGGTAGAGATTTTATTAGTGCCATTTCCTGCTGTGATGCTTTTTATTTCTCACACCACCTCGGTGGGGTCGTCATATGTAAAGTCCTTGGTTTTTTTTTCACTCAATGATGATAGCTTCCAGTTTATGGTTGTGGCTGTGGTTTTCCTCCAATTGGGTATGTTCGTTCGAGGCACCTTTCACCTCACTAACGATAATCATTACGGCCCCGGCAATACCGCCCAGAGCACCGATAGCAAGTATCAAGTTGGGAAGGAATTCTCCCGTCCTTTTCTTCCCTCTTCTCTTGGAACAATGTCTTGCTTTCTTTGCCCCCATGCCCAACTTCACCTTGGTCTTCATTGCATTGGAAACACCACGTGCAGTTATTTTTTCACAGAGTCCAGTGTCGAATGAATGTCGTCTTTCGTCCCCCCTATATGCGAGTACCTTGTCTGCCAAGTGCCTGGCTTGTAGATCTGTGTGCTGGGAATAGGCGATATCGTGCCACTTGCACACCTTGTCCAGCGCATTGATGCCTGTATCGCAGCATGCTAGCCTCTAAGTTAGATTGGTTCCCGGCCCGCAGTACCTGTACTTGGGAATATGCAGCTCCAAAGGTATCTTGTTGATCAGTATATCGACGATCCCTCTTCCAGATTTGATCTTTCTTCTAAGAGTCATCACATACTACTGTGCTGTGAACAGTTATATACCTGACCTTTCTAGATATTCTTTTCAGTATCATGAATATAATCAAGCAAGATGTTAATCTTCCTGTCCGCATCACAGAGGAAGATGTCGATACCTCATGCAATGCATGTCACGGTACGCTATTGCCCAATACCGTGAGAGGACTAACATGCGAGCTGTCAGGTTGTGGCAAGAAGTGCGTGCTTCTCAGCCTTTTGGAGGAATGGCCTTAGGTTCGAAAACTTGTGCCTGTACTCCAAATCACTCCAGTATCTAGTGCAAGTACTACAGACCGTGGAAGACCTACACTATTTTCCTTGCAGCTATAATGAAACTGTCGTGCTGCCGAGTGAAGCTTTGCCAAATTTTGTGTTTAACTTTGATGATGTAGCATTCGAGAAACAGACTTGCATTCAAGAATACTTTAGCATGGGACAGCATGCAAACGTGGACTGTGTGTACTTGTGTCAAACTTATTTGTGCATACCAAAATAGTAACTATGTGGTAATGTGAATTTCCTTTAGTTGTTTCACATGGACGATACGAATTTGCAGCATGCTTATGACGACCACGTCAATACAGATATGACGTTCACAGAGATCAAGGAAATGTGTTCTTTGTGCTGGAACGAGTATGGCATTTTGGTGATCGATAACGAATTATCTCCACATAAGGGAAGGTGCAGGTGTGGCTTCGATCAGTTTATACTAAGAAGACGACGACCATGAGTCACGACACCATTCGCAAGCTCGGTCAAGGTCTACACTNGCTTTTCGGACCAAAGATTGGGAGCGTGAAAAGTGGAGGAAAGTATGGTGGCCGTCGACCAGCACGTAAGTTTTGTTTTTGCCAGGAGGTGTGATTCAAATCGGCAAGTGCAAGGTGATAATCACGCAAGGGCTGTGCAAACTTTTGTTTCGTAGGCATCCTGGACACTACACTGAATCGGATTTGCGCAAGTACCGATGCCAGCTACTGTCCTGTCGTGCTCATTACGCGAACGATTAACCTGCAACACAGTGATTTAAGAACACAACCCATGCGAAATTCGGATTATCGCAGGACTGTTTCCACGATTGGCCGAAGACGTTGGATCGGGTCTGCGACTGCAGATCTATGCAAAATGCAAGATAGACTACATGTTTTGGGACATCTAAACGAACTGATTGATAGACTGCGATTACTGTTCGCTTTGCAGGCTGTGGGCTACTGGTTCCACACCAATGAGATTATATCCATCATCGAAGAACTCTTAGAAGATTGCTACATTGTGCGATAATGAATTATGCCATTTCTGGGGAATTGCACACGTCGGCCAGAAGGAATTATCCTCGGAGAAAGTATATTATGAAAGGAGTAGATGATAATCTCCAGTCCGAACCAATTGAAATGCAAGAATTTGCTCATGACCGTAGTAGATACATTTTCCAAGTACACCGGGGCCAGGCCGCTCAAGTCGAAGAATGCATGTGACATCACCGAGGCCATGACAGACGTGTTGCGCGAAGGACCCATACCGAAAAATCTACACACGGACGATGGTACGGAATAATGTAATGCTGCTTTCCATGGTCTGATGAAAATGTACGGTTTAAATCATCTATTCCAAGGACTCTGGGCTCAAGGCCAGCATCGTAGAGCGCTTTACCGGACTCTAAATGCTAAACTGTTGAGTCATTTCATAGCGAACGGAAACTATAAGTGGCTGGGACTATTGCAGCAACTTGTTCGCGAGTATAATTCTTCCGCTCATTCTATCACTCGCATGAAGTTCGAAGACGCCAAGAATGACTCCCTGCTTTGGACTGTATACTCCAACCAGAAGAGGAGGGACCCACACACATCTAAAGCCAAGAGTGGTGACCTGGTGCTCATCCCCAATACCAGTAAAGCCGTGAGCATGTGGCCTTTTAGTTAGAACCTTCCCTGAATACCTAGGCGTATGGGGCTCAGCTCTGTGACGCACTTAGTTCCTATCCCTATGCAAGACCTCCGATTCTCCTCTTAGATTTAAGGTAGGTTAGAAAAAATAAATAAATCTCAGAAAATCTGCTATTCCTCTACGAAATAAGAACCAAGCACTGACTCCCCACTTAGCACGAACCAGATCCCACGCTATCACAAGAAATTAAACTTGCTAACTGCCATATGAAGCCTAAGAAGGCACCTGGAAAGGATGGCATAAAAGCGATTATATTAAAAAAAAATCCCCAACCTGGCACTTAACCATTTGGCACTGTGTAAATTCAATGCTGAAGCTTGAATATTTTCTAACCCGGATGGAAGGCAGCGAATGTAATCGTATTTCATAAGTCAGACAAGGACAAGATGGTATCACAAAACTATAGTCCAATCAGCCTCCTTAATACACTGTCCAAGGTAGCAGAATATATCATTCTAAGGCGGATTAATTCCCATCTTGAGCGAAATAATGTCCTACAAGACGAACAATCCGGCTTTAGGAAAAAACATTCGACAACACACCAGCTGGTCCGAGTGATAGAATATATTACTAATGCTTTTAACTTTGAGGATTATGATGATGTAGTATTTCTAGATATTGAAAAAAACCTTTTATCGCATCTATCATACAGGTTTTATATACAAGCTACACAAAATGAACTTCCCAGACTGATACAATAAATTAAAAAGCAGTTACCTGGACCACAGGACTTTTATTGTTTCCTGTGAAGGTGCTAAATCAAATGCGAAAACAACATATGCTGAAGTGTCGCAAGGCAGTATCTTAGGCCCAGTACTGTTTAGTATTAATATCAATGATCTGCCGAAGCCTGCCCTTAGACTTGTACAGTTAGATTGCTATGCAGAAGACAGTTATTTTCAGTCGCTCCCAAAACTTGCAATTAACAACACAAAGACTTCAAACCACCCTTAATATCTTTGGGAGTTAACACACAAAATGGCAGATCAAAATTAATGTTACAAAAAGGAAATCCATTGTTTTCACAGCAGACAATTACCTCGAGTGGAAGACCGCTCTAAAATTAATCTGTTTGGTGAGCAGATCTCTCGTAAAGATGTAGTTAAATACTTAGGCTTACTTATGGATCGCAAACTTACCTGGAAGGTGCACATAGATGCTAAATGTGTCAGTGCCTATTCCAGACTCTCTGCCCTTTATCCCATATTAAGCCTATGAAGTGCAATCGCCCGAAATAAAGCCGTATTGCTACATTCAACGCTTATATGTCCAGTAATAACCTGTGGTGCGTCCACCTGGGGGATACATGCAACAAAAACACATCTAAAACGACTTTAAGTATTTTGAAATAAATATGTACGCAGAGCAGCAGATGTGCCGCTTTACTTCCCTATAGTATAGTTGCATCGCGAATTAAAAATTGATAAATTAGATAAACACTTCGTAGAATTAGCAAAACAATTTTACAATCATAGTGCTAACAGTGCTAATCCTAAGATTTATAGCCTCGGGGACTGTGAAGCAGAGAAAACTCAAAAATATAACCTGCCAAAGAGTATCCTGGCTCACAGGCCACCCTAATTTTCCTAAACTATGCCAAATTGGCTCCAATCAGTGTGTTACATACACGCTCCTTTTACTTTTCAGTGCCTTGTTGTTCTTGCTGTAAAGTGTCCAAGTCGTTTCAATAAACACATTATGAAATCAAATCAATGAAACATTTATCCTCAGCGACTGTCCCACAAATTATCCCAGTGCCCTCTGCACTTTGCACTGGTTTGCTGTGCCCTTCCATCAAGACCGTTCTTTCAGCGTGTGACCATGGCTACAAGTGCGACCATGTCACCGGACAACCCTGCTATAGCCGCGATGCACGAGTCCCTTTAAAATTTAATAAACCCGACCTGAGGTGTATAGGGCTTGCCCTGAGACGCAACCCATTCTCCAACCGTCTTGGCTACTAACATGCATGCCAGAAGGCTCACAGAACTGTGATGGAGCTTACACTGGTGTAGCGGAATTTGGAGGATCGCCAGTAAAAATAAAAATAATCTGCCAGACATCCTCCAGAGGCCATGGAGCTAATGTCTCTCGTGCAACTAATTGTCATTTGAACAACTCTGGGTCTATCCCAAGCAAACAATTTTGCTCAAACATCCGTGCTCCACCTAAAGATGGTCAAGAATATTGGCCATGATTGCTCAAATAATGCAGCTAGAGTAAACAATGCCAACATACACATTCACAAATTTCTCTAATGGAATGCACGCAGCTTTAAGGTGGGAACTGTGAGCATGACAAATTCCATGCGAGCAGTGCCAAAGGAGGCACGGTGTACGTGGAAATGAATAACGAGGAGTCGGTTTTTCCCCCACTACCTGCTTCATCACAGGGTATGAAAGAGTTGTGTAAGGAGGTGGAAGAGGCTGCAGTTTAACCACAAACTGTCATCTGTGTGCAGAGGGAGGGAGGGAAATGGAATGCAGCCGCAGGGCTCAAGTGACGAAGACTTTTCCCCTGTCCTTAACAATGTGGACAAGGAAGCTACAAGTGGGCTGAGGAAGGAAAGAAACCAGCGATACACTTTTCAGTTTGTTTTAAGTCTGTCTATATTTTTTGGTTCAATAACATTTACTGTCCAAAACAGAAAAAAAAATTTTAATACAATTACAGAATAATACACAAGGATTATACAGAAAGAATTATACAAGTGACAGCACTTATTACAATAACATAAAACAATTATACGATGTACTGTATTCAGTAACAAATCATGCCTCGTACAATAACAACAATAATATATGTATATTAATGGTATCTATAAAAACCATATTACGGAGTTATCAATATTCCCTACGAACATTAGTAGTTAGAAAACGGGCATTCCGCACCACCTGGATGCTGTATGGGCACAAGGGGAATATCCGCGGCCATCTTGGATGACGTCACGAGGCAATTATTTTCCTTTTTTCCCCTCAAAAATGGCCAAAATCGCCCAAAATTTGCCAGAAAATTACCCAAATTTCCCTCAAAACCGACATTATTTTTAACAAAAAATGTGTCTTGCACAATCCGGCTGACTTTTGCTCAATCTGGATGAACTCGACAGAAATTGTGTAATTGTCCGCCAGAATGTGCAATCAGTTACAAGTTTGCACTAGTATTCCATGGCAGCACCATCCATCTTGCCTGACGAATATTCGAGTTAATTGCCCCATCATGCAACTTCTCTCATCATGCCCTGTCATTCCACCTCGGTTTTCTCATACTTACATATAAGCATAATTGGCCATAATTTCCGAACCATTTAAAATATAATCACCAAATTCAAAACATAGGTATCCTACCAGACAAGGTAAATGACCGCAGGGTCAAGAATGCCCTAAACGTATGTGTATACATAGTTTACTGTAATTTCCGAACCATTTAAGATACAGCCACAAAATTAATAACATAGGCATCACCCCCGACCACAAAAAAAGGCAGCCAGTGTCAAGTATGCCTTAAGCACACTTATAAAAAAAACCGATGGAGCTACAGTCCATAATAGTGATATCAGAGTTTATATCACGCCAAGTAGTTTAGTAAAAACTAGATTGCACATCAAAATGAGAAAGAACGAATGATCACAAGGACCAATCACAAAAATGGCTACCATAGGTCAAGTGCGTTATGCATTACGCGACTTGCAAGGACTGTTTTCCTTTGCTTGCCACAAAACAACATACATTAAAACCATAAGTTGCGCATTGGAGATGTCACTGCTATGCGCTTATGCAAACAGACATAATAAATAATTATAAAAGCAAATAGTTATAAGCATTTAACAAACTATTTATATTGTGCGAGCATTGTGTACTGTACATCACGTTAGTAAAAAAAAAATACTTTTGCGAAGCAGAGAAGCACAGGTGCGATAAGAGCAACAGTGCTACCCACTGACGCAAACAGACATAAAAACAAAATGCAAAGGAAAAATAGTTACCAACCAGCGCAATTACATATTACACAAGCGTCGAGTGCTGTACTCTGTGTTAAGTGGTGCTATACAATACCAGACTGCCCTGGCCTGTACATCAGAATAGCGAACGACTGCCTTACGAACCGACTAAAATGAAGCCATCCCATTCAGTGTACAACCAACACTCACATCATTAGCAGTGGAACACATCCGACCCGACAGACTTCACACGATCATCTAACAACGTGAGAATCTGTAAGGCGTTCCAGGCGGCCGACCGGCAGCGCGGACACAGCGCAGTCTCGGGAAGTTGAACGGATGGCACAGAACACTTGCCGAGAGGGAGAGAGAGAGAGAGAGAGAGACGCATCAGGCTTCAGGATGTTAGACCGGCCAAGTCACGCATGCACTTACCTTTACGAGACGAATTCAGTTATACAGTACAAACTAACACTTTATCACCTTTTAAATTATATATAAATATATATACACATGTACTTATTTGTATTAATATAATTTATATTACCGGAGCTGTAAGCACATACGAAACGCCACACATTTAAACCATTTGTCATGCAAGAGAGAAACGACACTGATACACACTGAGAAAATCTGATTTAAAAATAAATAAATTATAAATGCAAATAGTTAAACACATTTACCAATAAATGCATATTGCATGAGCATCGTGAGCAGTACGTTTTGTTATGCGAAGAAATTTCCAAGTGAAGTGCGTGAACGATAAGGTCAACACGGCTATGCACTGATGAAAACTAATATAAAAATAAAATTAAAAGGAAAATAGTTGTAAGCACTTAACAATCACCCCAGTCACATATTGCACATTCACGTCCCTTTACGAGAGGAATTCAGTTATATAGTACAGGATAACAATTTATTTCGTTTGAATACATCAAGTTATAAATATTAGCCCGTCTATTTAAAATGTCGCTTCGAATAAACCGGTGTTGGTAGAGGATATCGCTTCTGCCCACCGTACTCACTTTTAGGTCTATAAAAAAAAGCAGTTCGTACCACCACACATCACTCAGAACTTCATTATCTCACCAAGAAGACATTGTGCAAATGATGGGATGCTGTTCTAGTGGACAAAATGATTAACAGTTATCACGGAAAACTGAATGTTTAAATAACTTGCGGCACTCGACAAAGATACCGAGCTTGCATACTCACCTAAAGAATTCCTTCTCGCATTTGCACAACATGAAATAAAATCCGTCTACTAACACCTACCTGTCTATCTGCAACAAGATGAAGAGACTCTTGATTGTCTCCCATGCCCAGAGTGTTTTCAAGGTAGTGCTGCCATTTCAGACACACCGCATCCCAAGAGCTGGTGTAAGACAAATCGGGAGCGAGCAGCAGCAGCAGCAGCAGCAGCAAAAGAAAAACAAGGCATCTCCAATACTGAAAGATGAACTAGGGCAAAGCAGTTTAGAGGTCGAATTGACAACTTCGCAGGCTAGACAGCGATCGACCTGATAAGGTACCATATTTCAGTTCAGCAACCATGATGACTTTTGTAACACGCAGCCAGCAGTCATCTACTGAGGCGACCCGAGACAGACAACGGAAATTAGCATGTAGTTAAAAAAGTATACAAGAGACCTTCATGTAAAAACGGACGTCATTTCGTTGGCGAGCGTGGTGGTGGAAAGCAGATCGTTACGACTACATTCATCTACTATTTAGTGTACTCTGCTACAATATGAAGACGGAATCAATGGTTGAAGACTTACCATCTGTAACATCGTCGGCATCGTCAACAGCAAGGAGCCCTGAAGAGTCGCTACAAGCATTACGATATCAATGTTACTATTGTGGAAATAATTTTAGTACAACTTGTAATGCACACTGACATGAAAGTTGATATTGCATGTTCAGCCTAGCATACACGGCATTCCACTGTGATAACTGCGATGCTGTCTTTATACGCGGTGATGTCCTGTATAAACATAACAAGAAGTGCAAAGGCAATGTTTGTCGTTCATCGGGAAGCATGTGCATGTATTGCGGCAAGACATTCTGTAATCGCACCAGTGCCAAATGTCATGAAGATAGTAACTGTTAATTTGCCATCGTCTACAAGACCTCCCCATGCGATAACTGCTGTGCAGTATATGCGAATAAGTGTGGCTTGAATGCTCACAGCAGGAATTGTTCTGCCAAAACAGTCATCATAAATGTTTTGCTTGAGCAATACTCACAGATGCTCTCGCCATTCTCGTTTCTCAAGTCAACCGCTAGAGTGCAAGGCCATCGTCTGCTAGGGTCGCTGTGGTCTTCAGCCATCTTCGTTTCCCCTGTCACCTGTCAGGGGGGACGCCTACATCGTTTGCGTTACCGATGGCGGTCGCTAGGAGCACTCGTGTCGACACACATGACTGCATTCCGATGTGCAGCATCCAGAACACTCACCTATGCACTCACCTATGCATACTCGGTGCAAGTAGCTAAAAAAAAAATACCAGACGCATGAGGTGTCGATTCAACCGACAATGAGAGCTGCAGTTCGACGGTTCCGATAGCAAAGGGAGACTACAGCAGCATGGTTCGACTGCGAGGGTTAAAGGTCGCAATTAACAGCGTCGGCCTAACACGAGGGTTGGGGTAACCTCATGCAACTTATAAAACCGACCGACATTAAAAAAAAATTAAGTCTCATAATAAATAATAAAAGCTCAACATATACACAAGTATGCTGCGAGTACGATGTCGTATCGAATCTCTACTACAAAAAAAAATACCTGATAGTTCCACAGCCCGTAATAACGATATCAGTGTTGCTATTGTGAAGAGAACTTTACTTTAGTAAACAGTTGGAATACCCATCAATGGGAAAAAAAGCTTATGTTCACACAGACCAACCTCAAAAAATTCTACAATATGTCAATTGCAGTACACTCTTTACCAGCAGAGTTAATATAAAGACGCATTACACTACTTGTAAAGGGTTTGGTCGTTTGCTTGCCACTAAACATCATGCATGCAAGAGACTGTAACACTGCTACGCATTGATGATTAGATATAAAAAATGCAAAGGAAAATAGTTATAAATACCTACCAACCGATGCATATTGCCGAGCGACAAAAGCTATGCATTATGTTAGACCAAAAAAAAAAATATTACCGTCACGAAGCACTGATGCCAGCAGATATAAAAAAAAGAAAATAGTTATAATCACATACCAACAAACATGCATTGCACATGCGACGAGCACTGTGCATCACATCACTCGCTGCTAGAGAAGACCATGCGTCTGAAAACTGACATGGTAGCCTTGGTTAGTACAGTAGAATAGTAAACGATTTTCCCCACGTACACTCTACGACCGAGCTACACTACAGTAAAAAGGCACACAAATTCCACAACCAACCAACACATAATGTGCGAGCATCGAGCAACGTACATCACATTAGACTAAAATAAAATACTATGACAGAGTCGAGAAGCAGGGGGAGCGACAAGAGCGACACTGCTACATACCTATGCAAACAGATAAAAAAAAATGTAAAGGAAACTAGTTATAAGCACTTACCAACCGGCGTATATTGCACATACGTCGAGCATTGTACGCTGCATTAGATTATGCTATTCAAGACCAGGCAGCCCTGACTACTACGACAGAATAGCAAACTATTTCTTTGTGAACCGATCGGAATGAAACAAGCAAATTTAGATTACAGCCAACACTCACAACCCACACCACTAGCGGCGGAACACACCCACCCTGTCCGACATTGTGTCATGAACTAGCATCTCGAGAATCTTAAAGGTGGTCGACCGACGGTGTAGGCACTGTGCAGGTCTCAACGAGTCGAAGGGATGGTACATACACTAGTCGAGAGTCGAGTCAGGCTCCAGGGTCGCAGACAAGCCGAGTCACTAATGGACTTCCCTTTTCTAGAGAAATTCAGTTATACAAGGCAAGGTATAAAAAAAAGTTATTTTGTTTTAAATACNTGAGAAAAATCCCCCCCCCCCCGGCCAAGGCTCGTAATGAGCAGGGAGGAGCTGTGCAACAGTACATGTGAGGACATCAGCAACAGCCACTGCTGTCCCAACCAGGAGGACTACATTGGCTCCCACTGCCAGGAGAAGATCAACAAGTGCGTGAGCGCATGCTGTCGCTATTTTTAAGGATGAAAAAAAACCATGCGAACACTTTGAGAAAACCCATGTGCCCCTGCTCGCAATAGCAAGAACCATGATGTTTTACGACCTTGACCTTTGGACATTTTGGATGGCATCTATACTAGGAATGAAGGGGGGAAAGAAACCTATATTTTATTTATAAAACAATCATGGGAACACTGAGAAAATCCATTTGCCTCACTCACAACAGCAGGAACCACGACAAGCAACCATGACCTTGACCTTGCATAATGTTATGTGCACTTGACCTTAACCCGACCTTGTATGACCTCATGCGACCTTGACCACCATCTCGAACCAAATATAAAACTGTAAAAGCAAAAAAAAAAAAGTATCGCAATTCTTGTGTAATATGTAATTGCGCTGGTTGGTAACTATTTTTCCTTTGCATTTTGTTTTTATGTCTGTTTGCGTCAGTGGGTAGCACTGTTGCTCTTATCGCACCTGTGCTTCTCTGCTTCGCAAAAGTATTTTTTTTTACTAACGTGATGTACAGTACACAATGCTCGCACAATATAAATAGGTTGTTAAATGCTTATAACTATTTGCTTTTATAATTATTTATTATGTCTGTTTGCATAAGCGCATAGCAGTAACATCTCCCATGCATGACTTATGGTTTTAATGTATGTTGTTTTGTGGCAAGCAAAGGAAAACAGCCCTTGCAAGTCGCGTAATGCATAACGCACTTGACCTATGGTAGCCATTTTTGTGATTGGTCCTTGTGATCATTCGTTCTTTCTCATTTTGATGTGCAATTTAGCTTTTACTTAACTTATTGACGTTATAGAAACACTGATATCACTATTATGGACTGTAGCTCCATCAGTTTTTTTTATAAGTGCGCTTAGGGCATACTTGACACTTGTGGCCTTTTTTTGTGGTCGGGGGTGATGCCTATGTTATTAATTTTGTGACTGTATCTTAAATGGTTTGGAAATTACAGTAAACTATGTCTATATATGTGCTTAGGGCAACAAATATTAAAAGTTCTAATAAAATAATTTTTAAAAATTCCCAAATAAAATATAAGCGAGTGTATATATACACACACAATTAAGTAAACAAAAAAAAGCAGATAATATAATTTAAATGTTCAATTTCTGAAGAAAAAAAAACATTATTTTAATACTTGCATGTAGTGTTTGTCAGCTTCATTTCACCCACTTCAGGACTCTACTCTCGTACAAACCCCTACCTTGATAGGGTAGCCAGCAGGTGACTTACCCTTGCTGATTTTTTATTGGTGGTTTAGTTGTCAAACTTTCAGCCCACTTCAATATTTCATTGCCTACATAGTCGTTCAATCTCCCGTCTGTGTTCTGGTTATTCTTTATATAGCATATACCACCAGAGAGCTCCCATGTAGTCTATTACCAAACCTGTTGTCGACGATGCCCCCAAACTTGGAGTATATATAATTAAACTCTCATATTTTACACATCATATTTGATTTGAAGTTTATTGAGTGAATCTTAGATGAAACAGGTATTTTTCAATTAAATGGAACACACAATATTTTGTATCTTTTGTAATGCGATAAAACCTATTTACAGCGACACGAATTGATTATTTATATACACACACATATAGTAATTATCCTCTTCCATGGCAATTCCACCTCTCGATGTTCGCTTCAGTGACCCCGGAATTGGCCGGGAAAACCTTCCACTTGATGTTCTCCCTTCCATTATGTCGCTTCAGCATGTTCTCCACCAAATACACATCTGGAAACTTCGTCGGTTGGATCTCCTCAGTGCAGACACTGCTACAGATGGGCACGTCGTTCAGATATTCGAGATAGTAAGTTTTTGAAGCGTAGTTACATGTACGTCGCGCAGGAAAGAGTTCAGGACTCCAATTCGCTAGGAACCCTTTCTCGAAATTGCTTTTTTGTTAGGAGATGCACACCAGGTCAGCGATCTTGGATTTAGACTTGTGTGGGTCTCTCCTCTTCGGAATAGTATATACAGTCCGAAGAAGGAATTCGTCCTTGATGTCTTCAGGCTTCATGCGAGTGGTAGAATGAACCATAGAGTTGAACTCGTAAACGAGTTGCGGCAATAGCTCCAGCCACTTGTAGTTAGTTGCCATTCACAGCGAAATGCCTCCACATCAAGCACTTCAGAGTCATGTAGGACCTCTCGACGAGAGATGCTTTGAAATTGTTGTACGTGGAATAATAATTTATGTTATGCATCTTCATCAGGGCTTTGATCTTCGCATTGTAGAATTTATTGCCCTGGTCGGTTTGTAGATTGGTCTGAATGCATCCTTCGCTCAATACATCCACCATGGCCTCGATGAAATTGTGTGCATTCTTCGACTTCACTAGCCTAGCCCGGGCGAATTTGTATTATGCATCGATGACTGTTAACATGTATTTGTAGCCCTTTTTGACTCAAGCATGTGGTATAATCTCGACGACATCGGCTTGAAACAGGTCGTTCATCCTGCAAATCTTGACCTTGCGACGACTACAGTAGTTGTGTCTGGTGGCCCCATGCAGTTAGTTGGCGATTCCCAATCGACTTATCGTATGCAGCCTCCCTCCTTCTGTTCGACGATAGATATATTCTCCTGGGTTTGCGAGTAATTTACAACCCTTTGCAAAGTGACCAGTAGTCGTAGCCTATCGACGAGTTTGCTCAGATCATCCCAAAACTGGTACTCGATGTTGCTGTCACCATCTATCTTCTTCAGACATTCAATATTTTTCAGTACTAGGCCACTGATGAGGTCTGTGAGAATGCAAATTTTTCGTGATATTATCCCTAAAAAAGCACAGATCTAAGGATCATTATCTTGCAACATTGCATGCATGAGTTCGAGCAATGTCTTGTATTCCAACAAGTCATCAACAGTATACTCCCTAGGCTCCTTGCGAATTTGAAGTTTATAAAGACTGGGAGTTCTATGCATCTTGTAATGGCTACATGCATGATGCCACATGGTAGAAACTCAATTTCATCAGTACTGAGGAACCATTTATCGTCGTACCTTTTTAAACCATACATCGTATCATTGTTACAAGATGTGTATGATCGCAGGCACCAACGAACCAGAGCTTTTGGTTGGAGGGGTTTCTTCGAATCTTTTTCTTGTGCAGCAAATCCGCATCTGGTCTATCGTCCCTATCTGTTTCTATATCATCATTTTTACACTTCTATGTAGGTGCAACAGTATCGCCGATCTCGGTCTTCATTACTGCGGTATGTTAGATCGCTTTCCCTGAGTTCATAAATATGGCAAATAATGGGTTTTAAATTTCTTCATTTATAATGACGTATGAAAATTTGGCTTTCTTGGCGGTCAAATACTTCGAGCGAACCGACTTTATCACTCGCTGCCGGTCGCTAGCAATGTCAGACATTTCACTGAATAAAAATGGTCACTGTTGCTCTCTTGTTTGGGTTTAGTCGCGAGTCTCCGACTAACGATTTTTGATCCTTTCCACCACATTCAATCTGTTGTTAACATTCACATTTGAACGTTCACTATGTGGTCGTCCATGGCATCAAATCGCAAACGATCTCCATCTTCATGCAGTGCATATTCGCCCCAAACTCAGACCACTAAGTGCGAAATAATTTATTCTGTTAGGACAACACAATGCTTAATTCCGAGACGATGCCATTATAAGTTTCGAGGACGAAATGTTTGGTAGCAGTATCTCAGGATCTTTGGGATTCGTCATCATTTCTAATTATTCTTTTAACAGCATCACAAGTTCCATCGTTTCTTGGTATGGGACAACCTCCATCTTCATCTTTGTCAAGGTGCAGCTTGAGGCTACTCTGGCTGAATTTACATTTGCTGTAACTCATTCTCGACGATCGACGATGGACTTTTCTTAGCCATGCCAGTACCTGCCATTATATAGATGCCAATCTTTTTCAACACCATAAATCCATACTTATCTTTCCAGCACAAGGCATACACACTACACACCATTGAATTCTGATGTCTTGTCTGAACTGACATGGAGGTCGTACTTGTGTCGCAGATTCGTATCGTCCATATGGAACAATACCAACTCATTCGCATTGTCGCGAAGCAGTTGTTTGGATATATGTGAACAAGTCAGGCTTAGGTACAAACAGTCCTTGTTCGCATGCCATGCCATGCTTAAGTACTCCTGGATGCGGTTTTGCATTTTGCATGCTATATCATCGAAGACGAACACTGAGTTTGGCAGTACTTGACTCGGTGGCACGAGGGCTTCGTTATCACTTCTTGGGAAATAACCTGCAGTAGCCTGCAGTACATGTGCCAGATGCTGGCATTTCAGTTGCAGGAGCGATTTAATAAGAGTACATATACACAATCTCGAACCTAAGGCTATTCGGTTCCCCAAGCAAACTCAACAGCGTGCACGTCTTGCCACAATCGGATGGTCCCATGATGATACACCTCACAGTACCGAGCAACAGTCGCATTAGAGTTCTGGAGCTTCCTCGCTTACTTGTATGGGAGGACGAACAATTTGCTTGACGAACTCCATGATACTGAAACAAAAATGTATCAATTGAGCCAGTTTATAAGTTCTTAGGTCAGGTCATCGTAATGTCTCTAATACAGATAATGAAAGGGAATGCATTATGAAGATGCACGAGGAAACCAAAGAGTTAGTGGAGTCCATGCAAAAATGGATTACAAGTAAAAGCTCTAAAATAACATCGACCCAGGCGAATTGATTGGTCCCTAAGCTATGCCAGATACAAGGCAATGCTGATGGAGTACTGATTCAGAGTAGTCAGTTACTGGGTAGACTCCAGCAAGTTCAACTTAGTGGACCAAGACCTGATACCTTAAAGCCTTGTAAACCGGAAGTGCCAGTAATTAAAAGTTACGCACAGGCAGCTGGTGTGGAATATCAGCCCAAACCAGCAAAAAAGATTGTCTTGGTTTAACCAGAAGCTGAAGGGAAGACAAGTACTGAGACCAGAGAGATGTTAAAGAAGGGATTTGATCCCAGAGAAGAAGGTCTCCAGATTCGGAATATAAGCGGTATAAGAGGCGGAGGGGTATTGGTGGAAGCTGGAGACGAAAAGACGCCCCAGAGCATTAACAATGCGGCAAAAATCCACTCATTGGGCTTGAAGTTGGAGGCACCAAGGAGACGTGACCCCAAAGTGGTTGTCTATGACGTACCACGTGGTGAGGACACCACAGAGCTACCTGAAATAATATTCAGACATACCTTTCGTGATGGCAAGTGTGGAGGACACACACTCGAATCCTTTAAGAGGGTGGTTACAATTAGCCACAGAACTGGTCGTAGGGAGGCAGACAGGGTCAATGTGGTGCTCCAATGTGACCCCAATATATGAAATGCACTCATAGGCATGGATAGAATCTATGTTGGATACGAGAGTTGCCGAGTGCGAGATTATATCTCGCTCTCGCGCTGCTATAAGTGTCAACAGTGGGGGCACATAGCCGGAAAATGCAGAGAGAGAGAATCCACATGCTCAATGTGTAGTGCAACAGGCCACGAGTATGGTAACTGCCCAAAGAAAGCAGACAATACGCACAAGGATTCCTGTGCAAACTGCAAGAAAAAAGGGCAACCACATGAACATAGGGTTGACTCACGAGATTGTCCGGAGTACCAAAAGGCCCTGTCTGTCGAACTCGCCAGAATAAATTATGGTGTGTAACACCATTAAGGTTGGGCAGTTAAATATGCAGCGGTCAGCGGCGGTGGCGGCTGAGCTGAATAGGATCGTAGTGGAGCAGAAGCTTGATATTGTTTTGTTTCAAGAGCCCTACGTGCCTTTTGATAAAATTGTGGGCCTGCGGGGCGAGGTGTACACCTGTGGTGTGTCCCCCCGGGCTGGAGTGCTGGGAGCCAACAGGGAAATTAATATAACCATGATGACCAGTGTGTCTGATACGCACCACACATGTGTACAGGTCACCAAGGGTACTACTGAGTGTTGGTTGGTTTCCTCGTACTTTCAGTTCGGGGATGACACACAGACACATATCGATAGATGGGAAATCATTGTGAACACATTAAGGGAGAAACCGCTCATTATGGGAGCGGATGTTAATGGAAAATCAGAACTGTGGCACTCCCCCGTCACTGATGAGGCGGGGGAGATAGTAAGCCAATTCATTCTAACGAATGATCTGGATGTAGCGAATCTGGAAGGCAAACTCCCAACCTTCGTTTCGCAGGCCCACGAAACAGAATCGTTTCTGGACATAACTGTCACCAATAGAAAGGTACTGGAATGTGACAGATGAAAGCTCGAGTGATCATAGGTTGATCACGTTTGAAATACACGGAGGTGGCTATCGTGAGCCCGAACAAGTGGATAAAGAGGTCCGTTATATACATAATATGGCGGACTGGGCAGCCTTTGACCGGGCCTTGCTGGCTAAGCTTAGCTCATACAATGTCATGGGAACTCTGGATGACCGAGTCGAGCAATTGACTCGGATTATCCAGGAAACATGCGAGGAGAATCTGCGGAAAACAACTTAGGGTCTCCCAAACCTGTCCTGGTGGGATGCAGAATTGGAACGAGAACGAAAAGCTCTCAGGCGGGACAGAAGACATCTTCATAGACTAAGGGGAGAAGAAAGGAAACAATTCTCGAGCATATACAAAACTAAGAAGCAGGCTTACTTTAGTAGGGTCAGGAAAAAGAAGACAAGATCATGGGAAAACTTTGTCACGAAAATGGGAAACGAGGACCCGTTTGGTTTGGTCTATAAACTTGCTGCGAACAAGTTGAAGAGAACGATACCACCGCCGTGTATGAAGATTAATGGTAATCTGATCCTGGATCAGAAGAAATCTATGGAAGCTCTGCTCCACGCGCTCCTTCCTGATGACTCCCTGGAAAATGAAGAGGAGGGGCACTCCATTAGGAGACGGTCTATGGCAATAGTGCCAGAAGAACAGGATGCACCTGATTTCAGTATGGAAGAACTTACTGCTATTATGTATAAAATGAAGAACGGTAAGGCTCCTGGAATCGACAGAATAACCACGGAGATACTAAAAAGGTGTTTCTCCCGGATAAAGGATATTCTTTTGGATATTGTAAATGACTGTCTCCAAACTGGAGTGTTTCCCTCGCCATGGAAAATGGGTTCGTTGAAAATCTTATGCAAAGAAAACAAGAAGGACCTGGATGACCCCAAGTCATACAGGCCATTGACGTTGCTTCCGGCGCTGGGCAAAGTCTACGAAAAACTGATTAACCGAAGACTCACAATGGCATTAGAAGCAGAAGGAACGCTAAATGAACTACAGTACGGGTTCAGAAGAGGAACGGGGACTGACTTCGCGCTTGCGGATGTCATGAAGAACATAAGAGAATCCCCACAAAAATATGTAATGGCATCTCTGGGGCATCTGACAATGCCTGGTGGCCGGAGGTAATGCACAGACTGAAAATGAAGAAATGTCCTGCGAACATTTACAAGGTCATCCAGGACTTCTTTGCAAACAGATGGAGTATCTACTCCAACAAGAACTTACAAGTAAAGAAGACACTAACTAAGGGATGTCCCCAGGGCTCGGTCCTAGGACCGATCCTATGGAATATCCTTTTTGACGGTTTCTTGGAGTTGGAACTCCCCACGGGGTGCACAGTCTTTGTCTATGCGGACGATGGTTTGGTACTTGTATCAGCCAATTCTAGAAAGGAACTTGAGACGAAATCGTCCATGATTATGGAAAAAGCCTGGGAATGGTCTAAAGATGTGAAATTACAATTCTCTGTGGACAAAACCAAAATAATGTTAGTTAAAGGGAAACTGCAAAGATCCCCGACTGTGCCCTTCGGGGGAAGGCCGATCAAGTATGTACAAGAATTTAAATATCTGGGAGTCATCATGGATGACAATNGACTGTGCCCTTCGGGGGAAGGCCGATCAAGTATGTACAAGAATTTAAATATCTGGGAGTCATCATGGATGACAATATGAGTTTTCTGAAACATATTGAGTATGTGTCGCGGAAGGCGGTGGTGGTGTTTCAAAAGTTGAGAAGGATTGGAAACACCAGTTGGGGCCTAAACTATGGTACCTTGCGTACCATATACAAGGCGGTGTTCGAAGCAATAATATCTTATGGAGCTGTAATGCGGACCTTTCGTGGCACAAAAGGAAACTAATTAGTGCACAGAGGGCTGCTCTGCTGACTGTAACAAGGGCATATAAAACTGTACCCAATGAGTCTCTCCCAGTTATTGCTGGAGTTCTGCCTGCTGATCTTCTGATCAGATACAGGGGCCTCGTGGCGGAGAGATCGCGGGCTGGCAGGCTGTCTAAAGAAGAAAAGGAGGAGGTGTACGATGAATTCATAGTGGAATGGCAATCAAGATGGACAAACTCCACTAAAGGTAGGCAGACGTACGAGCTCCTTCCGGATATCAGAACGAGGCTTAATTGCAAATGGCTAAGTACTAATTTTTATAGTATGCAGCTAATTACTGGGCACGGCAACTTTAAGGCCAAGTTACACAGCCTGCGGCTTGTGAGATCCCCGCTATGCGAGGTCTGTGGTGTTGACGACACCTCACAGCATGTACTAATGGACTGTTTAAAAACAGAAGACCTGCGAGAAGCTTTCAGTGAGAAAATAGAAGAGATGGGCATTCACTTGGAAGCAAGAAATATAATGGATAACAAACAACTATACAGGATGTGGAGTGATTTCGCCACCAAAATTGGTAGAACTAATCTCCTGAAACTGTTTACCTTAGCCGCTTTAAGACTACTGGGTTGATAGGGTACTCAGGTAAAGGCTTTAACGAGAAAAAGTCGGAGTATCTTAGATTGGCGAGGAGGACAGGTTTTAAAGAGAAAACCAGTAGAATACTGTGTTAACGGCAAGTAAGAAAAGTGAATGGCCCGAAGAGACCAAGAGGAAAGTGCCGTGCACTGTCTTACCCACCAGGGTACAGTTGCAGTGCGGGAGGATGGAGGGTGTGCTGGCCTTCGGGCCTTAAAACCTGTACCTAGTTGTCGATAGTGCGCAAATCAGTTGTCCTTTTTAGGTAATTTACTGTGTAATTTATTAATTTTTGTTCAAGTTATGAGTGACATAAGACGTTTTTTGTGTAAAAAACGTAATCATCATTCTGATGAAGGTGATTCACCTCATATTAAGACATCCAGGCCGGATACAGACAGACTAGATAGTCCAGGTATGTTGTGTTGGTGTTTCTACCCTAATCATTTAATGTATTGTTTATTATCCACATACAGAGGAAAATAAGACTCAAAAACAACGAAATAATAATAGAAAATACTTCACATTTTTGTTATACTACACTGAAAGAAAAAAAATAGTAACCAGTACCTATAAAACATAGTAAAAAAAAGTCTCAAATAAATTTGCAACTTATCATTCATTATTTAAACTCTTGTATTATTTTCTCTAGAATGATTATGTATAGAAGTTATAAAAATATGCATTAAAAATTGAAAGCTTTAAAAATTAATAAAAACTTTTAAAATCGTTACTTAAATGTTAACTGATTTGTTATAAAAAAATTGGTAAAGTATACATCATATAATTTCATTAAATATTTTGGATTTTTTTTTTTTCGAATACGTTAATTGATTAATTTATTTATTTTATAAGAATCCTTTTTGCTTAAAGGTACTAGCTCTGCGCGTAATGATTTTCAAGCAGATGCATCACCCGTGTTTTCTAGCAGAAGCACAACTAATTCATTATTGGATATTGGGTTGCGTTTGGACCTCGGTTATGAAGTCAATGATGATCTACTTTTGAAATTACTAAGACATCCTTGGAACCCTAGTAAAACGTACGATTTCAAAAATGACATTAACCTTGATTCTAAACGAGCTTTCCGACATGAATGGCTTACAACATATCCGTGGTTAGTCTACTCAGCTATAGCAAAGGGACCTCTGTGTAGGATATGTGTTTTATTTCGGCCTTCAGTGCAGCGCGGTCTACAAGGACAGTTTATAGTTTCTCCTTGCCTCAAATATCAAAAGTTTCATAAAGCTGCACAGTCTCATGCGACAAGTAAGTGGCATTGTGACGCACTGGCTTCGTCAAATACATTTGAAAAGATCATGGATAGAAGGGGACTAAGCGTTCATGAATCTTTAAATACGGCATATCACAAGGAAGTTGAAGAAAATCGTTTAAAACTTCGATCTATCGTATCAACAATTTTATTTTGCGGGCGACATGACCTTCCACTTCGTGGGAAAGTGGATGAGGGTTCTGTTTTTACAGACCTGCTACATTTTCCAGTTGACTCGGGAGACGAGATTTTGAAGAATCATTTAGAATCAGGAGCAAAAAATTCCTTATACATATCGCATCAAATTCAAAACGAATTGATTGAAATTTGTTCCGATGTTCTGAAAAGCAAAATAATTGAGGAGGTGAAACATGCTTCGGCTTTTTCGGTTTTGGCTGATGAGACTGCTGATATTAGTGGCACAGAGCAATTATCGATTGGTGTTCGCTATCAACGTTATGATAAAGATTATAAAAAACAAATAATTTGTGAAGAATTCCTCGGATATGTACCGGTACAAGAATTGAACGCAAAATCCATTTCGGAAACTATTATTCGTTTCCTGCAAGATTGTAATTTTGATTTAAATAAACTTGTTGGCCAAGGATACGACGGGTGTGCTGCAATGGCAGGTCACATAGGTGGTGTTCAGAAAATTATTAATGATAAATATCCTTCAGCCCTATTTTTCCACTGGGCAAGCCACGTCATTAATGATCTGAATACTGTCAGTGAAGTGAGAAATACTGCTGGGACTACAAAGGACATTATAATTTTTTTTAGAGAGAGTACGTTGCGGTAGAATAAAGTTCCAAATATACCTCTATTTTGTGAAACGCGTTGGACAGCAAAGAACAAAAGTATCAGAAAATTTTCTGAAAACTTTCTGATTATTGTACAAGTTTTAGAAAAACTTTCGCAGGACGCGCCGAACTCTACAACGAAAACCAAAGCGTATCAGCTCTACACGACTGCAACTACTCCAACATACATTGTGACACTTTTAGTAATTGCTGCCTATTCTGCCAAACTTGAACCCGTGTGCAATCAATTACAAGAAGTAAATATGAATATAAAGGTAATACACGATCACGTAAATAAATTAACTGATGTGCTTCAATCTCACCGCGATAATACCTCTATGGAGTTTGCGGTCATTTTCGAGAAAGCTCAAAAAATTTGCGAAAAACTGGATGTTGAATTTAAGCGTCCNGTTTGCGGTCATTTTCGAGAAAGCTCAAAAAATTTGCGAAAAACTGGATGTTGAATTTAAGCGTCCTCGAGTAGTCACAAAACAGACTTACAGATAAAATCAACCATCTGAAAATGTGGAACTTAAAAAGTCTTATAGATATAAGTAGGGTATGAATCTAAGATATATTTCTTCACTAAAAAACCGATTTCCTTCAACACACGTCATCAAGCTTATGCAGCTTCACCCAGAAAATATGAGAAAATGAGACAAATCAGCATTTTTAGCGATAGCAGAAGATATAAAGAACCTCGACGGAGGTCTTGTACATAATTGTATTGCCGAGACTACCACATGGCACGAGATGATGAAGACAAATTAAGCAAATAATGAGGTTTTTAATGAATCTGTTGTTGAAATGCGTCTACATTAACCTCAAGCCACTCCGTTTTACCCAGCGGTATGTGAGGCAATCAAAATTGGTTTAACTATTACAGTAACAACATGTAGCATTGAACGTACATTTAGCACGTTACGACGTGTCAAGACGTGGAATCTCTCAACGATGGGATACGCGAGGCTAAGCGACTCGTGCATGCTCAGTGTTCACAGGAAAAGAGTAGAGGAGGATACTGAATTTATTAACAAGGTGATGAACAAATTTGGACAGCAACCTAGACGCCTTCAGTTTTTATTCAAACAGTAACTTAATAAAAAAAAAGTAATTTTTTCTATGTATTTTCTTTCCTGACAGGGGGTGAAGTGCATCCCCTTGCACCCTGCTGCCGGTGCCCATGAAACAGAGTTAAAGAACAGATCGCTAGTCTCACTCCTACCATAGTTGCAGTAGATGACCGGGAACTTCTAGTTACACCCAATATGATTTTTTGTATGATCGACGGCATTGTCTGCAATTACATATCGTCCTTGCGTCAACCCAAACATGTTATTTGTTTGGGGCTAAACACCGTAAAATGAATAGCCTTAGTATTCTGTCTCAAATTAAATCATAAACCCACACTCTTTAACTTTTAGACTGTCGCCCCTTGATGCCTGGATACGTTTCCGTGAATGTATACTCCATACTTCATACAGATTAGATATTAAGTCGTGGCAAGTACGAAATGCGAAAAGAAAACAAAGATAGCAGAAAAGAAGAAACATCTGCAGGAATGGTTCCGCAGTACTCTTGGTTTGTTGGTAGATATGCCGAAACAAACGACTGGAAACACGAATAATGGCAATACCGCATGAAAAATTCTTGGGAATGCTGAAATATCTGCCGAGATAACTTGAGTCAATGGTGAACTAATAAAGATATTTCGTGTTATATTAGAATAACTGAATACTGGTTTCTCGGTCGATCTTGACAAATTCGCTGAATACATTTGGTGTAATTTAGAATTGTACTTCAGAGACTATTCTTGGTATGCTATGCCCATATTTGTCGATAAAGTATTATCCCATAGTAGGGATATCATAGCCGCTAGTATTTTGCCAATAGGTCAGCTTTCAGAAGAAGCACAGGAAGCATGCAATAAGGATAGTAGGAAATATCAAGAATTGTTTACAAGAAAAAGATCAAGGGGTTGAAACCACAAGGATTTCATTCATAGACTGTTCATAACATCTGATCCGTTAATTAAAAGTACGTGCGCGCATCCTAAGACTAAACATTTGGATACAATGACAGAAAAAGCTGCGCAATTGTTAAAAGAACCGTCCATAAATAATTCTATGTCACCAGATCGTTCTGACAGCACCGATTCGGAATGAGTAAGAACATGACTGTTCCTTGTTTTAAAACAAGATGTAAGCACATTACTGTGACAGTTCTGCGGCTTTAGTGTTTTATTTTTATTTTTAACATGTAGCACATTGTGTATTATGAACCATGGTAAGTTATAGCCTAAGTAGCCTATAATTTGCTGCGTAACATATCACTCTAAGCATACATGTGTATGTACAGTTTCTATTGTTTATCTGTTGACTGAAAGTATGTGTTTTTGTTTGTGTGTGTAAGACTTCTGTGTTAGCACGCACGTGTTATAAATGGAATCACATAAAGCGTACATTTGATGCAAAGTTGTTTATGTTACTTAAAAACGCGAAAATACCTCAAAGAACTTAATACAGATCAGCCGAAGAATACAGTTCCCCTTGATTGCGCAGATGTTACACTGTGCGGCGGAGCGCCAAACGACTGCGTCACGGGAGGTCGGCAATGGCGAGTGATACTTCTTCCAGCAACTCCAGATATACCTCCTGCAGGAACTTCAGGTAGCGGGCTCCATTGAGGATTGTTGACAATGCCGGTGCACATGTTAACACTGTAGCGCACTTGGTTGCCCAATGTGTGTGTGTGTGTGGGGGGGGGGGATTAGTGTGCGCCCAAACGTGGCTGTTCCTCCTGTTGAAGATTCCATCCCTAGTCAAATGGGCCTCATTTATGAAGAACACGGTCAATTGAAAGTTTGGCCACATGTTGTTTCTTGGAGAAACCATTCACAAAAAGTAACAAGTGGAACATAATCAGGCTTACTAAGAACATGGAACTTTCTTGCATTGTATACGTGCAGAATTAGCAGGATCGTTGAATGGCCAATTACCACAGCCTGTGAGCTAATGGAAGGTTCCTGCTGCACATGGTGAAGCACGTCCTCGTCGCTATCTTTGAGCCTTCATCCCGCAATCTCTAATGGGGCCGTACAAATGTAGCACGGGAGGGTTTACGACGCGCTGAATACCACTGGAAATCTATTTTGTTTTTTGCCAATTGTAAATTCTTCATTTTGAATTGTAATACTTCTTTAATTGTGATTCTTGAGATGTTCTGTTCATATTTAAGCCATTGTATTATTTTGAAGTACTTATATCTGAAAAATAAAAATACCACCACCGAAAAAGAGTACATTTGAAACCCTGTCTAGTTTGTTATAATTCAAGTAAGATATTTTAGTGAATTGTGTAATTTGCATTTGTGTGCTAACAAAAAGAGAGTTTTAGAAGTAAGCTGCAATTGTGAAAGTTATTTCCAAATGTGGAGTATTGCTGTACATTGTGCGACTCTAGACACGAGGAGTTTCTTTTCCAAGCTTTTGTGCCAAGCTGTAAGCTGTGCGTGATTAATCGCTAACGAAGCGGCCGCCGTGTTGGCTGCTCCTTACTCGAGGAGCATGTCGGCTAACTCCACTCACGTAAAACGTTTCATGCTTCCACAACCAGCTGTAGGCACATCCTGACTTGCCAGTAACCAAGGTCACCTCCATGCACGCGCCGATTACATCTTATTTATTTGTTTATTTATTTATGTCTTATTTTTACACTGTGAAATTAAAGGAGCAGTTCGCAAAAAAATTGATGTTTTATTTTATGATTTATTAATAGAGTAAAATAATAGAAGAAGATAAGTTTTTGTCGCGAGGCGATCGGATTACCTGTAACAAAGATTTAGAAGTGGATAGAAAAGTTAGTGACATCATATTAGCCAGAGAGCCCGTTCGGGCCGTGCGGTGTGCCAGCATTATTACTGCAATGTATTCCTAACTGTCCTATTAACGTTAATTATAAACATGTTTTTTACTATGGGATATTATATATTAAGCTATTACAAAAATCACAGCCTTTAATAATAACAAGAAACACTTTACAAAACAACACAAGAAAGAAGGATTTCATCTTATGTAACACAGGATATGTTGCTTCCCGTGGACAAACATAAACAGTTAACTGCACCCAACTGTTAAATAATTCTACCCATCTCTGAGTATTAGCATCTGGTTGTGCCTTGAAACCTACATAGTTGCTATGAGGTTCGGGAAGCGATTTCGAATCTTTCGAACTACACAGGATGGTATTACTACCCTGTTTCCTTGTCCAATAGCTGTCCAAGCATTTACTCAGTGTGTAAATTGTTTGCAACAAACATATCGCCATGTACGTTTTTGGTTAGGGTACTCCTTTTCCTTCTATTATTTGTCTTTAATTCTAACGAATGACGAAGGATTTGCAACACTTCTTGATTTAGTATTAAATATTCGAAAGATACCTGTAATGTTACAAAGTTTGGTTCTTTTCATACGTTCTATATTACGTATTTACCAAAATATGCCCTCAGAAACGGAGTTCATTTAACTCCGTTTCTGAAGGCATTTCACAACAATATTGACACTTACACCAAGATGAATCCCGCAGTCTTCCGCTGACATCAACGACGTCGTCGTTATACCTTTCTTCATCATCGTCGTCGTTTTCAGCATCGTCATTACGAGCAGAGAGTTCAAATTGGTAACTTTGACACTCATTAAAATGAAAAACATAAATTATAGCACTGCAGTACCTAAAATAACGTTTCTGGGAAAACTTTATTTTTCATAACACTAAACACATCCATGTAAGAGACACGAGCCCTTCCTTCCGGACTGTTAGTGACACTGTGACTTTCGCAGTGTGTCATACCCCAAACCCCTCCCCTGCAGCTTTAACCAGTGCTGGCTATTTAAAGTTCGTCATTATCGGTAAACACTTGTAATGGCCTTGGAACTGGTGCAATATTTCTTAGCACCTCTCGCTCAAATTCGTCTTCAAAATCAGGTAATAGATAGCCACACGCGGTTTCCAAAATACGCTCTTGAAGCGAAAGTCTCCTTGAATGAGATTTTTCTTTGTACTCTTTCTTTGAAACCCATTTCTTTGTGGCTTTAGAGTACTGCAATCTGAAGCCCGAAGCAGCCCTAGTTGCATTTGCATTTTGATCAATACTGGCTAGCATTGCCCGCGTTACCACACCAGCATAACTGAAATGTTTTCTCTTTGGTAAATACTTTAATTGTCTGGTTATGGAAAGCTTCTGGTTTGCTAGTATGTAAAAACAAATTCGTATGCATAGGTAATAAATAAATTGCTTGTCAGTAAAAATATTTTTCAAAATCTTGTAATCTTCAGATTTTTAACTTATCTTGTTACATGGTTTTTCATAAGGATGATGCTCACACCGAGTGAATTTTTCACCCTCCCAGGTCTGTTGGTTAGAGATATGATGAAGAGCTGACGTAAATATTTTCACAAGTTATTCAGCGTTACAATTACATGTTTCTGCAGACCACCATGGTTGATTATACTGTCTTTCCACTCTAGCAGATGCTTACAGCCCTTATATGACGTTTTTATTTATTTTGCTGAGCTATTTAACTAAATGCAACAAGCCAAACTGATGCATTACAATAGGATACTCAGTTCCTACGAGTTACCGTATCCCTTAGTGCCTGTCGATAAGGAATACACTGATTTTCAATTGTTCTTAAACATTTTTTAGAACATCTTCACAAACAGATTTTTTTAAATCGCCAATTTCTATTCCCCTCTGCAGCACGGTAAAATCGAGGATTGTATAACTGAATGGTTCGATAATGCTGTAGGTGACATATACAGCGCTGAAGACTGGAGAGTCATACTGTACGTCCCCCGCCACTCTTAGTATTCATCCGACAGGCCTTCAGAAAGGGTTTTGCGTAACTCATAAAACCTGTAACGTATGGCTGGCTGAACAAAACGTTGCACTTAATTATATATTTATGATTTTCCCACAATTAGTAAACCTAGCGCTTCTGAAAACGCATTAAATGTTTCATAGCCATACCTCATAAATATAGAGCTGAAGTAATTGCCATATTGCCAAGTAGGCGGCTTTTATTTCGTTCTTGAGAACTCCAAATACGTGTGAGTCCTTTGTGACAGCACGTAGTAACTGTAAGTGTGGCTTTAATTTTTTTTTGTGAGTTTTGTTACCGGATGGTTACATAAAGTGCAGCGTTTAAATAGCAATTGTAAATCCTACTAAAATACAAATACAACATTAACAAACTCGATTCGAGAATCTTCAACCTCATCCTCACATTCAGTATAATTTTCTCTGCATGAGCTTGCACATTCGTCCGGTAAAGTAAAACAAGTATCAGTATCAATATTTTCTCCATCTTCTACATCCGTGTCACAATATTTCAATCTTGACTTCGTTATCTAACTCGCACTGGATACTTTTCGCATTTTCATCAACATTCTCACCTATACTACCGTATTCTGCAACATGTCCCAGACTCATGATCATTTTGTACTGCTCTATTACTTCTTTTTTCCTCTCATACGTCGACTTTCTTAGTTTTGAAGGGCCTGCTTCTGATGCATTTACTCCCGATTCTCTTGAATAGCATTTTAAAAATAAAGATGGTATTTCGCACTGTTTAAGGTAGGTTTGCGTTTTTTCCCAGGCATATATTCACATTTTAAGAGGTAAGATTAATCAAGATCTTCTCTTTTCAAATGTTTAAAGCACACTTTATTATTCTTCGTTGGTTAAAAATTATAACGACTTATTTTTAATTCGCATTGCTTGAATCGCCTGGGCGATTNTATATATTTATGATTTTCCCACAATTAGTAAACCTAGCGCTTCTGAAAACGCATTAAATGTTTCATAGCCATACCTCATAAATATAGAGCTGAAGTAATTGCCATATTGCCAAGTAGGCGGCTTTTATTTCGTTCTTGAGAACTCCAAATACGTGTGAGTCCTTTGTGACACCACGTAGTAACTGTAAGTGTGGCTTTAATTTTTTTTTGTGAGTTTTGTTACCGGATGGTTACATAAAGTGCAGCGTTTAAATAGCAATTGTAAATCCTACTAAAATACAAATACAACATTAACAAACTCGATTCGAGAATCTTCAACCTCATCCTCACATTCAGTATAATTTTCTCTGCATGAGCTTGCACATTCGTCCGGTAAAGTAAAACAAGTATCAGTATCAATATTTTCTCCATCTTCTACATCCGTGTCACAATATTTCAATCTTGACTTCGTTATCTAACTCGCACTGGATACTTTTCGCATTTTCATCAACATTCTCACCTATACTACCGTATTCTGCAACATGTCCCAGACTCATGATCATTTTGTACTGCTCTATTACTTCTTTTTTCCTCTCATACGTCGACTTTCTTAGTTTTGAAGGGCCTGCTTCTGATGCATTTACTCCCGATTCTCTTGACTAGCATTTTAAAAATAAAGATGGTATTTCGCACTGTTTAAGGTAGGTTTGCGTTTTTTCCCAGGCATATATTCACATTTTAAGAGGTAAGATTAATCAAGATCTTCTCTTTTCAAATGTTTAAAGCAACTTTATGTTTAAAAAAATGTTTAAAACTTTATTATTCTTCGTTGGTTAAAAATTATAACGACTTATTTTTAATTCGCATTGCTTGAATCGCCTGGGCGATTNACTTTATTATTCTTCGTTGGTTAAAAATTATAACGACTTATTTTTAATTCGCATTGCTTGAATCGCCTGGGCGATTTATCTCTGTTTGGAAATGCATGAAAAGACATACACGTGGATTTACAGTTAACACTTTTTTCATTGCATCTATAAACACAACACTAACCATTTCCGACCAACGACGTAGATCGGCCTACTTACGTAGCATGACGCACGGAACCGGCAATGACAAGAAAGACGAATAGACAAAGAACAGTTGGTTGATCGCCATAAACAGTCCGACCCGTGTCACTTCTGCTACTCGACTGATGGGCGGGCGTGGCCAGCGACTATAGTTGGGCAGCAGGGACCGGTCGCCGGCAGTTCTGGCTACTATGACGGCACACGCTCCTGTCTGCACCTCTCTATCTGGACATTTCTCACTAACGGTGCCTACCATTTCCATCAGACAAACACCATGCTTCTTATTTCACTTTTCCCTTTTATTTAAAAGCAGCTTAATATTTGGGTGAACTGCTCCTTTAAAGCTATTTCTTCACCTGTTTCCTCAGCCATGTGCGTGGCGCACGTCATAAAGGTGTTGCCTACCCACGCAGGGCTACACCGCACCTTCGAAATTTTGAGTGGTTTTTTCTGAAAGTGGTTCACCTGAACGAGTTCGGACGAGAGGACATTTTGTCTTCATTTTGCTGGGGTAAGTAACAATTTGCCTCGAATATTTCGTAACCGCCCAGTGTATCATAGTTATCTGCGAATATAGGTCACTAGACCTACTTGTAACCAATCAATGGTGGACGAGTTAACCTACCACATATACACAGATTTACGATCTCCCTTTATTGAAACACGATCCAGATTTTTATTGCTCTATCTCAAGTGCTTCCTTATATTTTTACATTTATGCATTTCAATATTCGGTAATAAACGCCGCATAACTCCCTTATTATTCACCAAAAGATAGTGTTGGTTACTGAAAACGCCACCTTATTTTCCAGAAGGAATCACTTCTCGGAGTTTGGCACATGAATTCTGGCCAATGTTGTATGTATACATCACGAAAACAGATGTATTTTCCTGTGTTTTACAGCAATTTTCATATATTTAAAGTTTTCCTTCATATAAATGCATAAAAAGTTTGTGCGAATTTATTTATTACCTACATTAAAATAAAAATTTCAATCATTTTAGATCTTAACTTGCATATTTATTATACACGATAGTAAGTAAGGTTACGTGAAATCACAAGAAATGTAAATTTGCAAGAAAANTTAACTTGCATATTTATTATACACGATAGTAAGTAAGGTTACGTGAAATCACAAGAAATGTAAATTTGCAAGAAAAGCCTTTTGTATTTAAAGTATGATTGCAGTAACATGCCTTTGATTGAAAAAAAATAAACTTAGGATGTCAGGTTACATTAAAAATGGGGGAAAATTGGGGCGTTTAGCTGCTCAAAGTCCACCTTTGATCTGCCCCTCTAACTAATTAGCCTACTTCCCTTTACACACATGTACAAGTAAAACTGATAGGTGCTTAGAGCTGTGTTAAAAAATTGACGGATATGGAACCTAACGCTGGTCTTGAACAGTAATATTTTGACATAATTACCTTCGAAAACGGCGATATGTTGTCAATATTACTTGATTACTTTAGTGAAAACTGTAGGTCGTACTTTAAAAAATAGAATTTGATTTAAATCGGTTTAATGTCTTAGAGAGATTTGGTATTTAACAATTGATAAATATAACCACCATTCGAAACAGCTTTTAAAATTTAACATGTGAATTAATGTTTCTATTATTTTTGTGAACTCTCCAATAAAAAGTACAAAAATAAAGATGCAATTGAGATGGCTAAAAATCGATTTTGCATTTTTTTCATAAACGTATTGGATTGGAAAGGGCTTATTAACATACCCTAAAACTTACAGTCTTACTTAAGCCTGAAGACTTACAGTATATGGGGACGGCTAATAAATACAGGATGAGTATAAAAGAATACCCCAAATTTGAAGGCATATCATATCAAAACCAAACAACCTATAATCTTGATTGACCAATCAAATGAACCGTGGAACCATGAACTNCCAAATTTGAAGGCATATCATATCAAAACCAAACAACCTATAATCTTGATTGACCAATCAAATGAACCGTGGAACCGTGAAGTTGGTTTAACATGCATTCATAAATGTTCAATGTGACCGCCATGAGCGGCCCGAACGACATTTACGCCATAATCAAACTCGTTCCTCGCTCTTGTCAGCATGTCCGGTGTTACGGTTTGGATGGCGTTCGTAACTCTCGGTTTGAGGCGGTGAGAGGGTAGAAATCTCGCATTCGACACGTCAATGTGAAGGGGATGGTTTGATGTTTCCTTTATGTGCCGAGAGATGACACTGGGAGCGTCTGTCGTCGCACTATGAGCGCATGTTGTGTGTTAGTCCGCATCACGATGGCGACGGAACAACAGAAGGCATTCTGTGTTATTCAGTTTGCTAAATGTGAATCGGTTACGACTCTTCAACGTGAATTCCGTCGCAAATACGGACGTGCCAGTGATGAGGCAGACATCGTCATAGCATTTCGACGAGGGGTGGCGCACATTGACAGATCTCATGCAGCCGATGGTATTTCCCGTCTGCCTCATCGATTGCAACGGACTGTGGACAACCTCGGAGACTACTTTGAAGGATGTTAAACAGCTCGTACACGTACGATACGTACCTGTTCACATGAGTGTATACAGTTTGTACGAGAATATTTCAATTAAACGGTGATTTCAAGCTTCCATGTTTGTCTTTTTTCCTTGGCGGACGTTCCTGCATCTACACCCCACGTGGTGTCACCTTTAATACGTACATTTCATACACTTTCAACTGTACATAGTATATTTCCTGTGTTGGGTTATTTTTGGAAGATAGGCAATAGTTGCCATGACTGCTGAATCAGCCCTCGTGTATATATATAAATATATATTGGTTTACGGGTCATAAATAAAAAAAGCCGTGTAGCGGAAAAATTATTACATTTTGCAGTATACAGAAGGGAGCGAAAAATACGCTCCGTAGGTTAATGAAAGTTTTTATATAAAATTCATAGACAAGACAAATTTTAAGCAAAACTGAAACTGTGAAAAAATAATTACACATCTTTTTTAAAACATTGAATGCAATTTAAAACTAAAAGAAAATCATATACAAATTATACTCTCTTTGTGCTGTGAACTGAAGTAGTATTGGTATGGCCATCACATTCTTTGCGTTTGGACGTGTTAAGAACGTACTACAATCGTAATAACCACAACCATGCCAATACCAGTAAGAGTTGGATACCTTATGTACAATTGTGGCTGCTACAACCATACATAACAATACCTATAATCACAGCTATTGCATAGCTGCATGACAAGTTGGAAAACTTTAATTAACTTCCATGTGCAAGAGCCAAATACGTAGCAATTCAGAACCACTTGAGTTACTATACACATCAAATTCATTTTTATAACCATACATTACCCACCACGAAAGTAGACATATATTTTACTCGCATCACTGTTTTTATTTAGTGTGTTCATTCGTTTATTCAGTACGTGATTGATAAAATTGAGAACTGTAACAGCTCCATAACTGTTTACTAACGAGATGTTTGCGTANGTGCAAGAGCCAAATACGTAGCAATTCAGAACCACTTGAGTTACTATACACATCAAATTCATTTTTATAACCATACCTTACCCACCACGAAAGTAGACATATATTTTACTCGCATCAATGTTTTTATTTAGTGTGTTCATTCGTTTATTCAGTACGTGATTGATAAAATTGAGAACTGTAACAGCTCCATAACTGTTTACTAACGAGATGTTTGCGTACAGTACAAAAACAGTGGAAAAAATCGAATGTGTAGGAAACTGGCCAACTCTCACTAACGAAAATTCAAATAAGTCGTAAAAGTTTCNACAGTGGAAAAAATCGAATGTGTAGGAAACTGGCCAACTCTCACTAACGAAAATTCAAATAAGTCGTAAAAGTTTCTGTTTGGAAATGAAGCCCTACTGGCCTATATTAAACATCTGGAATTATAATAGTTATTATAGCACAGGGGTTATGTAATGACAGTGGTCATGGGTGTTGATACGGTTGCGGTAAGGATAATTTCGTTTGTAGCACAGCCTTTGGTTACGTAAAGTATGTATTTCGGTGCAGATAGCAGCCCTAAGTGGAGAGTTTTCCAACCTGTCTAAAATCTAATTTGAACTAGTTCAAAGGTAGTGTGAATTTTGTAAAGATTTTTTTTTTTAGTATTTGTTTTGTACAACAATTTTAAAGAAACGCATGTACATAACTACTTTTTTTAAACAGTTCAAGTTTCTTATAACATTTTATCTCCATGTAATTTATATGCAATTTATGAAACAAATTACATCAACATACAGTATGTAGAGGCTGTTCACAGTAAAGCGAGAACTTGTGAAAGCCCTGCTAAGTTTCTACTTTCATTCCATTGGTTGCGTATCCTTCCGCATATCAAAACAAACATTACGTGTGACTTTCAGATAGTGTTTATATCAGCTTCTCAGATGGCCACTGCCTACTCATTAAATAAAGAACAAACGTAATATATTGCAATAAACACTGAAAACATATATTCGTTAATTTCTTAAATATTATTGAAGTTCACGATTCTCTGTAGAGAAATAAATTAAATGTCTCTAACTGCGGGCAATCTTTCCGAGATCACAAGGAAATAAGTTATGGTTTCAGCTGTCAACATAATAGCATAATAGTTCAATTTGATTCTTTCTCAAGTTGCAAAAATAACGCCATGGCCTACTCATAAGAAATTCTCGCTTTTTACAGAATACAGTGTATGTATTCCTTCATACAGTAAATAATGTGTCTTAAGCCATCTTTAAATAACATATAAATTATATTAAATTACATTTGTGAGTAGAATTAAGAAAAATGGTTTACTAGTTTACACGATTTGAAGTGAAATGCGCTCAAATTTTTATTTCAAGTNGTGAGTAGAATTAAGAAAAATGGTTTACTAGTTTACACGATTTGAAGTGAAATGCGCTCAAATTTTTATTTCAAGCAGTATGTTGCAAAATTTTATTTTCTCTCTATGTGTATTGCAGAAGTATCAACATTTCTTCTGAAATAGCCTATGACTTATTATATGAATACACCACAACAATTTAATTAAAAACTACGCATAAGCAAATGGCGGACATTGCTTTTACGAGTTCTGAAAATTGTCATATAACCATTGTTTAAACCAATTGATCCAAATTTTTACAGCACACTTCCACGGTAATATTTATCACTCGATGCAAGTTTCTTAAAAATTCATCCAGCCACAAACTTCTGCTTCGGCCTACTGCTTTCCTAACGAAAGATATTCCTTCTNCAAGTTTCTTAAAAATTCATCCAGCCACAAACTTCTGCTTCGGCCTACTGCTTTCCTAACGAAAGATATTCCTTCTTGTCTATAAAATTTAAATGGCTACACTGTACACCAACCATAATACCAACAACAAAATACCTAGCTGACGACAACATATTTCATGAAAGTGATTCTACACATTTAATGCATTATTTGATATTTCTCCCAAATTAAACTGCTGGCTATTAAAATTACAGAACCAAGAAGGACTCAGACTGGGGAAATGCATAGAGCAGGGTAGGGCATTTACAAGATTATTTGTTGAGCCGAGTGGCGCAGCATGTGCCAATGGCGACACTGATAAGGTGTAAATAAGTGGAGATCGGGTAGCCACTGACAGGTAATGGCACTGTGTTTCCCCGCCGTCCGTGTTCACAGATAGAATGAGCATGTCGCGTCGCAGAACACAACTACCTTCGACCGCGGGAGAATCGTGGCCAATCGGGATTGTGGATTTCCCTACCGCCAAATAGGTTCTCGCATTGGAAGAAATTCAATCAGAATGAAGCGGATATAGGGCCAGAGGGTCGAGATGGGACGTGTATCTATGGGACTTTCAGTAGTGACCCTACCATTTTATTTGTGAATAGTGTGTAACAAAGTTCAATGCAGGGCCCTTCTGAAATTATGTTTCTAATGTGGGCGACGTCTTGAAAGCGATCAACAGNGTGTAACAAAGTTCAATGCAGGGCCCTTCTGAAATTATGTTTCTAATGTGGGCGACGTCTTGAAAGCGATCAACAGTCTTTGTCTGAAGTGCGTGTTCTTTTCGCAGATCAGCACATTGGACGTACGTTTAATAGTTTCATGGTAAAACGTGTATTTCAGACGCACTGCAATGCAGTTCCAGTGCCACGTAGGCGGGAGCCTTAATATAACAGGGACGAGTGTTCTCTAACGGAAATGTATGGGCAGCTCTATGTTTTTCGTTACTACTGTATACGCTGAGACACAGAGAAAGAAAGACGATTTAAAAAGTATCGTTCCATGGGAAAGTAGGCTAATAATACAGCCTACTGATAATCAANTGTAACAAAGTTCAATGCAGGGCCCTTCTGAAATTATGTTTCTAATGTGGGCGACGTCTTGAAAGCGATCAACAGCCTTCGTCTGAAGTGCGTGTTCTTTTCGCAGATCAGCACATTGGACGTACGTTTAATAGTTTCGTGGTAAAACGTGTATTTCAGACGCACTGCAATGCAGTTCCAGTGCCACGTAGGCGGGAGCCTTAATATAACAGGGACGAGTGTTCTCTAACGGAAATGTATGGGCAGCTCTATGTTTTTCGTTACTACTGTATACGCTGAGAGACAGAGAAAGAAAGACGATTTAAAAAGTATCGTTCCATGGGAAAGTAGGCTAATAATACAGCCTACTGATAATCAANACAGAGAAAGAAAGACGATTTAAAAAGTATCGTTCCATGGGAAAGTAGGCTAATAATACAGCCTACTGATAATCAAACAATTAACCGATGCTAGCGATCGCTACATCCCTTCCTACTTAGTGCACATAATGACGCCCTTAAAAAAAGAAGGGACAATTTGGTCTCCGTCACTTTGCGCTGGAGTTCGCTACATGTTTTCCCGGCACGTTGTTCCCGAGCACGCATGGTGGGCGGCTATGCGATAAAATGAAGCGTCCTCTTGCTGTTTGCTACTCGGGGTGGCAAGTCCAACAGCAGTGTGCAGTTCGGCTGGTCGTGGCGCTTGTCGTCGTAGTCGGCTAGAGACTGACTCCTCAACTACGTGTCATCACGCGACCTGTGTGTCGCGGCGCAGGCACCACCAGCTACGTCATCAGCGAATTTCAATTGAATTTGAAGGATCCTACCCAGCGGTTACAGCATGTTCTTCCATACCTCAGCTACGAACGTCGGTTTTGAGCCCCACGCTATATAATATGGGGAGGAATACGACCGACAAACGTCGTGAGGTGATTGTTTATGCAAAATCAAGTGGGAAATATATACGACACTTTATAACGAAACTGAATATTATTCAAATATCAGCACTATATATTGAGGTTTTAAACTATATTTTTGTAAATTATTGGAAAAATTTAATCTAAATTACAATTTTCAGAACATTGTTGTATATTATCGGGATATTCAACAAAAGAGAAAACTCTCATTAATACCTCTCCTCGTAATGAAAATAACAGGGGTGGCCNTATCGGGATATTCAACAAAAGAGAAAACTCTCATTAATACCTCTCCTCGTAATGAAAATAACAGGGGTGGCCACCCTCCTTTTACCGCAACTATTTACCATCAGGAACTCTAAATATTTGATGCCAGTTTATTGAGAAGTATGACCTAATTAACACAAATGATCCTATTGCTACAACTGCACAGTAAACGTTGTTTGCATGTAAGAGCACCCANAGTATGACCTAATTAACACAAATGATCCTATTGCTACAACTGCACAGTAAACGTTGTTTGCATGTAAGAGCACCCAAACTTTCGGTGGCAGCGATACAGTACCAGGCACTTAGGCAATACTAACACTTCATGCAGGAATTTGCATACTGACTGTCGCCAGAAACAAACAGTGTCACAGAGCGGGAGCACCCACAGGAAACCCCACCACTTCATGACAGTGACCTTAAACTCCCCTTCCTTCCATTCCACTCAATTAAGTAAAGTGAGTCTTACCAAAAAACTTCAAGCAGCAGAGTTTAAATAGCAGAGTACAAACAAATAACGCAGTCGCAATTTGCAGTCACAATAAATTGCGACAATTCAACAATTCCCTGATATGAATTGGAATACAAGATAATTAACTCCCAAAATTGTGAGAAATGATTCAACAAACTGTTCGTTTTCTTTTCCTTTATCTCCGGGCTTATTTTTTTATTTTTATTTTTAAAAGACTGCCCATATCAAAATTACTAGCATAACAAAATTACAAACAGCCAACCAGGCTTTACAATATGCTACAATTATAATGTTTGTTTTGAAAATTACAGGAAGTTACATTTAATAATGGGCTCCCATAGCAATACAAACGTATTCCAAATATTATAAAATTGCAAAATTACAGAATATATAAAAACTTATCTTAAAATTTTCCCTATACATGCCCTACAAAATGCTCTCATAAAACATCGTGAAGTCCCTATTCATTCTCTCTAAATACGAAATGCAACCTCTTTTATAGCCGGGAAATACGTTGACCAGGGTGTTGAGGAACATCCTAGATGGTAACGTTGTGGTTCGAGTCCAGTAACATTAAAATCTTGATGACGTCGAAGGTAGCGTCGGCCGGTTGCTAGACATCATCTATACATGTTGGAAGGAGAGCGGAATCGTCGGGGAGAATGGCGATTGGTGAGGGGTAGGGGCAGTCTCGAGCCTCCACGCCGACAGTCAGCACTCGCCTGCCAAGCCACCCATCCGCATCGGTACCAACGTCCTCGACGACTACGTCTAACTGGTCACCAACCAGGTAAACCTCAGCTCCCTCGTCGATCTATCCCCTTGTTAGGACGTACAAATTCCTGCGCTGATATTAATGCAGTGGACGCAGCAGCATTCCGTATACGCATGTAGGGAATATTACTTCCATGCTAGACACTGTATCACTGCAGCCAAAACTTTGTTTGATTCTTACACAAAAAGGGTTGGTTCTGGGTAGTTGCAACGAGCGTGCCATTTTTGTTAATTACGTCAGTTATGCTGCACAATAAACTAACATCAATGACTCAAAATTCCTGATGGCAAATAAGCTGCCGGGGAAAAGAGGACGGCCTCCCATGTCATTTTCATCACAAGGGAGATATTAATGAGATTTTGCTCTTTGGTTGAATATCTAGATAACATAAAATAATGTTCGGATATTTGTAACTTAATTTCACTTCGTTTTTGATATCTTGCAAAAATAAAGTTTGAAATATAGATTTATAGTGCTCATATCTCCCTCAATATTCAGTTTACATAAAGAATCACCTCACGAAGTTTGTCGTTTTCATTCCGCCACACTCTGTTTGTACCTCAAACTGCAGTGAGACCGGCTGACACTCTTGGGGCTTTATTGTGGGGGTAACTATAGGAAACAGTAGGAATGTTTAAGAAATACTCTCAAAAACGTAACATAAGGCGGACAGGGACACAGAGGTGAATAGGGACAAAATATTTTGAAACTTTTTAATATACTGTCACATTTTAAAATCGAAATATATATAATATCAGAGTAATTCTCTGCAGCTCAGCAGGAACTCTGATTTCATAAATTTGGAATGACAATTTTGGAAGTACATTAAAGGTTTTCGAAAACGTATGTCCCTATTCTCCCCTGTGTCCCTATTCCCTCCATTTTACGGTATTATTCTTGTTGTTAATCAAAGGGATTTTGTTAAATTTTTTTTTAATTTTTTGATATTATTATTTTACTCAATTGAGGGAAATTGTAAATGTCTGAAATAACATATTTTGGTATACAACTATAAATATTTTGTAAAGAATTTGCACGTGGAAGGAGGAGAAAAAATTAATAGCATCTGAAAGGCCATTGAAAGTTTTTGATTCACTTTGGGTGAAGTCACTCCTTATTCATCAGGCTGCATTAGTAAACAAATTTCCACCTAACTTTTTCAATTAATTATGAATGGTATTATTATGGTGTCGGAGTCTTGGCTAGCATATGTAGCAGTGAGTGGGGGTGTATTCTGGGTATTCCGGGTGAATGGCTAGAGGATACTCGACCTATGTTCCAAGTACTGTCCTCTGGGTCACTCTGCTCCGCCCCGCAATGGCCATTGGCAGCACTTATAGTAAAATGCAAACTCTCCGATGACGGAAATGATGACGATGGCGTGGTGCTGCGGCACGTAGATCACGCGATGAAACGCAGTTCAGGTGGAGGGGAAACTGCATGCCCGTGCTCAGTCTCCAGCCAAACTGCACACTGCTCTGTCAGACTAGCCGCCCCGAGCAGCAAACAGCAGGAATAATATTCATTTTATCGCATAGTCGCTCACGATGCGTGCTCAGGAACTATGTTACGGGAAACGATGTAGCACACTCCGTCATTGCTTGGCTGGCAGTATGATGGCGCCACGGACCGGTGGAAGCGATTGTGGAGCTGACTTGTGTCCGGCCGGGAATCTCGCTAAGATATCATGGAGACATTCTCGTTCCGTCTTTAGTACTCTTTATATTTAGTGCTACCTCAGTTGATGCTGTGTACCTTCAACACGTTACACACCGACTGATGTGATACAGTGGTAACTCACTGGCTTCGCATTCGCCACGACTCAAGCTCAATTCCCGTTCTGGCCATCCACATTACGGATTTCCTAAACTGCTTCTGGCGAATGCCGGGATGATTTCTTGATGCGGCAATAGCGGATTCCTTCCTCGTTGCTGACTGCCCAAATCACAGGTTCCGCCATTAAACGCCGCTGTAGACGAGATGTTAACCCACTACTTAATTTTAAAATGTTACGCTTTTACTAAAGCAACATTATAAATCAAATGGCAGAAAACATGTGAAACGGTAGCCTTCTGGGAAAATGTCGGAAATGTCTGCTGTTCCTCACATCCTAAATTTATACGATAATCCTACGTAAACCGAAGATGCGTTTTAACTGGCTGTTTATCTTCCTGGTATTTATTTTCTGGGCTTTCGGTGTACATGTGAATGTCACATTAGCATATTCTGACTCATAAGGAAGTCTGCAATTCTCACAGTTATTTGTACATTAGAAACAGAATGACCCGAATCTTGCTCAGGAAATTACATTGTCAGTAGTTGAAATACGATACATAAAAATCAAGATATGTGTTCTGTTTGGTTTAAAAAGTTTTGTTTTTTATACTGCCTTTGTGCATTTGTAAAATAAAAATAAAATTTGAACACAAGTTTTGGAGGTGTAAAATTATTGTGATGTTTGTGTCTTAGAGCCAGCGAGTTTGGAATTTGTTTTCAGGGCTAATAGCGCCGCATTGACCTAGTAGTTCACGAGATGGAATCCTTACGGGCCAATGACGAGAGGACAGTTTTCTGTGGCAGCTGGAACGACGTGGTTGCAAAACTGCGTTCGTCGCCTTACCTGGGGGACAACAGCCTGCCTTTAGCAATAAATTTTCCCGCATTCTGAAGGCTGGCGATCACTGATCTGCCTTTGACGGCGTCAGTGGTCACAGCAGCCAGACGCTGTTCAGGGTAAAGTAAGCACTTTTGAAATCAACCTTTGAAAAAAATTATACTGCCCGTAAATACATATACATGCTACAGTACAAACTGGTATAGGCTGTTCACAGTAAAGTAGGCATTTTTTAAGGCCGTGCTTAAAAGTACCTTTCAGCTTATTTGAATCATTTTGCCAGTTGTTAATATACAAATTGCCATTTTACTATTTATCACAGAGTATGCATTCAACAGTTCTCAAAAGTAAATGTCTGAGGCCATAATAAATTTTTTTTTCTCGTTGTTTTTATGGCTGGAAGGGCCTTAAAAGCGCTCACTTTACCGTGAATAGCAGGTCCCCAGTTACGTTGGCAGCGAATTAATAAAAATACAGTTCTAAGACTTGATGTTGTATTATTGCGAGTGTAATGTTTTAATGTATGGCTAGATATTCAGTGTTTCTTGTTTTTTACAAGAAAGTGCACGAATTTGCGGATAATTACTTTCCTAAATATTCCACAGTTCCACCAGGATGGCACATAAATATACCGGATGTTCACGAACAAATGATAATAAACACCAGAGTGCGGTGGATAACTACAAATTGAGCATATTTCATCCAGGAATCAATAGTCTAACGATCAAAGTTAACCTACTAATGACAGTGGTAATGTGCAGGGGTTACGCAACTCTGTGTATTTGGGGTATTAACCAGCTTGTGAGCAGTTCTGCGAGCTTGGTAACACCACTCAGTACCGCATGGTTTCAGTCTCAGTGGTTCTATGTATCTCCAGTTCCTGCAGGACTTGTTACCGGAATACTTGGAGGAAGTTCCTTTAGATGCTCGTGAGGCGATGTGGTTTCAGCAGGACGGGGCCCCACCTCATTTCGCCATTGCATATCTCCGGCACCTCGACATGCACTTACCGAACTGGTGGATAGGTAGGGGAGACCCCATAGCATGGCCACCACGCTCACCTGACGTCACACCCCCCTGACTTCTGGCTGTGGGGCCACATAAAATCAATGGCGTATGCCACATCAGTCGACACGAGGGATGAGCTCATTACGCCGGAAACCTTTGCACATGTGCGTTCCAACATGCTTCAGCGCTGCACCGCCTGTGTGGCCAACGATGGCGGACAGTTTGAAGATACACTTTGAACAGAGACATCTAACATACATTCTGTCTCCATGCCTTCAGCCCAAATGTGTAAATAAAGTGTCATTTCATTGCACTGCCTGTAGACTACTTATTGTGATTGCCTACCTGCCCCTGCACATTGCCACTGCCATTAGCGGATTAATTATGGACGTTTGACTATTGCATCTTAATGAAATATGCTCCATTTGTACGTATCCACCCCACTTTGGTGTTAATTATCATTTGTTCGTGAACACCCATTAGTAAGATGGCCAAGCACGGCGGAAGGTATTCGTGTCATTAAGAGGGTCAAGGGTTGATATGTCTTAAAAAAAAAAAAAAAACTATTTTTGTGTACTTTACATCTGTTATTCAATTAAAATTAACACAAACAAATGTCACAATATCACAGAAAAATTCTTACAAATGTGTTTAGGCTTAGGTAATAGCCTACATAGTATTCACTTATTTTAATTTTAACATGATAACTTATATAGTTTATAAAAAATACCAGATCATATTAATTCTATAATTATTAGACCATTCAACTAGAAACATCAAAAATTTTCCAGAAATCATATTTGAAAATAATATTCAAATTTTTCTTTACCTTGTAATTAACAATTAAAGTAATTTTTAAGAAAATTAAACATAGGTTACATGTGGAATGTGGCTAAAAACAAAATTTTTTGGTCCTTTTGAAGAAATTAATTGGGTGGCAATATCGAAGTTGGAAACGTCTTTTGCTAGATCCCGATTCACAGCAAATACAACCATAGAATTAAGACGTCCTTGAGTCATTTTCGGACGAAACCATGTTTTCAGACGCCGTAGAGCGGAGAAAGTTTTTCAGTTGTGGCCGACGTTGCTGGTAAAACAAGAAACAGCTTTAAATAAACACATTATTCAGAAAATAATCTTCTATACACTTCAGAAAATAATTTTCTGGTTTGTGGCTGTTCTTTTCTTATGGAATCTAAAACGTCATGAACGCTATCAACCTTCCTATAACCAGTAAGTTCTGTTGACATAGCCAACTACCTCGTACATTTATTGACATTGAAATCACCCTTGAAGTGGTCGCAAATTCGTAGCACTTAACCTGTAAAGGTTTCTACTTCCCCATTCGATGCCTTTATAGTAACACCTTCAGTTACCTTGTAAATAGCTACTCCTGGATGATTAAAACGTGTTTCAATTTCACCTTTAATGCTGTCCATAACGGGGAAGTATTAATGTCTCAAGAACTGCTCGAGCTTTAAATACTGCACTGGTTGTGATTAATTTATGTTGTATTCCAAGCGTTTCTTCCCCTCGTTTCTTACATTTCTCCCATAACTCAGTGAAATTTCATTTGTTCTGAGCTCAGTAAGACGCCTTATAACTATTTAAGTTTGTCTCAAGGCGGATTTTACGTTGATATCTGACGTTTGAAAATTTCTAGCAAGTTCTCCTGTAATACCACAAATTATTACTGACAAAGAAAGCAGACAATCCATTCGGTACAGAGTGTATATTATTGATCATTCACTGCATCCAATGACTTTGGATAGCACAGCCCATCTTTTAGGGCAAAAGGGTTTCAATGTAGTATTTTTTTGCGAAAGCTGGAGCTTCATCTGTTTTGTGATTGAGAAAAATCCCAGTTATTTTGACCTATTCGTTAAAATTTCGCGATAGTGTGGACATTTTCCAAAACATTCAAAATTGCAGGTATGGTGATATATATATCGATGAGAGTTAAATTTAAAGAGTGGCTGAAGCAATGATTATGAATAGCACTATTCTCTTTGGAACTAATTACAGCCTGAACACATTTCACGTGTCGACTCAAATTCTTCGCACCATTAGAGCATAGCCCTCGACAGTCTCCTATAGGTAGATCCAGCACCAACTAAATACCTTCAATAATAGCTGCTTAAGTGTCTCCTTTAGTTGAAAATATTTTATACAACCCAATTAAATCTTCAAATACAATAAAATTATCATTCACATGTCACAAGGAAATGGGAACTCGTTCTTGTGTCGAATTATCGGTCACCTGATCTACAATTTCTTTATTCAAATTGCAAATTGTGTACTACTGCTAAAGCCAATAATTGCAGTGTTTAATTTTGAACACAATGGAAAAGCCAATCATGCCGCTTGAACAACCAATCTTTAATATCAGGTATTTCAATTTCTCTTAATTCAAGTAATTCAAATAAATCCCCCCTCCCTCCTTTTCCTGTTTGCCTCTTACAGCAAGACCACGAGTAGCAAAGAATTTTATATTTAAAACAAAGCTATTAAAAGTTTTCTAACCTTTTTTCATTTCCTTATAACTTGGGCAGATAACCTGGGCACAACTGGTGTTTGGTTAAAAGCTAAATAAGCTTCATCGGAACCTTCATGAAATTCACTACTTCTACGATATCAAAATTTATCGGAAGCTTGTTTCCAATGTGGAGAACCAGAAACATTTATTATTGGGTCAACTTTTGATCTAATAATAACTTTTAAATTATGCTCTTTAGCCCACAGTAAAAAAAAAAACCATTTAATTTCCAGCAGCGTTGCAACTAGAAATGCTCAGAAGAAAAAAATAAGTTTATACCATTTTTATTCTGTAGTTTCTAAGTTAATCGACAAATAGTTTACAAAATTTGAGATTTGCAACAGAAAAAGATTTTACAAAGATTGAGCAACGTTAACAATATATAAGTATATATATATATATATATATATCATAGTTTGCCTAGGTCTTCTGAAGGGGTAGACTTGATGTAAAAATCTGTGGATATTGTTGTAGAAAACGGCGATGCAGTCTATTAACCTGTGGAGTTCATGAACAACATCTTCCATCCTTGCCTATCACTGCACAAGTGTCTCCTCAAGTTAGGGGATCCATTAATTTTACTGCCAAAACGCTGCAATAGCACAGGGCTCCAAGTGAAGGCTTGGCAAAAAAATATGTAATCGAGGCCATAGTCTTAACTGGTTGTGCTTGGGGGAATACTTTTTACTGCCACGCATATCACTCTTTCCATCCAAAAAAAAAAAATTTCGAATTTAGCAGACTGCAATCCCCCCGTAAGGTCTTTTTCGTTACGACTATAAGTGAAGGCCAGGGGCAGTCGTTAAAGGTGGCAGGAAGAGATATGTGGGAGGACTGCTTCTTACATAGGCAGCTCTACGTATCCTGATCCAGAGTAAGCTCTTTGAGCAACTGGTAATCATAGCAACTGAGGGCATAACCACTAATCTGGTGTACAAAGAAGTCCTTCGGTAAAGTAAATTAATTGCTACTGCGCGTAGTAAAAGTGGGCGAAACCACGTACAGAAAACCAGTTTATGTATAGGTGTTGCGATAAAGTAATACGCCCTTTTGATGTGGCATTATTGGAACCTAAAGATCTGGGTTTTATTCGCAAGGTACGGAGTAAAGAGAGTTGAGGTACTTTTCCAGAAAGAAACGTGAATAGGAGATCTGCTACCCCACCTTCCTACTCCTCTTCTTCTGCCATAACAATATTATGCTTTAGTGTGGTTGCTAGAAAAAAAAACCTTCGGAAACATTTGTGCAGTGCTACAATAATTCATATTTTAAGTCACCTGCGAATAGAGTTCTAATTTTAAAATGTATTCTGGAGTAAGACTGCTTGCCATTCTCCCATTGCAATCGCGTAGTAATCTAACATTGTTCCAAATTCATTAAATTTCATTCCACCATATATATATATATATATATTACGAAATATAGCTATGACTTATAGATCAAATAACAATATTTTACACAAAAATCATCTTTTAAGGCATAATGTAGTTAGGCGTTAAGGACCTACATTTTTCTAACCTGCATTTCCTAGATCATAAAATAAAGATATCAAACAGAAGAATCTGTTGCACGGTATATGGTCGAACAAGCCAGTTCGGCTTAACTAGTTACAAGCCGGCATGTAGCGTTCACCTAACATTCGCCACACCCAAACCATCTCATCAGATTGCCACATGGCATAGTGTGAGTAATCACCCCAAATACACGTCTCCAGTATTCCAAATTCCACTGGTGGCGCACTTCAATTGAAAACTACTGAACTGTTTGCATTCAGTAATTTTTTCTAGTAGTGTATATATGCGGCTACGGGAGCAGTGTATTTTAAATGGGAAAATGAGGCTTGAGAGCCTCGCTTGCTGAGACTCGCTGCTTCGGCGGACTGAGGGCTGCCCACTTTGACTCAAAGCGGGATTGCTGGGATACCCGAAGGAGCTCAGCAGTTATACACACTGACTCATCAAGCATATATGTATATTTATGGGGAGCCAATGGCCATTGTACTTTTATAGGATTGTGTATACCAAATCGAATATCCGTATTTATTATCCGACTGTAATAATAATAATAATATTTTTTTTTAAAATTCGTAGTGAATTTATAAATAGAGTATTGTGGAAACATGCAAAAGTCTCCCATTCTGTTACTTCATTTCCGGTCTCCTCTCTTGTAGTCTATTTAATAAGCGATATCGGAATCAGCAAATTATTCACTGCCTCTACTGTTTTGTAGGCATAAGTATGCAACGTGAATATTTTTTAATGAAATTATGATATGCATATTTAACCAATCCAATTCCACCAAACGAGAAGCGAACACCTCCACAAGTATGTTATAATCATGGCATGAATCAGCATCTACCATCACTTTTGTAGGCATACTCGGTTATAATTTAAATACCAATAGGGATAGGCCCTTGATACTTTCGAATTACAAGGGCACCTCGGGTCATAGTGAGTCTTATTTTTTGTGCTCTTCTTGATAATCACTCCATCAATCATTAAAACAATTTTATCAGTCTATTAGTCTTCCAAACCTCCTCAGCAATTCTCCACACCAATCCTCAGCAAGTCTCACCCACAAGCCTCTGCAATCCTTATCAATGCTCAGTAATCCTCTTCACCAATCATCATCTGCAATCCTCACCAATCAACAGCAAACCTCCGCAATCCTCTGCAATCCACACCAAACCTAAGCAATCTTCTCCAATCCTCACCAATCTTCTGGCATCTTCNAACCTCCGCAATCCTCTGCAATCCACACCAAACCTAAGCAATCTTCTCCAATCCTCACCAATCTTCTGGCATCTTCGGCAATCCTTACCAATCCTTGGCAATTCTCACCAATAAACAGCAATCTGTAGAAATCCTCCTCACGAACCTTCACCAATCCTCCGTAATCCTCAACAATCCTTACGAATCTTACACAATCCTCAATAATCCTCACCAAACCTCACCAATATATACCAACCCTCTCCAATACTCCTCAAATCCTCACCAATCCTCATCAATCCTCCACAATCCTCCACAATCCTAATCATAATGTGCACCAATCCTCAGTTATCCTCTGCACCAATAATCATAATTCTCTGCACCAATCCTCGGCAATCCTCTGCGATCGTCATCAATCTGACTGGTCATCACCAATCCTCAGCAATCTTCTGCAATCCTCACCAATCGTCGGCCATCTGAAAAATCATCACCAATCCTCAGCAATCTGACTAATTATCACCAATCCTCAGCTATCCTTCACAACCTTCCTCACCAATCCAATTCCGAAATCCTCCTCCTCAATCTTCTACCACAATCCTTAACTTTCCTCAGATATCTGTACCAATCCCTCGATCGATCCTCTATTGACCCTTCAGTTTGTTCCCACCCATATATATATAGAAATTAACATTCGTTCATCACTGTTTACACATATTTGTATATGCCATCTGAAATAATGTTTTGGATACTGTCCACTGTCAATGCATTTCATGTACTGAGTATTCATCAACTTTAATAGTTCATTGCACTTAGCACCTGTTTAAAGTTATGAGGTATAAAAGGATACAACATATAAAAAATTAAAACAATTATTTAATTTTTAGAAGTTATGATAATTTTTTACATTACAATATCAGAAGAAAGCAGTTCANAAAAATTAAAACAATTATTTAATTTTTAGAAGTTATGATAATTTTTTACATTACAATATCAGAAGAAAGCAGTTCAACACAACATGTGATATCATTCCAGGCCCACAGTTCACTAATGGTTGAAGATATCTCATTAATGTGTGTGTGAAGTCTCAATTTGTTTTGCATTTTTGCAGGCGAATGAAATGTATGAGTCTATCAACAAGTTCATTCATGTCTTTGGGAAATATATAGCAAGTGTTCTCAGCATCTTCTGCCTTNAATGTATGAGTCTATCAACAAGTTCATTCATGTCTTTGGGAAATATATAGCAAGTGTTCTCAGCATCTTCTGCCTTTTTCATGTCGCTAATTGCAACATATGTGGTGGAGGAGTGTGTAAGAGAACCGGAAAACCGCCATCGTCTTCAGCATCAACACTGTTTGTCTTCATGGTCATCTTTACTTCCTGGTTTGTAGTCTATAATAAATCGACTTTACTTTGTAGCAGGAGTTGTATGGCAATCCATATTTAAACCATCGATCATTTGTTTTGAAGTTCTTAGATTTCACGCGAAAGTCTTACAAGTGCACATTCTGCACAAAACGACTCTACCTCGCGTCGTAGGTCCCTCATTCTATCTTTAGCATTTACCAAGCATGTAGTCTGGTTGGAGTACTACCCAGACCTCTAGTGTCTTGCCAGGACACTACCGGAGCAGGTGCCTGCTCACTGCTCGTACTTTCTTTAAGATGGGGAATCTCTCCAGACCTCCTCCAGCATACGGATTTAACCACTGCCAGTACGAGTCCAACCTCTATTGATCGAAACACCAGAGAAAACTACTGGTGGGACCAATCCGATCAGCCCGTGCTCCCACTTATTTGCCATGGCACCAGTGGGTTTACTCATGTCCGACCGCCCCACCAACCACACCACCGGCAGACAGCATGTGGTGAGATTCTGCATGGGAGGTTTCCGTCATTATCAAAATCCGCAGGTCCTTTCCCATGGGTACCCATAGGTCCCACGAATCCAAAATTTTCCCAGTGTTCATCACTCCCCACCGTTATCACCCATCCACCCGCAGCGCAGTCAGCGAGCTGTCATTGGACACTTGTCCTTTACCAAACCTTAGCATTTCTTCACACAGGAAATTCCTGTCTTGGGCCCAAACCACCTGAATGCCAAGTGGTCCAACACACCGCCAAGTGGTCGGGCCTAGGTATCATGGCAGATACCCCTTACGAGCCACGCGGAAACTGGTACCCATAGATAGACGGGCGGCGGAGCCCAATTTGCAAAGCACAGAGGAGGCACTAGTAGCCTTGGGTCGCCATCAGTGTAGAGAGGCTATAAAAGATGCGTCATCCACCCTTTGTAGAGCCGGTGCAGTGAAGGGCTTGGCTACTATAGCATGGTACTGCCACACCACCTCAAATGCCCAACCCCCTTCCTTACACAGGAGTCACCGACCCGTATCCCCTGGTAGGTGTCACATGTTTTCGACAACCTTGTGTCGCGGTGGTTGACCCAGACTGCTCCTCCTGTGCCTGATCCTTATAGGTATTACAGGAGACATCTTTCTGAGCTAGTTATACTACNTTGACCCAGACTGCTCCTCCTGTGCCTGATCCTTATAGGTATTACAGGAGACATCTTTCTGAGCTAGTTATACTACGGGAGTGCAGACCAGGACTTCCCATAACATTCAGGCTTACTATGTGTTGCCATAACAGACTTGCATATGTAAATATGCTACATTCACATCAGACATTTAGATGTGTGCACTCCCCACAGACTTGGACATTGTCCATAACCATGATAGTTTTGAGCTCGGTCAGTGCTCTAATTGACAGTAGTTGAATACTGCCAGTAGAAAGAGTAACGCCCTTTCCAATCGCAGTGGGTGGATGTTCTCCACCCGAGAGTGGTCCCATCTCACCTGTCAACAGCAACATACAGAGGTGAATCCGTACGCGCCACCCGCTTTGTAAACGAGTCCTCTTACTAGGCGGACCAGACAGTCGACCCTTCTTTAATGAGCACCAACCCTTCGAAACTGACATCGAAGTGAGCCGGCACGCTTGCTTTACAGGGCAGCAGCTACCGACCCTTCTCGTACGGGCAGTGCCAACTCTCCAGGCAAGTACCCACCTCCAGATCTCCTTCCAAGCAGAAGGTTCAACCAATGCCACCCAGAGTCCGACTCGCGATCACAGCTACCACCTGCCATATTGGTCGGTGCAGTCCGCAATCTTGGTAGGTGCAGTCTACCATCTTGGTAGGCATCACAACCACCACCCGCTGTCGTGGTAGGTGCAGTCGTCTGCCATTTTGGTCGGTGCAGTCCGCCATATTGGTAGGTGCAACCATCCGCCATATTGATCGGTACAGTCCACCTAATTGGTAGGTGCAACCATCTGCCATATTGGTCGGTGCAGTCTGCCATCTTGGTAGGGGCCACAGCCACCATTTGTTTATACATTACTGGAGTTTGTCTCCCACCTTCATTCAAACAACATCTTGGTTTTTAATTTGTCATTTGTTTTACATTGCTGGTGCTGTTCCCAGCACCGCGCCCAGCAGACGACTGACCCCCTCCACTACACCCTTCTAATATATTAATTCACCAATTGCCCCTCCCTGATTCTCATTGGCTAATTGCCCACCCAGTTCCAATATATTTAATTGATCTGCCAATGTTTCTCATTAGCTAATTACTCAGGTGTTTTCGGAAACCTTCGTTCGACCAATAAGTCGGTTCCCTCCACCCCTACAAATATATTTAATTCCTCCACCAATGTTTCTCTTTGGCTAATTTATCGGGTGTTTATGGAAACCTTTACTCAGACATATCGGCTGCCTAGTTAAATCGCGAGGGTGGACCTCCCCCCCCCCAGACCCGCACATTAAAAACTTTTAATAAGACACACCCCGAGCCCCGTCGGGAAATCAGTCATTTTTAGAGCTCTTAGAAATGTACGTTTGTTGTAAGAGTGGTCATAAAATCCATTAGGTAATTTTGACATTTGGAAGGGTGAGCTCGCTTAGTGCCTCGGACAAACAAGACGAATTATCCTACCTGCTGAAAGAATTTCTCCTGGTCTACGCACCTTACGAAATTTTGACCGTATTCAAGTATTTGCTGGCCTACCTGCAGAAGGACGAAGACATACGGGACTGCCTCCCGTGCAAGGATTGTTTAGAGGGCTGCGCCATCTCGGTTGCCGACACGTCGCATCTCAGGGGTTGGTGCAAGGCCCGTCGAGCAGCCCTCGCGACGTCTGCGACCGTGAAAGACGACGTCCCCATTGAAGGGAACTGAACATTTTTTTATATAACAAAAATCGTAAGAAATGTTTTGCTACACCCAAGATTTTCGCTCGTTGGACTCGTACACCATCAAGCAGATTGCCATCTCGTATAGTGACGAAGACGAGAAAATAAAAGTTTTCACTTTTTTACCCTTGTGTCCATGAAAGACCTCGACCTCGACCGACCTCGCAACAGACGTATCACCTACCGATGTACGAAACGCACGGTCTAAGGTGGGACGAAGGGAATATTCCGTACGAGAAAATTCAGACAATGCTGGACTCTCCCATAATTCCCTATTACCCTGTGTAAGTGTTTGGAATACGCCAAGAGTCGGCGATTCACAATGCGTTCCTCCTTCGTAACGAACTTTGTAGACGTTCACAAGCATTGCTGCTGCTCGCCGTTTCGGCAGCTCGTTGAGACTTATGCCACAAGACTTCACAAATGCAAAAATCAAGAATATGTCTGTGCTCCGTGTAACACCGAAATGCTAAGTCTGTGGAGTTATGATAAACCGCGCTACGTAAAAATAACAAAAGTATGACCGAGAGGCTGTATATTGATATATTTTGTGACGCCTACCAATATGGTGGACTGCACCTACCAATATGGTGGAATGAGTATGGGTGGAGTGGGGTGTGGGGAACCTCCAGAGATTTTAGTTTTTTTAAATCAATTTTTTAAATCAATTGTTAAATAATTTTTAAATATTTTTTTTTGTATTCTTTTAATGTATTTTTTAATAATTTTTTGGAATGTTTGCATATTTTTATTTTCTTGGTTTTCAAGGTCAAAGGTCACCGGGGACAAGGTCAAGGCCACCTGGATCCATTGTGGCCACCGGCCGACCGGAATGACAGAGCACGAACAACTCCCACGCTCCGGTCCCAGGTCCCGATGTGCCGAAGTCCCCATAATTCCTCTACTCGCGCCTATCGTCTGTGAACTTGCCAACAGAGTCGACTAAGCCATTCAATGAAGATCACCTTAAAAGTGTGTGATTGTGCATAACAGCTCCTTTCAACAGCAGAATATGCTCGCCTGACTGTCGCTTGTCGCTGCAGGTGTCACTGACAGACACGGTATACCAAAAATAGGCAATGATCATCGCAAATGAAGGTTGGACCAGACGTTCGTACTGAAAAAAAAAAATACACCGTGAATAATAAATTTAAATTTACAAATAATCATATTACTTTCATTTTTGACGTTCGATTTGTGAAAACAACTACAGTACCTATAATTTTACATTGACGTTCTTGAGAATCCAAATAGTATAAATAGTATTTTGTGAAAATACAATAATATATTACTTGATGATAAATTACACATTTGGGATTATGTGTTAAAACACACTCATCACCATTTGTGTAATTTTACAATGACCGCGCACGTGTAAACTTACATTAAATCCTGGACCTACTGCAGGTACCCATCCATGGGACTGCGAAAGTGCTGTCTCTGGTACACCGCTACACACCTTCGCCCGTGGCAGACTGTCCGCCTTTGGAGTTTCCTACCCCTTCGTAGGGGCCGCGGTAGCGCAGCAGCTAGCGCGCACGTCTCCTGCCAAGGTGAACCAGGTTTGATTCCTGGCGGGAGGGCTTCCGGACTTTCGCACGTGGGAATCGTGCCGGAGGAAGCCGCTACCCTCGTCGGCTTTCAAGACCGCGTTGTTAACACTCGGCCAAACCTCTCCGCTCACTCCTATCACGTCTTCTTTCTTTCTCACTTTACTGTTTCAGGCGTCTATTATGGTGATGGAAGGGGGAAAACTCAGTTGCACCCTTCCTTCTTCACCAGAGGTGTGGTGTCTCCCACTCCCCTGGTTACAAAAAGAACGTAAAACCAACCGGAAACAAATGAAAGAAACTTCTTCCAATCAATGTTTTTCTTCTAGTTTTCACAGGAAAAACCATCGCTTGTTATCAATATTTTGAAGAGAAATATTTGTTATTACTTTGTGAAACTATCTATACATTGTGGATTAACATACAAAGTTCTATAATAGCTCACCGGGATGGTAAAATTATGTGTGAGCGGTTTTTGTTTATTTACTTGGTGAAGCAGCGGGAAACATAGAGGCATTGTGTATTAAGGAAAAAATGCACATACATTTTGGAGAAATTACATTTGCGAAATCTGTGTAGATTTTCTTTTGGAGAAAAAAAAAACTTGAAATTCGGAGTTTACTTTTCGTTACATAGAAATAGTGATTTGACCCAATTCAGTGTAAAATTAGTAGTAAAATGTAAATAAAGTTTTACTTATAATAAGGAAAGATTTATTTGGATGCGGAGTAAAAATACATTTACATTTGTAGGCGTGAAAGTACTACGTGGTTGCCAAATTTTGGGGCATATTAGTAGCTATAATAGGTCGGTTCTATTGCCCCAGACTTTGGCTTGGGGAGTGGGGAGCCGGGTGGCGTCGTCCACGGGACACCGATGACTTCATCACGGAATTATCCTGCTCTTGCATTACTCTAGGTACGCGAGGCTTCCGTCTCTGATTGGCTACGCGAGGCTCTCGAAATATGATGTTTTAAATATTTTCCAAAAATTTTGAAAAATATTTTTTATCTCCTCATTATTTAAAAATTACAAAAGTCATTCCTCTCTTAAAAATGCCAAGCAGACGCTAATTAACAACTACCGGCCAATAACGATTACTACCAAATTCATAAAAATTTGAAGTTGGCATGAAAAAAAGACAATGATAATCTACTTTCCAATTCGCGACATTGTTTTATGTATTTTATAAGCACATAAACAGACATAGCTGAGTTCTTAGAAAACATTTATAAAGTCATTGATGGCAATGAAGAAAGAATATACATTTTTGTGGGTTTATCTAAATCTTTTGATATAATCAATCATAAAATATTGTTGAATAAACTGATTGAATTAGGTGTAATGGGAAATAAATACTAGCGACAATTTTATCTTAAGCATAATGAGACTAAATTCCTTGGCGTATTTGTGGATAACTATCTCACCTGGACACCTGAAGTAAATAATTAAGTAAAGAAAATCAATTCTAGTATTTGGTATTCAGAAGGTTAGCTATAGCATGTAAAGATACTTTCTGGGAATGGCTTACTTTTCCTTCTTTCATGCCAGTGTGCATTATGGTATAATTTTCTGGGGTAATAGTAAATGACACCCAAAAACAGTATTTATGTTACCAAAAAGAGCTATCTGGATATTAATGAATAAATCTCAAGTATCTCATTATAGGGAACTTTTTAAAGTACTAAAGATTCTCCCTGTTCCATGTATTTATATAAAGAGCTATTTCATATGTAAAGAACAACATTGGTTAATTTAGCTTACATTTGGATTATCATAAATACCCTAATAGAGCCTATCACAAAATTAATATTAAGAGAACAAATAAAACTGCTACTAGTGCAAACTTCTGTAAATATGTTAAAATTCTGCAACAGCATTTCTAAACACATAAGACATACTGATGGTATAATTACATTTTTTAAAAGTTTGAAACAATTGTAACTAGATGCACGTTTTTATACTGTTGCTCAATTTCTAGACTGTTACAAGTAAGCTTTATTGTCCAACTTATTGTACCAAAATTATTATGTAGTATATGTGCATTATATGATATGTTCCATTTATGTATTCATGTAACCGGTTTGATTTCTATATCCTGTTATGAGAATGCAAAATAAAACTTTTATTTCTGTGCTATTTGTAAACTTTGATAAGGCCTATAACACATTTTATATTTGCTGATGGCAACTGAAAAATAAATAAATAAATAAAACAGATGTTGAATCAAGAATTGGCGTTGTTTTCAAGATTTAGAATGTTTAATCTATTGGCGTATATATTCTGTACCCTCGAAGCGGTGAGTACAGAAACTACAGTATTCTACGCTGCCATGATTTTTTACTCTCGTAATCGTATATTAATGAATAATTCTTCAAGTATTGTAGTTTTATTGTTTCAGTGTGTTTTAAAATTCCAGTTCAAGATTAAAAATTTAGTTTGCTGTTTTTGAGTTTCCTTGCAGTCTAACTTCTCGGCTTTCATTGTCCTCACTTCTCGTCACGGCTTACATTTATGCTAAGGGACTTCTATTTGCTCGTTTGGAACAAACGAGGATCTCCAGTTTTCTGGCCTTGGCTGGAGATGCCATCTGGTTGTGACGCAGTTGCAGCAAAGTGCAACACCAGTTTACTATTTTTGCAAAGTTTCGTCCGTACCATCATCCATGGTAATAAACTACGTAATTAAAATAAATATTATTTAGTTGATTATTATGTACAATTTTTTTATTAATACTCAAATTGCATTTGAAGTTTAATTTCTTTAGCGAGTTTTGTCAAGGGTGCATTCCAGGCCTTTGTTGCTTTTATTTGATATGTACACTAACTGTTTCAGGAAAATGAAATCTTTGGGTATTCTGTTAACCACATAATTTGATTAATAAATCAAAAAATATTTATTCTGAAACTGCAAATTGCATTTTCCTTGTACAATATTTAATAATATATCGTTTTACCACTGAATGTTATTAAGTAAATAAAAACAGGTCAATCACCTACTTAATTTGTTTTAAATATACTTGTGTGGTGCATTAGGTCCTCATCATTTCATATTGCAGTACCGCTTACAGTAAAATGTCTTTTATTGTGTGTGGGATGAAGCAAGCATACAATCTTTGTATGTCAGTGTCCACAGTATATTTTATTGTTGCTGAAGTGGTTCAAGTGTTTATTATTAATGATATATGATTATTTAAGGAAACTTTATCTGATAGTAAACTGTCCAAAAATAAACTTAATCGATAGAGATTCTGCTTCCACATANACAGTATATTTTATTGTTGCTGAAGTGGTTCAAGTGTTTATTATTAATGATATATGATTATTTAAGGAAACTTTATGTGATAGTAAACTGTCCAAAAATAAACTTAATCGATAGAGATTCTGCTCATACATACATCCATGTAAAATTACAGAGATTTTTTAAATAGTGTTCAGTGTCCTGTCGGACGTGGAAAGGGCGGATGTCTGTACAGAAATATACAATTAAATGCAGGACTCTGAGAATCTTGTGTGCATGCCTCATTATATCTTCGGTTTAGCGCATGTCTGTAGCGTATGATGTAATGCCCGTGTGCATATAAACCAGACATATTACAGTACTAACAAATATTTGCGTGTACATTAGAATGCATACATATTTGCATATTCACACATATATGTATGTATTTTAACTGTGTGTATCAAAATATGCCAGTAAAATATTATAGAAGCCATTGCTTAGAGAGCCGAGGCCCAGTAATCAGATTTTGTAGACATGTGTACAACAATCATTAGAGAAACTGCCGTTGATTAATGGTGTGTATGTTTACGTTCACTGTACCCTCCGTATTGCCAAAAATCTACATTTATATTTTAATATGAGCAAAATATTTTAATAATTTTATACTCTTTACGAAATTAATAAGTTTTTGTGAATAATGCAATTTATATGTTCATCTAGAGAATTTTAAAGACCATTAAATTTTATTCTGGGAAGGTACTTGTCAGTCATATATTTTTCCAAACTGTAAAGAATAATGAAAAAATGCCTGATAATTGAACGATAATACTTACGAACCACTTATGAAAAAGCTATTTTATCTGGCACAAGAGAAAAAAAAAATCACGTTACCATGAAGTAAAAGTCTCATAAGGGACAGCGAACTATTTCATTTGTTGGAAAATCGCTATGTAAGATGTGTTGAAACATTTTTATTTTTGCAATTGCTTAGCTCCATCTTCTTATGAAAATCATGACATACACAAACAATTTCCGAAAATAAATACGGGCGTAATATCTAAGCGTCATCGTTCAAGACTGTAAAAGCCAAGAATACATACTTGTTTTAATCCAATTTTAAAATCTCGTATAAAATTTTAAATATTTTATATACATGTATATTAATTCGCTTTTATAATTTTTAGAGAACTAAGTAATTTTACCATGTGAAAATTGTTTATTGCAACACATTTATAAATAGCACAAAATAATTTTACAATAATATAATGCAGGCCTTAGAATAAGTACATTTTGCAAAATCATAAAATACAAGCTTACAATTAAGAATTAAAAACAGCAGGGCAAAAAAGTGTCAACGAACGCTTCCGGACAAAAATTATTACCGCGCCAAACTAGAAAAATTAGATTTAAATCCAGATACGTCTAGCACACAATAGAAAAATGTAATTCATTGCAAATGGGTGAAATCTAAGCAGATTTGAAAGGGTAACAACATCGCATTTCGGTATAATGTGCAACAAGAACCAATAGACCAGTTGTAATTCAGAAGTAAAAAGTTGTACAAGAGAACTGAAACAAAAGAATAAAATATTTTCCTGGAGAATAATACACTGAAGAGCCAAACCAACTGGTACACAGCCTAATATCGTGTAGGGCCCCCCCGAGGACGCAGAAGTGCCGCAAGATGACGTGGCATGGACTCGACTAATGTTTGAAGGTATGCAGGAGGCAATTCACACCATGAATCCTGCAGGGTAGTCCACAAATCCAATCTGCGCCAATCTGAGAAAGGGTTGCACGTCTGTCACGTTTATGATTCTCGTCAGTCGTCGTTTGTCCCGTTCTTTCACGATCTTTTTCCGGCCACAGCGATGTCGAAGATGTGATGTTTTACCGGATTCCCGATATTCACGGTACACTCGTGAAATGGTCGTACGCGAACATCCAAATGTTATCGCTACCTCGGAGATGCTATGCCCCATCTCTCGTGCGCCGGCTATAAAACCACGTACAAACTCACTTAAATCTTGATAACCTATCATTTTAGCAGCTGTAACCTATCTATCTGCCGACCGCATCACGTTACTCTGATTGGTTCCACACCTCTGTTATTTGCATATGCACACCTATACCAGTTTTTTTGGCTCTTCAGTGTATTAATATAAAATAAAATATAACAGTTTCGTAAATAGGTAATGCTGGACGCGGAGCCTCAGAATGCTATAAAAGCGAGCCAGTAGATAGAAATCTGAATCATTTCATTGAATCATTTTTGATTATCTATCTTTACTAGTTTTAACTGAGTTGAAGTACATTTTCAAATTTAACCACAATTGATTTGCATCAGCCTTATCCGCATTAGACAGGGAACTCTTAATAATATATGTAAAATTTCATTTTAATTATCCTATTTGTTCTGCAAATACATGAATACCGCCAACGTGGCAATATATAAAAAAAAGAAAAATTACATATTATGGTAAACTAGTTTGACTCGGGTTCTGTTGTAATTGATAATTTTACATTAATGAAAACCATATACAATTTTGTTTACACAAAGAAATTGCCCATAGGCCAAACAATTATGATTGCAGAGAAGGCACAACCAACAACGCCATACTCCTCTTAATGTGCTAATATAGTTACATTCATACATAAGTATTTTTCCATAAACACCAGTTAACAAGGAACATATTACTATGTTAATTACAAGTAGATGAAACAGTAACAATTATGTATATGCATAGGGCGCAACCAATTACATCATATTTCCCTTATTGATACTCCTATAATTATTATGTATATACATATTTATATATATGGTACTTGCTCATAGACACAAGATGAACAAGGAACAAGAGGGTATGTAATTACAAATAGGTCAAACAATTATAATTTTGAATATGCATAGGGTGAAACCAATGATCTCCTATCGAGCTAAAGATCCCAATTAAACTGCACAAATTATTTAAGACTCTCAAACAGGGAACTGACCTTAACCTTCATTAAACATTAAAAATAATGAATTTAAGGTATGTTTTGTCCTTAGACCGGCCTAGACAAAAATGGGCGTTAACAGATGCTGAGAAACTGCCAGACAAGCATGGGGTCAAAATGGGCGAGTGTCAAGACTACGGTAGTCACTCATACCGATACCCGAGACATCATGAAATATGACTCGGAAACATATGTTGCGAGTGCCACATTGTGAAACAGAGAATTAACTCTTCAATAGACATAAGTGTCAATAACAATTGGCATTGCTGAAGGCCCAATTTACACGAACTACAACGACAAACTGGCCAGATTCTGACAGTCAGTCAGTGGCAACTCGACGTAAATGAAACAAACAAAGTGCATTTTACAAAATCTTGTATCAGCTGATGCACGAACAAACAAAAGTTAATATTACATTGGCATTTTTGAGTGCACCGATAACGCAAATTAGACAAGCATAATATACGCGATGAAAAAGAGTTCCTAGATTAATTAATGCATTTTACTTTACGTGGTCATAAAACAGCTGTTTTTAGTGTTAGATAAAAAACTTCGTGCTAAAGTAGAAATGTATAGGTGTTCAAAATGAAAGGTACATTAAAACGATCCGTATCCAAACGAAACGCAATTTTAAAACCTTTTTTCACGTTTTATCACTCCCCTATCCAACCCGGCTTTCCTTACGTGTTTGATATTAATTCCAAAAGTATACATTAATATTTCATAATATTGTTGAATTTTTTTAAAAATAATTTGACGATATACTTATATTTCAAATTCGTGTCTTTCCGAGCTAGTAATAGAAAAACAGTCCACTTAAAAAAGACGCGATCTATTGAGGAAAATTAGCGTCTGTGACCTCGCCCTGAAATGTTGTGCGCCATCTGTCAGATTATTTGCGAATCATTACCAGCCAGAAAAGAATAGGAGTTCGAGTGCGATATATAATACATTAACGAATATATACCAATAGTTTTTTTTTTTCGCGAACTCTGCATAGTTTTTAAAGTAACATATATTTCGTGTATAGCGATTTTCAGTACTAGTAATTTCTATTCGGCAGGTAATCGTTCGTCTACGTAAATTATACGACATATTGTTCTCCAAAAACCTATTTCCTTGTTTTCAAAGAAATTCGGAACACGCGTGAATAGTTTTTAAGCAATTCTAACGTTATTCTACATAACATATTTCCAAATCGAATATATAAGCTATAATATCCAACGTCTCATAATAGTAACAACTACCGTTTCGCAAATGTTATCCCAAATTAACTGTCTCGGACAAATTAAAAAAGAGTTAGCAAATATGACATTTTTTGCAATATTTTATATTTTTACTTTTATAACCTACTAATTTTTTTAGACAGTTGTCAATCTAAAATATCTAAAAAACATTTCAGCATTATATTTTTTTGTGGTTACTAAATTTTAAATTAATTATTTATATTTTTGCCCTTTGACATAACAATTTACTAATAAATGATTTATGTACACACTAGCTGACCCGGCGGACTTCGTACCGCCTAACAGTAAATGAATGTCGTGTTAACTTTTAGTTTAGCTTTATTTAGGATTTTATTAACGTAAAATAAAATTAATACTCAAAATTTATTAAGTTCAATAGTTTATTAGGATAATATATATAAAGAAAATAAAAAAATCAATAAAAGTACAAAAATCAAGTATTTCAATGGCGTGTCAGCTGTATTTTGCTGCATGGGTTGTACTCGCGTTAATTTTCTTCAGTGAAGCACTTTGTGATATACGACATTTTTCGTTTTGTTATCAAGCGCAAGAACAAATAAAGCCGATGGTTTGCCGACGAGTGAACATACCACGTATAATTGACCATGAGAAAAACATGCATTTTCTAGATTCAGACCACAAACACTCAAGGATTGGCCTTGAGATTTGTTAATCGTCATGGCGAATGCAAGACGAATCGGAAATTGAAGTCGTTTAAACTCAAAGGGCATATCGGTTGGGATCATAGGAATCCTCGGAATGAGAACTTCCACATCTTTGAATTTTCTTTGAGTATCGTGGCGTGAATAACATTGGTCATCTGTTTTCTTATCACCAAACGCGTTCCATTGCATAGTTTTGGTTGGTTTAGATTTCGAAGCATTATTACTACCGAGCCAACCTTCAGTTGTAAATTGTGCGGTGGTAAGCCAGGCACATCCAAGGAGTTTAAAAATTCAGTTGGATAGTTGGTGGCTTCGTCTTCGTTTATTACATTGTCAATAGATTTAAATGAATGCAGATTACCAACGATTTGATACTGAATTACTATATTTAAGTCATCCACATATTTGTTCTTAGCCGCCAAAATTGCTCTCTCACTCAACTATTTGTTGTTTTTGTGATTAGCAATGATGTTCGGGAACACTTTCTTGATGAGCTCGTCTTTCAATGAGATTAAATTGCAAAAATTCGGAGGAAATGAAATCAATCCGCTCGATTCGTCGACAGGAACATGGCCTTTACCGATAGTCAGCAATTGCTTGGAGAAATCTCCAGCAGATGGATCGTTCAGCAATGCAACTCTCATGTTTGCTGCCAGCTGAAGTTTCTTCACATAGCGCCACAGATTTGATGATTTGAGGCAAGCGTTTATTTCATCGGCAGCAGTCGATCTTGGAATAACTGGCAGTGTTTGGCGGAAGTCGCCAGACACTAAAATCATTGCGCCTCCAAAACATCTCGAGTCATTGCGCAGATCTTTCAATGTTTGGTCAAGTGCTTCTAATGCACGTTTGTGCGCCATTGTGCATTCGTCCCAGATGATGATTTTAGATGCTACTAAAACCTTGGCCATTGCGGAGCGTTTCGCAATGTTACATGTTGGTTGTTCAGTAGTTTGAAGGTTTAACGGCAGTTTAAACGCTGAATGAGCCGTACGGCATCCTTCTAACAATGTGGCCGCTATTCCAGAAGAAGCAACTGCTACCGCAATGTCAGATCTCGCTCGAACAGTGGCCAAAATCAATGACATGAGGAATGTCTTCCCAGTTCCACCGGGGGCATCAAGACAAAATAAGACACAATTTCACTCATCAATTGCCTTGATTAATGTATCATACACTTCTTTCTGTTGGGGGTTCAACAGGGGCACATTCGTTTGAACTGAATGGTCTAATTCATGTCGATCATATTCACGTTCTCGTTCTAATTCTCGATTAAATGCGTCATTCCTTCCTCGATCTGGCGTTGGCATTCCTAACCTGACTAACAAACTGCCGCACATGAGGTAACACATGTCTTCGATCAAGAGCAAAGCCTGGTTATGCATCTGATCATTCACCTCAAGATCGGGATTTCTTGAACTGACACGAATTCTATGTAAAATGTCTTCTGACATGTCATCTTTGTATTTGTTCCACAGGTCACATGGATTCGATGGGAAGCATGTCGAAATGATGATAGCAAATAATGTGCGTATCTGACTTGGAGTTGCAGAAATAATTGCTACAGCGATTGTCGTGTCCCAATGAGTATCGTTTTCAAGCAAATTGAACTCTTGACATGCAGCACGAAATGTTGGGCACCCTATACCATTAACAGTTCGTAGTGATTCAAATGATGTTGGCCCACGAACATTCACCAGCAACAACCGCAAATAGAAGCATTCATCATTCTTCGGATGAACTGTGCAAATACGACCAAGAGCATCAGTAGAACGCATATCCGGATGACCAGGAACCGCATCGCCTTGCTTCCGACGTTGAAATTTCTTCGATGAAGCGTTCCAAGTGTAATAATGTGGCATTTCGGAGTTCAGCCATTCTCGAGTTATAAATGGTGTAAATAACCCTACTTTGTTTTATATATATATATATATAGATGTTTTTTTCATTTTAGCATTCCTTATTTATTTTAGAGGCAATACTTGAACATCAGTTAATGTCATGTCAAAAATGTAATCCATATAATATGTATGAGAAAATTAATTTACGTTATAATTATTTTTCCCGTGAACTTTTACGATGGTTAAATAGCCTATATGTTATTCCGGGTGCAGACAAATCCAAAAAATCTAAAATCATTGAAATCGGTCCAGCCGTTCTCGAGTTATAAATGATGAAACTAACCCGACTTTGTTATATATATATTACTATTACTACAAGCACAGCTACGTATTTCTGAGTAGAAAGTTTGCGTAAAACGTCCCACGAACAATACATTGAAAAGGTGATCGGCTGATAATAATAAACAACATCGTTGCCATGTAGCCTATCAGCTGATGGCGGAAGGATACGTTGTCAGATGTAGTCAGATGTAAACAGTGGCGCTACTTTTGCAGACCTGTCAGAATCTGGCCAACTTACATGGTACAGAGTATAACCCTCAGTACACAATAGAACCCTACATACCGTTAATGCTGAACAGAATTTCCATGGCATGTGGACCGAAATAGAATTTAGAAAAACACACTACACTTTACTTACAAAATAAGAAAACATCCCATGGCACCTGCCTCACCAGGGAGTTACCTCACACAGAGAAAGTACTACATTCTAGTCTGAAAGGATAGCGAAGAGTGAACGAAGCCTCGTTGTTGACACGACCACGGGCTGGACGATCAAGCCACCGCACAGGTGAAGGGGAATTAGGAGTGCGAGAGGAGGAGAAGGAGGAGTGCGAAATGGGAGGTAGAAGGAGTGAAAGAGAAAGAGGAGAAGTAGGAATGCGCGAAGAAGAGAAGTAGGAGTGCGAGAGGAGAAGAAGTAGGAGTGAAAGAGGATATAGGAGTGCCTGGGTTGTGTTGAGTTGAGAGATTTAGGCGGCTCTTAATAACGAGGTCTTGAGAGACGACGAGGATGAAAGGTGGTGAAAACGGAGTAGCGCAGCGCCGGAATGCATGTGCGGGGGAAAGGGGAGATTCTCCAGAAAATCCGCCGACCAGTTGCATCTTCCTGCACAATTCCCACTTGCGAAAATCCGGAAGTGACCTAGTCGGGGATTTAACCCGCTTCACCTTGGTAAGAGGCGAGCAGGCTAACTGCTCTGCCACCGCAGTCCCAAGAGTGCCGCCCGACAAACGAGAACACGCAGTTTTAACTCGGGCGGACAATTCATACAATTTTCTTCTCTGCCAAAATAACAGTTCATATTTACAAAGTAAGTACGTCTGTGTGTTGTTTATACAAAATGTCACATCATATATAAATCACTACAAATGCAATGAACTACAGCTATTACCTTAGATCTTGGTGTGAGTACGCACTTTTTATGGGAAAAAATGCATATCATTAGGGTAAAAGATAGTGTGCAGTGTTTGTGTGAACAATGACTTGGTAGGAAGTCAACAACATGGCCGCTATACAAGGTTTACTTGCTAACACTTAACGCCAATTCCGTTGCTTTTAGGGAAAATTTAGTATACAACAATTACCACCAAAGTAAAATGTTATTAAATTAATGTGGAATTCGCTAACGATATTATCTCACATTTCTTGTTTTCCACAATTGGTCTGTGTGACATAGTGTGCTATGAAGCCCATTTCTTATGGAATAATTTCATCCAATATTACACTGAAGAGCCAAAAAAAAACTGATATACCTGCCTAATATCGTGTAGG
>NQII01001049.1:279386-303560 GCA_002778355.1 Clitarchus hookeri
GCCTAATATCGTGTAGGCCCCCCCCGAGGACGCAGAAGTGCCGCAAGATGACGTGGCATGGACTCGACTAATGTTTGAAGGTATGCAGGAGGCAATCCACACCATGAATCCTGCAGGGCAGTCCACAAATCCAATCTGCGCCAATTTGAGAAATGGTTGCACGTCTGTCACGTTTATGATTCTCGTCAGTCGTCGTTTGTACCGTTCTTTCACGATGTTTTTCCGGCCGTAGCGATGTCGAAGATGTGATGTTTTACCGGATTCCCGATATTCACGGCACACTCGTGAAATGGTCGTACGCGAACATCCAAATGTTATCGCTACCTCGGAGATGCTATGCCCCATCTCTCGTGCGCCGGCTATAACACCACGTTCAAATTCACTTAAATCTTGATAACCTGCCATTTTAGCAGCAGTAACCGATCTAGCTGCCCACCGCATCGCATTACTCTGATTGGTTCCATACCTCTGTTATTTGCATATGCACACCTATACCAGTTTTTTTGGCTCTTCAGTGTATAATTTATTGGAATAAATCAGCGTTTATATATTAAATATCTAAGAAAAAAATTATACCTGCGAAATATTTCAGATAAATTGTGGAACCCAAGAATATGCAATCAAATCGTTAGCAAATTCCACATTAATCAAAATCATCTTCTTTAGCACTAATTAGCATGGGCATCAAGTGTGAGCAAGTTAACCTACGAACCACAAACCTCCACAGAGGCAACATTCCTAATGAACGGATAAAAACATTTTTGTATATATTTTTTCAGTATTTAGTTAATTCATTTNCCACAGAGGCAACATTCCTAATGAACGGATAAAAACATTTTTGTATATATTTTTTCAGTATTTAGTTAATTCATTTTGTCTGTTTTAACAATAATAGGGAATTTAATTTAACATGTAGGCTTTGTTATATTGCGCGCGCCTCTCAAATTGCGCTATGTATGTGTGCAAGAGTGCTTGTGCACTGGCACAAAACTATCGATACAGTGTTTCCGAACGCGCTTGCTAGCAAACTTGCATGTGTCGAGTATCCATATGGCAGCGAGTTAATGAACACTGAGAGTAGTGTGATTATGTAAGTTCTAGCATAATATATTTTAACTTGGATCTGTGCGGCTGGGTAGCTGTACATATGCGGGGGGGGGAGGGGGATCCTTCTGCTCGACTCGGACGAGCTCGGGAGTTATCTGTTTGACTCGGGAGGGTGCTCGACAGTATTCAGCTTGACTCGGATGAGCTCTGAAACTTTCGACTCGGAATTATCGAAGGTGCTCAGCATTTATAACCACTAATCCTTCAAGTATATACATCGGTTTANGAAACTTTCGACTCGGAATTATCGAAGGTGCTCAGCATTTATAACCACTAATCCTTCAAGTATATACATCGGTTTCTAGGAGTTAGTAGCCATATTGGCTTTATAGGCATAGGGTATGTCTAATCGAAAATCTTAATATTTTTCAATAAAATTTTTATTTCAAATATTTATTTATTTTTAAATTTTTTACAGAAATTGAACAGAGTACATANGAAACTTTCGACTCGGAATTATCGAAGGTGCTCAGCATTTATAACCACTAATCCTTCAAGTATATACATCGGTTTATAGGAGTTAGTAGCCATATTGGCTTTATAGGCATAGGGTATGTCTAATCGAAAATCTTGANGGCTTTATAGGCATAGGGTATGTCTAATCGAAAATCTTAATATTTTTCAATAAAATTTTTATTTCAAATATTTATTTATTTTTAAATTTTTTACAGAAATTGAACAGAGTACATATTGCAGGACCACCCTAAAGTCTCTCATTCATTTACTACATTACCAGTCTCCTCTCTTTAAGTATAATTATGACACAATGTCACAATCGGTAAATTATTCATTGTGTCGACTGTTTTGTAGGATTAAAAATATGCTACACATAATTTTTTTTAAATATAAGTTTATGTTACCAATACAAGCCAATCATATGAGTAGCTTCCCTCTGCACAAGTATGTTATAACCATGGTATGGATCAGAATCTACCAACACTTTTATAAGCATACTTTTTTATAATTTAAATACTAATATTCATCTCCTTGAAGACTAGTAATGTACGAGAGCAGCTCGGATGATAGTCAGTATTATGTTCTGTGCTCTTCTTGAACATCAATATGTCAATCTTCCAAATTTTCCATGAATCTTTCAATCAATCTTATGTAATGTTTCCATCAATATTTCAATCTTTTAATTTTTCAATCAATCTTTTAATCTTTCCATTAATCTTTTGCAATCTTTCCATTTATCTTTCAATATTTCTCAAACCTTTCCATCAATATTCCAACCAATATTTCAATCTTTCCATCAATCTTTAGACCAATCTTCCAATCGTTCGTCCAATCTTTGCACTAATCTTTCGCAAACTTTCTATACATCTTTCGCAATCTTTCCACCAAACTTTCGCAAACTCTTACAATATTTCCATCAATATTTCGCAACATTTGGCAATCCTATACAATCCTCTATATTCCTCCTCACCAATCCTCTTGAATACTCCACAGTTTAAAGCAATCCTTCGCAATCCTCCTCCCCAATTCACAGCAATACTTCACAATCTTCTTCAACCCTCACCCATCAGCACCGCATGCACTGCAATCATAACCACATGTACCTAAATCAGTATCACAAGCACTGCTAACTTCGCCAATCCTCACCAATCCTCAGAAACCTTTTCATCAATCTTCCATTATTATTTTCATTAATATTTTGCAATTTTTCCATGAATCTTTCAATAATTCGAAAACCTTTTCACCAATCTTTCGACCAATCTTCCAATCAATTTTTTGTAACCTTTCAATAAATCTTTTGCAAACTTCCCGCTAAACTTACACAATCTCTCGCAGTTTTTATATAAATCTTTCGCAATATTTCGCAATCCTCTGCAATCCTCAGTAATCCTCCTCACCAATCCTCCGCAATCCTTCACATTCCTCCTCCCCAATCCACAGCAAAACTCCACAATCCTTCGCAACCATCGCCAATCAGCACCACATTCATTGCAATCATAACCGCATGCACTTAAATCAGAACCATACACACTGCAAACTTCTGCAATCCTCACCAATCGTCACCAATTCTCAGCAATCTTTCCATTGATCTTTCAATCTAGCCATCAATCATCCAACAAATATTTAAATTTCTCCATAAATATTTTGCAATCTTTCAAAATCTTTCCATAAATAACTCGCAATTTTTTCATCAATCTTTCATTCATTTATTTCGGTCAATCTTACAATCTTTCCATTAAAACTTTAATCTTTCATTCATTATTTCGATCAATCGTGTAATCTTTCCATCAATCCTGTGATCAATCCCAATCCCTCGTTCGATTCTTCAATCAATTCTTCTGTTTGTCCAACCAACGTGTATAACATTCGCATTCATTCGCCAGCTTGCTACACATATTTGTATTTGACAACTACGTTAATGGTTTTGTATGTAGTACACTATCTATGCATTTTATACTTAAATCTTCGTTAATAATCCATATGTAGTTCATTACTTTAACAGTCGCATGCCAATGCCACCACTTTAAAGTTATGAGGGATGAAAGAATATGACACAAAAAAATAAAAACACATATATTAGATAAAAACATTTGTTCTTATGTTACACATTTCAATTTCCGAAGAAAGAAGTTCATCACATCATGCGATATAATCAGTACAAATTCTTTAGTGTCTTCGCGAAATATGTAGCCAGTGTTCTCAGTATCTTCCGCCTTCTTCATGTTGCTTGTTGCAGCAAATGTGGTGGATTGATGGAAAGATTCGCGAGGATTGTTAAGGATTGGAGAGGTGCATGCAGTGCTGATTGATGAGAATTACGGAGGATTGTGGAGAATTGCTGTGGATTTGGGAGGAGTATTGCGAAGAATTGCTGAGGATCGTGGGGGATTATGGAGGATTGGTGAAGAGGATTGTGGTGGACTGCGAAAGATTGCGAAAGATTAATTGAAATATTGTGAAAGGATTTTTAAAGGCTTATTAATGTCCTCTGGTGTTATGTCTGAAGGCTTATCAGGGGACAGCTTACAAACTATTCTATGACCTAACTTAAATTAACACCCATGCCTTACCCAGGATTCGAACTCAGAATCTCTCGCACCCCAGACTAGCGATGCACCAACTGACTGTGCCATGGGAGGTCGGCTGCGAACGATTGATGCAAATGTTGCGAAAGTGTGGTGGAAATATTGGACAAAAATTGAAAGTTTGGTCGAAATATTGATGAAAAGATTGGACGATTAGTCAAAAGATTGATGGATAATATTAGACTACAGATTGGAATATTGATGGAAATATTGCGAAATAATGATGAAAAGATTGAATGACTGATGGAATGATTTCAAGATTGATGGAAAATTTGGAGAATATTGATGGAAAGAAAGAGAGATTGATGGAAAGATTGGAAGATTGACAGATTGTTGGACAAGAAGAGCATATAATTCAAGACTGACTATCCCCCGAGCTGCCCTCGTACATTCATTGTCTTAAGGGCGCCACCTACTTGGAGTTTATAGTACGTTTGAGGCAGGGAAGTGCGGGAGCAGTAAGAACGTCACTGACATGCGTGCCTGATGCCCCTTCGCTCCTATGCGCGAGGCGCTGAACTGGCATGCAGTGCTTCCATTCTGCTGCGTGTACCTATGGGACTTTAAGCATTGACCATATAATTGTATAGGTGGAAAGTCTAAAGCAAAGTTCAATGCAGGTACCTATAATAGTTTCTTATGTTTCCGAACAGTATATTATGAGATACAGGCATGTTAAAAAGCCATTTTTAGCTATGTTGGAAGCCTCGGAAATAGCATTTATAATGTGCACGATATATTCTGTGTATTATACGTGCCTCGTCTGAAATGTGTTTTTCTTTCGTACATCGATGTAATGGGGACACATTATGTGGTTTCGTAAAAAAACACGGATTTCAAACACTCTGCAACGTAGTTCAAGCACCAGGTAGGCAGTACCCTTAAGGGCCTAGCAATAATAGAATTTAAATTATAACCAAGTATGCTTATAAAAGTGTTGGTAGATGCTGATACATACAATGATTATAACATAATTGTGCAGGGGGTCGCCACTCATATGGTGCGCTTGGATTGGTAACATATATATGCATTAAGAAATTGTTGTGTAGCATATTTTTAATCATTTAAAACAATCGAGACAATGAATAATTGACTTTACTCCAACACAACGCATTTATTAATAGAAGTTGCCAATATTATGACAACGACAGGCTTACTCGTAGAAATGTGCAAAATTCCATTGTTACTCTCTAGTGTTTAACTGTATTTGAGCACAATAATAATGTATAATTCGTAAACTTTGTAATTAATTTGGTATGTAAATGCTTTAAATACATGTGTGTATATATCGGAAATATTGTTACTAACAGTGAGTGCAGTACAACTGCATAATTACCACAATTGAACAGCTGAGTGGAAAAAAGAAAAATATCATACATACAAATGTTCTGAGAAAACATTAAAAAAAAAAAAAAACAGTTTTCCTCAAAAACTCTCGTATAACCCTAAAACTCTCCACTAAGCAATTAAAGTTCTGATAGACAACTAATTCACGCAGTATCCAAGTAAAAATAAAAATTATGTTATTAAATATTAAAAGTACCGGAATATTATCCTTTTACTTTTCATTGCATAAGTCAGTTACCAAAAAATTTAAATAACAGATTTACTGCAACACAAATGCATTGAGGAACACTACATAGGAGCTCCAGTTCTTCACGAGCCAGTTTTTTCATAGCAAACCTTCATCACATAGTAGTGGAATCAGTACAACAGTGTTTTCTACAAGTCGAGCACCGCGAACCCCGCTTATATCGGTTTGTCGAAAATTATGGATACATGCTGCAGACGAATCAGGAAAAATACTTATCGTATATCGATCGATCCAGCAATGTTGGCTTGTTTAAATTGCTTTTTAGGGAAACGAATTTAATTTTTTACGTTTGTTTGCTCTCCATCGATTTTCCAAAAGTTGCATTATTAGCTCATTTAAACAATTCCTTCTCGAGATCGTTTTGAGCTACTTGACGTTTAGCTGTGTAGAGCTCGATGTAAGGCTCCAGCCAGATACTCTTCTCGAATCCCAGCACATATTGAATTTTTTTTAGTGTCAATCTGTGATACAGCGCCTGTTTCAGGTTTCGTTAATGGACAATATAGTTATTTTTGACTTCGAGAGTCGTCATCAGTTTCGGATTCTTGGAGCCGGGAAGACACTGGTTGACAGATAAAAACGGCAGGTCCTTATGAGCTGCATGCAGGGCTGTGGGGTACTCGACATCGAACTCTAGGATGTACCTGGTGTTACCATGTGGGGCACGCCCATGACGTCAATGTATGCACCGACCACTTGAAGTTGCGTACTGGCAACAGCACTGGCATGGCCCATTCGTACAGGTTGTCGGCGTCGAGGTACTGCAGGAATGTGGTGGGCTTACTGGGGTCGTATTTCTCGAATGCGTAAATGTTATTCACTACTGCATACTGTTCGATGCACTGTGCCACGCCACCATGGATACTTTTTCAATAAACATATATATTCATGTCGTAATTGGTGAGTAGCTCTAGCTTTACACATGTCATCAGAACCACGGCGTCAAAAGCGAACCTTGGGGCGCCGTCATTGATGTAGTGAGCACATTCGAGCTTGTATGCGGAAATTCATAATTCCCTGAAATTTCCAGACACATCGGCCAGAAAGAGCACATCCGTCTTCAGGTACAAGTCGGAATACATTCCCAGGTTCGCATCGTTAAATGTTTCTCATATTGCCTGGGCATGAGCGTAATATTCGGCATGCATGCTGGTGCGATCAGCCAGTTGTAGAATGATTATTTTGGTGGCAGCTACGGCTTTTCCAACTTCTCCCAGCTGTCTTTATAATCGTATAAAACCATGTATTTGCATGTGACGAGTGGCAGCATGTTAGGCTGAAAGAACCTCTCCGTGTTGTTAAATTTTGTAGGTGGCAGGTACTTGGCCAGGGATGACAGACTGATGACCATGAACCGGAATGCATCGACAAACTGCACCGAAAATCGGTCTCCCAGTTGCTTCATCTTCTCGCTCGTGTGTGGAATGATAATGTCTTTCGTATCGTATCCCAGCTGCCTGATGATGAAATTCTCGCCGTAGCCTATATTATGGACGAAAACAACAAATTTCTTTGGTCTTCGGCACAGCAAATTGCAGCTGGTGCATGCAAGCCCGATGTACCAAATGGTGAAGTGGTCATGGTCCCTCACATTTTAATTTTCTACCTTGAATGCTGAATGGCAGTAGCAGCATCTCTTCACCTGTGAGTAGCTTGCCTTTTCTGTTGGTGTGAGTGGAATCATTTGCTTCGAAGTGGCGTAAATATCTTTGACCACATTGCCAACGACCACTGTCGCTTCTATGAAGCGCTTCTTCGCATTCAGCTCTCTTTACAGTACTGATTCTTTTTACAGTGACGAGATAAGCGATTCAGTAACTAACGTATTTTTGACTTGCACATATATGCAATTGCTATATACCTCGTACTTTTGGTAGGCGTACGTGTATGAGTGGTTGGGGTTCGCTTCACCGGTAAGAATGGGCTTGAGCAAGACTTTGAAGTCTGCATAGACAATGATCGGTATTTAATTAATGTGGTGCCAATTATTGAACTTCAGCACGGGTGGCTTGCCATCTTGACTTGACTGTGGCACCTCGACTCTCGCTGGGGAATTTTCCTTGCAGTATTTCATGCATTCTTCTAAACACTGATAGCCCATAAAACCCGATTTTCTTGGCAGGCCATGATAAAATTAAGCATCTCGTACATACGCGCATTTTCTCCTTGTGGTCTGATACCTGGGACGCACAAGGAGCGAAAAGTTCTTGATATATGTGAAATGCGAGTGTTTGTCTTCGGTGGTGAGGAGGAGGTCGGAGTGTTCGGACTTCTCTTCTTCGACTATGTGTACAGGCACAACACTTTTCTCGGCACTGAACGAGTACACATTTAGTGATACAGCAGGATTGTTCTTCTCGAAGACTTTAATTTGAGACAGCGGTGTTGGGATTTTTAGTCTGGAAAAACCAATTTTTGTTTGTTTCATAGTGGTGGTCAACTATTTAGGGGTTCCAGCCTTCAACACATCTGGAAATCAGGTGACGAATGACGAGTACATAGGATAGGCATTATGCTGTATTCACACCCTGAGAAATAACCCCGGGGATGTCCCGAGGTATAAGGATACACAGGGAAGAACCGAAGCGAGAGAAAAACAGGGAAAGTCCCGAAAAGTAGCTGATATAAGCCCTCTACGAAGGAAACTGGGTAACCCCCGCCGAGAATTACTGCCGACACAGCTCACAGGAACCCCCGAGACGCTTGCCTAACCCTTCCTCCACCCCTAGATTGAGCGCGCGAGCCGCTGACGAGACACGGAATCCTGTACAAAAAACGCGCTACGAGGGACACCAGGGAATTCCCGATTTCTGTCGCGACAAACTGCTGACAGCCAATTTGAATATATCGGGAGACTGGTTCAATTCGGGAGCAGCGAAGAAACGAGGTCTGTTGTCATCGGCAGTTGTCATCAGTCAGTCGTGAGCGAGGAGTTGTTCGGCAGCCGCGATGCAAGACAGAGAAGGCAGTTAGGTGAGAGGCAGTCGTATCAACGGGCTGGAGTTCGGGCCCGGCCCAGGCAGTCAGTTGTAATAAGTTGTTCACAGTCAGTTGTTCAGGAGCAATTATCGCCAGCCGAGATGGGAGTTGTTCGGCGGTACAGCCGCGAGACGAGATAGATGCAACCGAAACGGGAGAAGCCGAAATGGGAGTAAACAGTCGTGTGACGATAACAGTGCCGAGAATATGAGTGAATTCTCGGAAACGAGTGGTAGCCCCAGTCCGAGTGGCGCCATTCCCCGAGAAGGCATAGTCGTGCGCCATATGGCGACGAGGCGAGTAGTCAGTCGGTCAGTGAGTCAATAGTAACGTCACTGAGGAGAGAACCCAGGAACAGCCGAAACTTCATGTGTAAATTCCCGAGACAAACCCATTAAAAGTACCGAGAACTTATGAGTTCATTTCCGAAAACATAGTGGCAGTTTCCGCGTCGAGGAATGCAGAAACGCGATAGCCGGAAGTAGGACGAGGAGAACGCACTCTCCAACCAGGAACGCCATCTGGGGTCGCAGGGAAAGTACAAGTCACGGGAAAACCAATCCTGGACTTCAGAGAGAGACCTAAAAGCTGCAGGAAAAAGCCAACTTAGTACAGCACGCCAAAGAGAACCAGTCCGAGGGCCGGAACCAGGGCCACCAAACTCACCATGCCTCAGCTACCAACGAAGGCAACTCACCAAAAGCCGCAGTCACAGATAAGTAGAGAAACGTCTCCCTTCAACAACCTTCCCCGACACATAGTATTCAGCCTACCAGCCCTTTAGGCTTACGACTGGTAGGGGTGCTCAGTCTCGCCAGTGTGTGTAAATAACTACGTGACATTCTGATCAATAAAATCCTGGTGTGTTAAATAATGGAGAATAAGAGTATTTGTTTACCCCTAACGCAATAACCACAGGTGCCCTTAGTCTGCGCGTAAATAATTTAACTATATAAACTACTAGCCACCATCTTGTATAACTCAGGTGGCCTAGTAGCGACAAGTTACAGGCACCACTTGAAACATATGTGGTCACGGGTGTTTTTTTGGGTGAATAATGGCTTCTTTACTCTCGGTTAATTTAGGCAGCTCAATGTGAGACGAGGCATGTATCGACTTCAGTTTGTTGATTCGGAGTTGTCGGTGGTTAAATTTTGACAACACCCACCAGATCCATGCTCTTTTTATGTTTCTTTCTCTTTGCATATTTTTTCTTTAGAGGGTTTTACGAATTATTTGATTCCGTCGGCTTCATACGCACGTACATTTGCAGTCTTGAACGTTCTTTTGTCCGTATTTTCGTTTGAAAAATTCAGTTTCATATAATCACACTCGAGCCAAATAGTACATTTAAGTGGGCTCTGTTCTCGTACTTATCTGGTGAGTTGTCTGAGGATATTTTTCTTCATGAAAGTCAAAAATGTATAAATATATTTTCACGAACTGCTCTACTTTTTTGCGACATACATCTTCAAATTGCTCCGGAAATTGTTTTCTGCCTCCACAAAACCATTGGTGTTAACTAAGCGACACCCTGCCATGATTATAGGACATGCTACTATAGGCTATTCACGGTAAAGTAAGCACTTTTGAAAGCCCTCTCATTTGGAATAATAGTCAACAAAAATATTTTACTTTAACCTCAGACATTAACTTCCGAGTGCTGTGGAATATACACACTGTGTTTATTACTTACATGGCAATATTTATTTGAAAAATGTTGTTGAAGGATAAAAAATAGGCGAAAGGATAAAGTAAATAGGCCCTCAAAAGTGCTCATTTTACTGTGAACAGCCTATTAAAGCATGCTACCAAAAGAACACTACATCTTTATATGTACACCCTAATAGCTCACTGGTCCAAACTGGTATTCATAATTTTACACAGGGTTTTTACTTTGGTGGGGAAATATATGTTTAATTTAATTGCAAGCACTCTTGATAATATCCTGCAGAATTGATTACAGCGATGAACATTAAAAAAAACTAAATTACGTCACTGATTGCTGAAAACATCAAGGAAGAGAGTATGATCTGCCACCTCTCACATCAGACGAAGAACTGTGATCTGGCGTATCTTTGACTATATTAATAATCTGCAGAGGACGAGATATCATGCGACCAACAACCAATCACTAGCGAGCAATATGAAGTTGCCTTGCAGAGGTGGGGGAAGAGGGGAGTTATGAGAACACGAGTAATAAGCGAAAAAGAAAATTGTAGGGGGTTGGTGGTGGGGGTGTAGTTGTCTGCTGGTTTTCATGTCGGGGTGCTTCGTCGCTGATCGCTCCACCTGCCTTCGAGCCCCGGACCTCCTGCATGTAAGTCTTTTATTAATGGTATTTACTCAATTTTCCGACATTTTAAAAAGTTTTTTTTAACATATATGGGGGGGGGGGATTTTGCGATTTCTTTCTGTTCAAGGCCATTAAAGATTTGGGCATTGATTCAAGGTCATTGAGGTCAAGATAAAGATCTTTAGCATCTATAATAGTGGTCGGAGTCATAAATGTAATTTTTCTTCGATTTTTAGGATTATTTTATAATTTTTTTTTTATTATCTCGAACTTTTTAAATTGTGAGTCGGGTTACTAGGGTGTTGGGGTTGAGCGTGGGGTGGGTTGGTTTACATTATATGTTCTACAATTTTTAGATTTTCGAATTTTTATTTTTTTGCGATTCCTCTCTTTTTTTTAATTGGGTGTGTGGCGGTGAGGGATGAGGGTGTTTTTATTGACGGTCGAGAAGGGGGGTGGGGGTGAGGATAATGTTATATGTTCGTTGATAAATTTTTTTTTTCCTATTTTGCTCTATCTTTTTATTATTGCGATAGGGTGGGTGTCAGAGAGGTGGCGAGGTGAGCGTTTCGAGGAGTGGGTGAGGTAATGTTATTTGTTTCTCGATTTTTAGAATTTTTTTGATATTTTTCGATTTTTGTCAATTTTTATGAGCGGATTGGGCAGGTGTTGTGATGGAGGAGGGGAGTGGGTTGGTTAGTGTGAGCAGTGGATGAGGGTGGAGTAATGCTATATGTTTCTCGGTATTGAAATTTTTTTTCCGACTTTTGCGATTTTTTCAACTTGTTTTAGAAATGTTTTAAGGATTTTTTACATTTAAGACTATTCAAGGCCACAGGCATGGATTCAAGGCCACAGGTCAAGGTCAATGTCACCAAGAACTAATATGGTGGTCAGGTGATATCACAACATGGCGGCCAGACGGCGCCTGGCGCCTGTCCCTTGTCCCATTATGCCGGACGATGCCCCGGGCTGGCGGGTAATACCATGACAGTCAAAGAGAAATAAAAATGGCCACTGGAAGTATGAAACAAAATAGCAACAGGAATCAAAACATCAGACAAGTCAAGGTCAAGGTCAATGTCATCAAAGATATCCACCATTATATTATATTAATAGAACACATGTCCTCCGAATGTCTAAAANGGTCAAGGTCAATGTCATCAAAGATATCCACCATTATATTATATTAATAGAACACATGTCCTCCGAATGTCTAAAATTTTTTTTTATCATATTCTGTTACCATAATAAATCATTTCAAGAGTTAGTAACATAAATATCAAACTCCTAAAATGTGTCTCATTAGACTGAAAATTCACTTTCCTGGCTGTAATTTATATGGTGGATTCATTTCAGCTCAATCCCGAACTGAAATGAGATATTCCTGAAATTTTCCGAACTGAAAATAAATGCTNATGGTGGATTCATTTCAGCTCAATCCCGAACTGAAATGAGATATTCCTGAAATTTTCCGAACTGAAAATAAATGCTAGGATGATTACTCATTACAGGTCATGACCGATTCCTTTCCATTCCTGCTTCTCTGAGCAACTTTCTCCGTCTCTAAAGACCTCGCTGTCGACGAGACGTTACACCCTGCCTATTATTTGGAAATTCATAGCATGGTATTTAATGTTTTATTTTAAGTTTTTTTAAAACAACTAAAAGTTAAAATAGCTTGAAGCAAATCGTAAATGCAGGTGAGCGGAGCGTTGAATTTCAGATTAACAGCTTTATGGCATTCCTGTGACTTCAAGAAACTCTGACATTGAAGAAATAAAACTCATGTTGGTGTGTGTATGTATATATATATACGCTTATAAATAAAATGGTTTGTTATAACATTTAAAAATGAAATCGCTGTAGCTGCACTTANTATATATATATATATATATATACGCTTATAAATAAAATGGTTTGTTATAACATTTAAAAATGAAATCGCTGTAGCTGCACTTAAAAAAAGTTGAAAATTATTTATTCAATATGTAATAACTTCATTGTATTAATATTTACCACATGTAAGAAACATGTAAGCATTACTGGAAAAAAATTTGACTTACTAACGCTTTTAAAGGTATCGTTAGGAGGACGTGTTTGACGAGACTAAGGTCTATGGAAAAACGCATCACGTACCACATAGATTCTACGTGCAGTACCCCTAAATTGCGTGCAGTATTCTCCTAGGCAACTTTCGATCTGGACAGAAACCAATTTGAGCATATTAAAGCTGAAAGGATTTTGTGCCACAATAACTGTTGAAGCCACGAGTGTTGTATTCGGGGTAAGCATACTGTTTACACAAAAACATGTTTTAGAGTGTTTAGGGTAGAATTTTGTCATCGAGTTTGAATATAATAAACTAAATTTTTTTTAGAAAAATATTGCTAGTAGAGGAATTATGGGGACTTTGGCACATCGGCACCTGGGACCAGAGCGTCGGAGCTGTTCGTGATCTGTCATCCGTCGGCAGGTGGCCATTTTGGAACCAGGTGACCTTTACCCTTACCTTGGCCCCGGTAACCTTTGACCTTGAAAACACAAAAATACAAAAAAATTCAAAAATCAGAGAAAATATAAAAAAAAATCAAAAAATGCCAACAATTATATTTAAAGATACGAAATCTTTTTTAAGAATTATTAAAAAATAATTTAAAAATTATACAAAAAAAAATTAAAAATTGCTTAGGTCTTCCACACCCCTCCACCCATAATCATTCCATAATATTGGTAGAAGCAGTCTACCATCTTTGTTGGCATCACATCCTCTGTATACCATTTTGGTCCGTGCCATCTGCAATCCTGGTAGGTGCAGTCCGCCATCTTAGTAAGGGTCACAGCAACTGTCCACCATCGGGGTAGGTGCAACCCTCCACAATTTTGGTTGGTGCAGTCCGCCATATTGGTAGATGCAGCCATCTGACATCTTGATAGGCGCAGTCCGCCATAATGGTAGGCGTCACAGCTACTCTCCACCATCTTGTTTCTTTCCGTTTGTCATTTGTTTATTCATTACTGGAGTTTGCCTCGCACCTTTATTCGACCACTATCTTGGTTTTCCGTTTGTCATTTGTTTTACATTGCTAGTGCTGTTACCAGCACTGCGCCCAGCAAACTACCTCCACTTCTCCTTACAACATTTTTGATTGACCAATTTACCCACCCCTGACTCTCATTGGGTAATTGCCCACCCTCTTCTAATATATTAAATTGCTCTGCCAATGTTTCTCATTGGCTAATTACTCGGGTGTTTTCGGAAAACTTCCGTCGACCAATTAGTCGGTTCCCTTCCACCCCTCTATCACATTGTCTAATTGCACCACCATCACAACCACTCCACTAATTATTCATATTCGTTTGACTTATAAGTCGGAAGGCCTCAATCTCCACTCTGATTCTCATTGGCTAACCACATCACATGACAATATCTTAGATTAGCTAATTTCTCGTGCGTTTTCGGTAAACCTTCGTTCCGATCAATCGGCGGCCTACTTTAATCGTGAGTGCAAACAATTTTTATCCCTTAAAAATACTTTATATGACGCACACTGAGCTCCCTCGGGATATCAGTAGTTTTTCTCGCGCTTGGATGTACGTGTATTGTCCGAGCGTCCATAAAATCCTTTCGGACATTTGGGAATTTGGAAGGGTGCACTCTCTTAGTGCCTTCGACAAACGGGACAAGTTACTGTACCTGCCGAAAAAATTACTTTTGGTCTACGCAACTTATAAATTTGGACCGTATTCAAATATTTGCCAGCCTACCTGCAGCAGGACGAAGACATACGGGACTGCCTCCCGTGCAAGGAGTGTTTCGAAGGTTGCTTCACCTCGGTCCCCGAAACGCCAGCTCGCAGGGTTGGTGCAATGCCCGCCGAGAAGCCCTCGCGACGTCTGCGCCCGTGGAAGACGACTTTCCCATTCAAGACGCCCTCCCCGTAGAAGACGACGTACACGTGCATGTTATTTACTCAGAAGCTGTACCCGTGGAAGATGCTTCCCTTCAAGAAATTTCCTAGCAAGCACTACCCGACGTGGAAACCAACCCAAAACCAGGCGCCCGATGTATATGGACCTCAGTAAAGTTTTAAATGACTTTGTAAAAAAACATTTAACTCGGTGTGTGCATGTGAAACAAATTTTTTTTAAACAAATAAACACCTAGCAAAAAAAAACGTTTACCTGCATCCAACGGTTTTGCTTGTTGGACTCGTACACCGTCAAGCAGATTCTTATCTCTTAGGGGAGACCGACGAGTGTTGTGACATTTTGTACGTTTCCTAGCATATCATAATCAGTTATAGTTCAATATCAGAGTTCTATTAACTCAAGGTACTTTGCCCTTTAAACTGTGGGAATCAAGTCTAAAAATAAAACAAATAGTTATAATTCATGAGAAACAAATTAAAAACCCAAACACTGTCTAGTGTCACAACTCTCCTACTACCGAGGTAAGTTGTGACAGAGGCTAAGGCGAGTTGTGACAGACGTACGTTTAAGGATGTTATGGAAGAAACTTTAATTGTAATGCTATCATTGGTGATTACAATTAGTAGTATAAGTAAACCGACATGTGAACATAATTTGTACCTTTTTTTTCGATCTTTGGTACATATTGCAAACTACAATAGCAGTCTTATGAAATCATTATAATCATNGTCGAAATATACCACTTTCTGGAGTTTTTTTTCGTATTTTCAGAAAAGCCCCTAAACTAGAAAATTACCCTCTCCTACTACCGAGGTAAGTTGTGACAGAGGCTAAGGCGAGTTGTGACAGACGTACGTTTAAGGATGTTATGGAAGAAACTTTAATTGTAATGCTATCATTGGTGATTACAATTAGTAGTATAAGTAAACCGACATGTGAACACAATTTGTACCTTTTTTTTCGATCTTTGGTACATATTGCAAACTACAATAGCAGTCTTATGAAATCATTATAATCATNAATTTGTACCTTTTTTTTCGATCTTTGGTACATATTGCAAACTACAATAGCAGTCTTATGAAATCATTATAATCATTTAAATTAATACAACAATTATTGGCACATATTATGAGATCAAGACAAAACACCGAGCGTTATATGAATTAAATTCGCCCAAAGTCTAGTCCGACAAGCAATTATGGCAAATATACTGCTGCTCTCCTCCAGTACGTGCATCATGTGACCAGTTCTTGCAATAGATACACTGAACCCTCTCCTCATTTGGTCTGCTGCTAGTAAAATGTTCCAGGCAACACAAGCAAACACACTCATCATCGTCCTCTTTGCTTTTAGTTTTCTTCAGAATCTTTCCTTTTACTTTTTTCGGTTTCTCTTTGGTCCCATTAAAAATCCCCTTTTTTACGCTGTTCACCTTCTTATTGGCTTGTATAGCTGCAATTTCATCCTTAACAGGTGTGTCAGTCAAAACAGAGGATTTAATTTTCCGTCTGTTTGTTTGCTTACCTTTTCTTGGTGGAGCTTTTGATAATGGTCTTACAGATTCCGGTGAAAATACCTTGGATGTGGAAGCAACAGGTTCAAAACTAGCGACTCTTGCTTCTGGATTTTCTTCCACTGCAACATACTAATTCTGAGGTATATTAATAGGCATATCAGGAGTTGCTGCTCGTGTTTCTAAATTGNTTCTTCCACTGCAACATACTAATTCTGAGGTATATTAATAGGCATATCAGGAGTTGCTGCTCGTGTTTCTAAATTGACCAAAGCTGGCAGTGGAACCGGATTGGTCAAATCACGATCAGTGACCTAACTGGGCAGGACATCTGCTTCTCCAANTTCTTCCACCGCAACATACTAATTCTGAGGTATATTAATAGGCATATCAGGAGTTGCTGCTCGTGTTTCTAAATTAACCAAAGCTGGCAGTGGAACCGGATTGGTCAAATCACGATCAGTGACCTAACTGGGCAGGACATCTGCTTCTCCAANACCAAAGCTGGCAGTGGAACCGGATTGGTCAAATCACGATCAGTGACCTAACTGGGCAGGACATCTGCTTCTCCAAAAATATCTTTATTAAAAGGTCAGGTTCCTGCTACATCAAAACCAACAATAATATATTTTGACGTGATCGAAACATTAAATGCAGTTTTCGCTATCGACGGAACATCATAAATGGACATGACTTTGCCAGGATTTGAACGCATCCAATTATCTCAGGCTGTATTTATAGCCTTCTTTAGAAGACCAAAAACTGCACGATCCATCGGCTGAAGCTTGTGAGTGCAATGCGGAGGAAACGTTAGTAAAATAATACTATTTTCTTGACAAAACTCAATGTTTTTCAAAGCCATGTGCAACGAATGGTTGTCCAGAAGTAACAAAGCTCTGTGTTCTTTTGATGGTCTTGCATGAGCCTTAAAATGCTGAAGAAAATAGTAGAAGTCATCTTCCTGCATCCATCCAGAACCATTGGCAGTTCCTATCAATCCAACAGGTCCGTCACGAATAAAATTCTCTTGGAACCTTTTACACGGGAATATGAACATAGGTGGAATATAATTACCTATGGCGTTCCCAGCCAAAGCCAGTGTCAATAGAGTTCTTCTTTCTGCCGATGTCATGGCAGTAGATGGAAATGACTGATTCCACATCACCTGGCTAAAATTAGGGAAAAGGGAGCCATTGGTTATGTAAGACAGCATCTCGTTCCTAAAAAAAATGCCATTTGTACCTGTTTTTCGCTCGAAATAGGGTGTTTTTCCCCAAAAAAATGCCTCGTTTTGCCCAAAATATACAGTTTTCTCCTAAAAATATCTCGAATTCCGCTCAAAAATTCCATGGTTTGTTCTCGTCAAACACGCAGCGTCAAGCCCCTCCCTGAAGAAACGCCCGGTAAGGTCACCATAAGTAGTTCCCAGATTCCTCACACAAGCGCTAGCGCATGGCGCCGAACACGATAGTTTCCAGATGACTCTCTCATACATCCCAGCGCTGGGGTGCCGATCACGATAGTTCCCAGATCGCGCACTCATGAATCCTAGCACTAGCGCTCGGCGCTGAACACAGGGGGAGCCTACAAAGACACGCAATACAAATTGACATGTGTATAGTATATATATATAAGCNGCTCACTCATACATCCCAGCGCTGGGGTGCCGATCACGATAGTTCCCAGATCGCGCACACATGAATCCTAGCACTAGCGCTCGGCGCTGAACACAGGGGGAGCCTACAAAGACTGTAAAAAAAATTGTTATGTAAAATTTTTTTTTTAATTTGATTGAAATGTTCTTTGTAAAGCATACACAGGTAGTAGTAGTAGTCAGACTACCCACCTCCCACCCAGGTGAAACAGGTTCGATTCCCGGTGGGGTCACCCCGACACGATGCTATGAACCCAATGACTGGGTTGTTCACGGTTTATTTAGCACTTCTGAAAGCTTTTATTAAGATATACTTTTCTCCTAGTTTTGTATTCATCTGCTATATGAAAAAATTACAAGGGTCTGATCACTTTATTCATACGCCTGTTAAGTAAAAAACCTGATATTATTAGTAAACTAAATGTATAGTCTATTTGCAGGATCCTCACACTTTTTTAAAACCAAACAGTTGAGAAATCATCCCATATATGACGTGTTTGCTTTTTTTTCTGAATATGTCACCTTTCACAAGTGTTGTTTACTTCTGTTAACATAAATGTGTTTTATTTCCGGTTAAATTAAAATTTTACTTATATTTTAAATATTAATTACAATACTTTATTTATAATTAATTAAAACGTCTAGTAAGAAAAAGTTTTCACTCAAAATATTATTAAACTGACTGCGTACGAATGCGAAGCGTATTGAGGTTGCTGAATGATGGTTTTATATTAAAAATATTTTTCTACAATACATTTTATTAAAATAATTTTATACATTGTAAATAAAAGATGATTAAAACAGCAGAGTCACTATATGATTGACCCGACTGCTTTCGAAAGCAAGTGTACACATCTGTCGGCGAGCGAACACTTCTGTAGGCGGCACGACAGACGTTCGGCTCTGTTCCCTGTAGACAGCACGTCCGGAGTTCGACACTGCGTGCTGAAAAAAATCGGTGCCGAATGAGTAGCCAATGTAGACTGTAAAAATTTGTTTTTTTTTTAATGTTGATTGAAATGTTTATTTTGTATAGTATACAGAGAGTCAACGCCTAGGCATGACATAGCCTCGGGCTACGGAACTTCATGCTCTTGCATTCCATAGCAAGGGGATGTAGCCGCGGTAATGCAATGAGTAGAGCGCAAATTCATGCTCCCGCATTCACAGCAGCCAGGACATAGCTTCGGAACTTCACGCTCATGCATTCCATTGAAAGGGTGCCGCAGTGATGCAATGGGTAGAGCGCAACTTCACGCTCTCGCATACACACACCTACATGACTTCACGCTCTTGCATTCCATAGCAAGGGGACGGTGCTGCAGTGATGCAATGGGTAGAGCGCAACTTCATGCTCCCGCATTCACAGGGGAGGGGGCAGGCATGTCCCAAGACAGATACCTTAGATAGCAAGTTAAATGTCACGCTCTAGCATTCCATTTCAATGGGGCCACAGTAGCGTAGTGGATAGAGTGCATGTTAAAACATCGCGTTCACGCACCGACGGCGGCGGCTCCCAACTGAGACACCTGCCAGGACATAGCTTTGGAGGGCTACGGGACTTCACGCTCTCGCATTCCATAGCAAGGGTGCCACAGTGATGTAATGGGTAGAGGGAAACTCCAGCGGGTTACAACGCCGTAAATGAATGACAACCCTCCTTAAGAAAACAAAGCACACTAAGGAACGTACAAATAGATAACATCATAAGGAAATTACTACTGAAGAGAAGGTTACAAGTATGATGTTGCTTAGGACGTTTCTAATGGAAGATCACACCCTACAAGAGAGCAAAGGAACAGGTGAGTGATAATGAATAAAGTCATTACATTAGGCATTGCGAAGGTGTTAGCTACCTGTGCTTAATACAAATACATAATCACATTTGAAACATGCTCAACATATTGTGTTCATTCAAGCGAAACCTTTATGTTGACTGATTTAGCAGAAGAACAATCTTCTGTGAGCAGTCAATTGGCTCTTATTCGAATATACTGCACTCCAGTTATCACATGGGTAGGTCTGGTAGACTGAAGTAAAATTACAGTTGCTATCTTCATGTTGTTTGGTCCAGCTAAGCTTCCTGAATTTCTTGCCGCACTACTTGCACTCGCTTCCTGATGAATGACGAACATAGCCTTTGCATGTATTTATATGTCTATACACACCATCACTTCGGGCAAACATGGCATCACCGGTATCACAGTGGAATGTTTTCTATACCGGGCTGAACATGCAATGGCAACTTTCATGCCGACATGAATTATACCTTGTGTTAAAAGTATTTCCACAGTAGTTACATTGGTGACGTATCGCTTGCATCGGCTCTTCAGGACCCCTTGCTGTTGGCCAGGTTGTAGACGGTAAATCTTCCGCTATTGGTTCCGTCCTCATATTATAGCAGGGTGTACGATTGTAGTAGTTACGATGATATCGTAATGCGTGTAGTGGCTCTTCAATGTACCTTGCTGTTGATGCCGATGTTGGCGATGGTGAGTCTTCATCCATTGATTCTGTCTTCATTTTGTTGTAAACAAGACTGCTTTTCACAACATCGCTCGGCAATGGAATGATCTTCATTTTACGTGATGTTCGCTTATATATATATATACTATACACATGTCAATTTGTATTGCGTGTCTTTGTAGGCTCCCCCTGTGTTCAGCGCCGAGCGCTAGTGCTAGGATTCATGAGTGCGCGATCTGGGAACTATCGTGATCGGCACCCCAGCGCTGGGATGTATGAGAGAGTCATCTGGAAACTATCGTGTTCGGCGCCATGCGCTAGCGCTAGTGTGAGGAATCTGGGAACTACTTATGGTGACCTTACCGGGCGTTTCTTCAGGGAGGGGCTTGACGCTGCGTGTTTGACGAGAACAAACCATGGAATTTTTGAGCGGAATTCGAGATATTTTTAGGAGAAAACGGTATATTTTGGGCAAAACGAGGCATTTTTTTGGGGAAAAACACCCTATTTCGAGCGAAAAACAGGTACAAATGGCATTTTTTTTAGGAACGAGATGCTGTCTTACATAACCAATGGCTCCCTGCTCCCTAATTTTAGCCAGGTTGCGTGGAATCGGTCATTTCCATCTACTCATGGCGCTGACTTTCTTTTCTCTCCGTCGCGCAATAATTCTGTCTGGTTTGTGAATTGTTGTTATCCCGGTCTCGTCCATGTTCCTTATATCTTTAGCATCAAGCGAATACTTGCTTAATATGCCTGTATAATTGTCAAAATATGCACTCACATTGGTTTTATTAAATCTCGTAGCCCGAGCTATGCTTGTTACCTAAGGTAACCCTGAGGACAAGATTTAATGACGTTTCACAAATAATTTAAGGCATACTTCACCCGCCATTTCATTTTCATTCCATGACTTTGGAATATTTTTATGCTCCTTTGCTAACCTGAAGGCCAAGCTTCTTGTTTCTTTTGTTGTCAATCCATAATTGGAAGCAGCACAAGTCAACAAATATCCGCATAAAGTCTTTTCTTCCTCGTCGGTAAAAATTGTCTGCCTTTGGTACCCGACAGATATAGGTTTCAGTGCTGGATTTTGTTCTACAGATGTTTTCTTTTTTATAAATCGAGACAGTGACATGCCGTTTAGATTATACGAACCAGCAGCAGTTCGAAGACTCTGCCCTCGTAAAGTCACCTCTTCATAGGCTAGTTCGTAAATGTCTATACTGGCCAAGCCCCTGTTCGTCTTCCGCACGTATTGGTTAGGCATCTTAAAACAATAAATAAGCCTTTTGTATGCAAAGCCACACCAAACAATACGTTTACAACCAAAACAAACTAGTTGTGAGTACACCGATGAGAGTTGTGACAACTTGTCACAGCTCGCCTAGGTGAGCAAATCCCGCGCTTTAGCCAACTCATGCTTATAACCTCTAAACACGAATTGAATTTAGATAAGCAATGCCACATTTTAACAGTTAAATAGTCAATGCTTGAAAGGTGTAATATTGCATTGCAATTATGCTAATACTTATCAATTAATACGAAATGCAAATATTGGTTACTAACTTACTTATGGCATTTTCTTCCGAGCTGACATCGTAAACAGAATACCGTCCCACAAAGGTCACCGGCGCACACTGTGTCAAGCGGGGGTCAACAACGAATGAGACGTGCGACGTTGCCAGCTCGCTAACTACCATAAGTTCTGAGAAATCGGCTTTGTCACAACTCACCCCTGTCACAACTCTCCTCGGTCTACCCTACAGTGACGAAGACGAGACAACCAAAGGTTTTACTTTTATACCACCGCGTTCATGCAGCACCTCGACCGCACCTTGCAACAGACGTACCGCCTACAGACGTACGAAACGCACGGACTAAGGTGGGAAGAGGGGAATATTCCTTACGAGGAAATCCCGACAATGCTGGACTCTGCCATTATTCCCTATTACCCTGTGCATATGTTTGGAAGACGCCAAGAGTCAGCGATTCTCAATGCGTGCCCTGACGGAAAGAATTTTGTAGACCTTCAAAAGCATTGCCACTGCCCGCCGTTTTGACAGCTCGTCGAGACATACGCCACAAAACTTCACGAGTGCAAAAATTAAAAAACACATTATTGTGCCCCGTGCAACGCCGAAGTCATAATGGTACATAAAAAAAGTCTATGAGGAACCCATTGTACATAAAAAGAATATTGCGTGTGTCATGCCCTCCAAGACCCAGAGAAGAAACTCGTGTAAAAAAAGGTATTCCTAGTATTATGAATAATAATAATAAAAATCTTGTAATGTGTGTATATTAATATGTGGTTAAAACGATACATAAATTTTTATTTTATCTCAAGTTATGTCCTGCTCACATAAATTAAAAAAAATCACTGATGGTAAATTAAAAGTATTTATTATATACGTTTTCTTATAATTTAAATAAAATAAAATTTATAGTATGTCTGTTTTGTTGTAATTTAAAGAATTAAATTTCCAATGAGACTCTAGCCACCACTAACATAACATATGTATATTTTACCTGTACGAATGTAAATATTTAAAAAATAAATTAAAGAATTGGAAAAAAATCATGTGTCTTGAACGGATGCGTTATGTTGGTTTCTATAAAGTGATAATGGCTCGAAAAACTAAAAAACAGAGTTAAAACCAATTCGTTGCACGTCACGGCATACGATACAAACAGTGAATGATCCCATGTATTCTTCCTAACTCAGACATAGTCTCTCATCATTAAATAATTTCCACCCAAGTTTAAAATCAGTACATTATGTAGTTTAAAATCAGTACATTAGGTAATTTTGGCAGCTGGGAAAAAAAATATATAGCTACATCACGTACGACAATTTTTCTACCACCCATTGTCAGCATATAAAACTCCTTATACGTATACAAAATGAACATATAGATAGTTTTGCAGGGAAAATTTATATACCGTATAGACGCTAGAATAAAATACGCCCACCACAAGTACAAAATCATATTAAACAGTTCCTTTCGGCAAACAAATTTCAGTATTTTCATACATTCGTGTGTGCTCGCTATGAGATATATCTGCTGCGTGGTAAAACACCCTCACTCTCTCCCTCAGAACCAAACACTGCTACGTGTTTTAAGCCCAATGAAAAGTGGCATGCGAACATGTGTATGTTTATGTGTGCGGCCTCTAATCCAGCACGTGTCAATAGTATTCACTCTTTATGAATTACGCGAACTAAAACAAATTTTTACTCCCGAGATACTAGTCCACCATGCAGATTTATACTACAATACGAATTCCAGCAATGACACGTCTATATAGCTCTCATACACTACCCTTCAACCTCGTCGAGACATATAAGGAAAGACTTCACAAGTGCGAAAAAATTTGGGTATATTGCAGCCAGTGCATTATGAAGACCATTAAATTATAGAGTTATGTTAATCTGTTTTGAATATAGATAATTAATTCTTTATACATTTTTGAAAAATATATTCTGGCTCGAACTCTTCTTTTGTTTTTGTTTTTTTCGTTTAAGAATATCAAATGTGAAATTTTTCGTTAATTCCGGCGAAACGAAAGATTTTTTGTGATGCTTTG
>NQII01001049.1:303595-377851 GCA_002778355.1 Clitarchus hookeri
CATATTTCAAACACACACACACCTACACACGCACCTACACACACACTTACTCACGCAGAGCCCGAAACATCCCAATTGCAGGCGAGACTGATAGACACATTAAAAACTATTAAGACAAAAGCATACTTAAAGAAGTGGTCGTGAGTCCCATTACAGAATTAAACAAGAGGCACATGCAGTCGTAATCTCAGCTCACGCACGCGTCCAGCCGCGCTGCACCAGGCCTTGAATTCGACATTGCCTTAGCGCACTGACCGCCCGGGGGGAGGTTTGTCGGTCCAGCAGCTTGTTTTATTTCTCACACAAATCAACTTTAATTAATAGGACAATAAACACAGATATCTGCCCGCACAAGTCAACACCAGGGAAAACATCCATGTTCAAGGGGACCTGGGTTTGATACTCGACTCGTTCGGCCCGAATTTCTATTTTATAAATCACCCCAGGTGAATACCGTGATGGTTTCTTGGTGTCTACCACGGCTCGTAGTTAATACAGAACCAATAAAACTCTACGTCTCTTATTATTGTGTGGTTTTTATTAATCACGTGGTTTCTATTATTATCATCATGTTTTGACTTATTATCACGTGGTTTATATGAATCACGTTGTTTTCACTTACTATCTCGTGGTTATGATTATTACCACGATGGTTTCACTTATTATCACGTGATTTTCACTTACTATCTGGTTTTTAGCCTTTTCTCCGAAGGAAAGTAAGGGTTATTAACACACTTTCCTCTCTGTGCCTTTGTGTGTAGGTGTGTGACTGTATGAGTGTGTTAAGGAAGCCTGCGGGGACAAAGGTATGCATTTCTGACGGCGCTGTGAGAACCTCAAACGTAGCGAGGACCTCGGTCAGGTCCTCGCAAGGAAATCTTACGGTTTTGAAGTCCAAGGAACGCATCCAGCCCAGTGGTCAAATTGAATCATTTTCTGAGCGATTCCTCTTAACGACCGTAGATATTCAAAATTTCTCCAGGAAGCGCTGTTGTCGACACCTCAGCTTCATCTGCGACGAAGCTGAAAATGGAGGCCTCACCTCCATCTTCGAGGTGTTGTATTTTTGTTTGGTGGAGAAGTTATTCCTCCGTACCGTTTTTTTTAGGTGGAGAATTTATTTGCCCATATGTCGACCGACCCTCGGAATGCATAACTTCATGAGGTGACTCGCAACATGAGGGCAAAGACCGCCTATCCGATACAACACAGGTGTCAGGTGCGGATATGGATTCGAAGGCCTCGCGGTTTTTTCTCCCGGCCTTCGCCTCCACGTCCTTCTCCCCGGACCCTTTGCGAACCTCGCCAGATTCCTCCATGGCTCGCTCCTCTCCCGACACAGCCTATTACCTCAACACCTTTCGTCTGTGGTCAGAACTTAAGATTAAAGGACTTTATTTTTGTGCAGCCAAGAATATTGAACCAAGATGTACTGGGGAATTTTTTTTCCGTTATACGACAACATGGAGGAGATAACAACAACCCAACGGCTGGTCAGTTTACTGCATCACGAATTGTAGTTATCCATTCATCCTGGCATGGTGGCCGCGTCACCCTGTATCGCCACCACCAGAGAAAACTTATCCCTGCAGCTATTGCGACAAGGTATTTTTGCATCAACACACCGCACGTTGAAACTCATATTTGTTTTGTACCAACTCCATTTCGAAAATCTCTCATTTTCGTCCAATATAAAAAGTTTTTTTTTCAATCATCGGTACAACTGCATGCATAATGCTGGCCTTGGATTAACTGCGTTATATATCAATTCGATATTAATTATTAAAAAATTATAAGTTCTCCAATTTCAAAAATGTTTTTTTTAATGTAATTTGATATTTTTACATACAGTACAACGGTACTTCATAAAATACTTTTAAGTAACATTTATGTTAATTCTGTACCTTTTAAATATTCTGTGGACATAGACTAGCCAGNTGTAATTTGATATTTTTACATACAGTACAACGGCACTTCATAAAATACTTTTAAGTAACATTTATGTTAATTCTGTACCTTTTAAATATTCTGTGGACATAGACTAGCCAGCCACCAAGTTGCCATGTGATTGCAGCTGGCCAAACACGTACTGGCAGTCAGACATCGCATGCAGGATTCAGTCCGTAGGAGTAGTCTTTCCATCAATCTTTCCATCAATCTCACCATCTTTCCATAAATCAGCACCACAACCGCCACCACAATCAGCACTGCAATTAGCACCACAATAATCACCACGTGTACCACAATCAGCACTGCAATCAAAACTGCAATCAGCATCGCATGCACAGCAATCAGGTGTCATTTGTGGAGCAGGATGGGTCATTTGTGAAGCTGGAGAGGTCGTTTTGGGGTCATTTATTGAGCATGGTTTCAAACTGAGCAAATAAAATGTCTGGAAGAAACTTTTGAAGATGCAACTGCAAGGTAATGAGATCAAGGAAATAGATAAAATGTCTGGTAAAATGGATGCACAAAAATAAGTCTCACTGATGAAATATGTTAGTAAGTGGTTATAGAGAGCAGTAGCTAGGCATAATAAATACACAAGTTGCTATTGTAAAAAGAACTACAGTTTTTTTCATAAATATGATGCAAACCAATGATTGTACGAAGTCTACTATAGATGTAACATCTCCCACTGCTGGAAAATTACGTGGAAAACAGTGTTGCTAGTGTGGAAAGATCTTCATCTATAGCTACCATGCTCGGCGACATGAGAAAACCACCTGTACGAAGGGACCTTTACGCGCGATGAAGCATTAGGACATTGTACCTCGCAGTTTATGGAAGGCGATACATCGAAGGAACACATCGAGATCTGTAAGGGTTCGTTTACTGGGAGCCAGCAAGTGATGTCCCTATTACCCCAGGCGGCATCGGTGAGTACCGATTCGACAGGCGTTAATGATGAGACAGTTAATGCTAAAGATGGAATGAGCACAATAGAGTCGGTTTGTGTGGAATGTGCACTTGCAAGACTTTTGCGTGGAGTCAACGAACTTCAAAATAAACGGTCGTCGGCTCTAAATAGTGATGATGATGCGACTCCTTCAAAGAAAATTAAACTTGATATTGAGGATGAAACAGGAGGTGAAGACGATCATGAAAAATGCATTGATGATTATCAATATGAGGATGAAGTATCTGATCAGAAGGATGATGCTTCTCTCGACATTACCACACATTTCACCAGCGAGTTTCCTTCGACAAGTAGTGTGGAGAAGGCCGAAGGCTTCAAGAACGCTCGTTAATTTGCTGCAACGAACGATGTAGAGAAGGCAGAAGACGCTGAGAATACTGACTACATGTTTACCGTAGACCCGAATGTACTTGTTGATATACTCAGACATTTCATCGCTTTACAACAAGATGGAGATTTCTCGCACATTAACGAGATATCTTCTATCATTAGTGAACTGAAGAATCGGTGTTATATCAGATGAGACTGTTGGTTACTATCCATGACCTGCAAACATCTGAGAAATGTAAATATCGAATGTATGAAATAATTAGAAAGACAGAATGTATATAATAAGCTAAGAAGCCCTCCCCTTTTCTTAGCCTGCTTACATTGTGTAGTCAAGTGTCTGAATGCATTCATGTCCTCAAAAGATTTCAAGGTCAATGATCTCGCCAGTGGATGTGTAAGCCCCTTGAGGGGGAAAGATGGACGAACATGAAACAAAGGTTCCCCATCTCCCTTTCCAACCCAAACTATTGTTGTCGGTGACCTACGCCATGCATATAGGCAATACTGTACAGTTTCGCCCCCACCACTCTTGGAGGACTCATTGGTCATAGCGTGTGCAATGAAATATATATTTTAGCAATTCTGTTAAATATATATCTGCAGCTTTTAATTCTGCTACGCTAAACCAGTTGTAACATCTTCGTTTATGAGTTATTTATTGCATTACATAAAACGTTAAAGAAGTGGAGCTTAAGGCTGTTGCCTGCTTCGGAAGCAGTGAGAATTTAGGACAGGGAAATATATGTTAATTAAATTCGGGTTTTCGAAGCCAATTGAGAACATATAAACAATTTAATTAAAATAAAATAATTTCGGCCTGCCACTACCCAGTGCATTAGGGGACGTATTGATCTCCCCTCCTTCCTCACAAAAACCCGTAACCCAAAATAAATATGTGAATTAAAAAAAATTTGCAAAAGTTAAATAATTTTGGTTTCCTACCTCGGATTTCTTAAAGTTGTAATCACAATTGTAACTGGTAATAGTTTTGTCAATAAAAAGATGTACACATTTTTTTTAAAAACATTCCTTAGTATAATACGAATATTACCTTTTTGTTTTCGTAAAAAAATATTTAATGTAAAATAGGACGATATTCAGCTCTGCGTTTCATGAAAATTAAACCGCCGGGATGCGCGAGCTGGCTCGTGAGAGAGGCACGCCAGTCATAACAGGCCTAAAGATAGACGCCACGGCAGTGAAAGTGTTGTCTACCTTCGAGCCAAGTGCACGCGAACTGACCTTGAACTCGCATCCCATGCGAATAAACCTGGAAGAGTCCGGTTATAACCGACCACATTCAAGGCCAGGGCTGCAGGTGGCTTTTGCGGAGGTGTGGAATGGGGTGGACGGGAAAGGGTTGGGGGGAGTGTAATGTTAGCATTTTCACAGGTCTACACCTGCATGGCATCAGGTAACTGCACACCTGCAAGCATACCTGCTGCCAAGTCGTTATCGCACTTGCACGGTATCAGGTAACTGTACACGTGCATGCGTGCGTGCTTCAGCACGCTGGTGCGACAAGCGACGGGCGGGAGGCACCCTCACCCCCTCCCCTCCACCATCATCACTCCCACTCCCCACCATCACAATCTCACCCCCTAGCACAAATCCCTCACCTTTCACACCACCTCAAACTTATCTTGCGCAGAAACAGCATTTTGCCTTTCCCCCAAACTCGTCATTGTTTCTCCTTCTCTTTCCACCTGCCCCATAGATTCATCAACCAATAAAATCGTTCATGTGTATCAGTCCGCGTAGGAAATACACTGAATCTCCCACCTCCCCCAGACCCACCGACGAATAAAATAACCACATCTATGTGCCGAACTATTTCCCTATGTATCAATGCGCCACCAGTTCGTATTATTCACCTATGTATCATTTCGCCACCAGATAGTATAATTCAGTTGATTGGCTCCCCTCCTCAGTCCTAGATCTCAACATCCAATAAATACACCCCATGCTAAGACGAAATAGTCCGAATTGGGGAGGATACGTGGGAGGGAAATGGTCCAGTGCAAAATACGATGTTAACTCATGAAAGCTCTTTTGAAGACGGATCTCAATGGAGCCAAATAATTTTCTTGAAAAAGGATGGGGGACGAACAGTATATAATACCAAGCGTCCGCAGTTTGCCATCTTTGCGGTTAATGAAACGCATTTGCTACCACAAACCAGGTTTTAAATTCCTGAATTTAAATGTTTTCGTTCAGATAGGGATCAGTATGGTGGTGGAGTATTAATTTTAATACACCATACTATCGCGTGTACTCCAGCTAAAATATTACAATTAACTACACTAGAAACAGTAGGAATAACAGTAAAACTAGGAAACCAGCAAGTTTCAATTTATTCTGTTTACTGCCCGCCAGGCCACACTCTTTTACGCGCAGATTTGAATATATTAATCAATGCATCTCCGGTTTTACTCGCTGTGGGCGATTTAAACGCTAAACATCCCGCTTGGGGCTGTCTGGCGCGTACAGCCAATGGGAATCTACTATTTAGACATCAGGAGCAACATACTTATTGTGTACAAGCGCCCACAGAACCTACTTTTCAGCCTTCAGCAGACAATTACAGGCCGGATATACTTGATATCGTGTTCAATAAAGGCCTTCAGCTGACCTTAGAACTAGAAGTGCTCCACGAATTGGCTTCGGACCATTATCCTGTCCGCGTGTTGTTCAGCGATGTCGAAACTGACAACATGCCAACTCGAAAGATTAAAGATTACAAGAATGCGAACTGGCCTGGCTTTAGAGATTACCTGGACGAGGAAGTCAATCTCCCAGCTCTTCTTACTACTCGCGAAGAATTGGACTCCGCTGTCACTCGTGTCACGGAACTAATTCAGACAGGAATAAGTAATTTTTTCCCGGAAAAAACCCCGCGGACTTGCGGAGATACTCTACCTGATGATATCAGGGAGTTGATCTCGCGCAAAAATAGGCTGCGCAGACGCTATTCCCGGCTCTGTACCAGGCTAGTTAAAGTACAAATAAATGAACTTATAGAGCGAATTGATACCAAGATTAAATTCTGGCAATCCGAAACTTGGAATAATAAATTATCCCGCTTATGCACCTCAGATAATAGCCTGTGGCACATGACAAAAGGGGTTTACAAAAAGACGCGACCCAATCCCGCCTCTTCAAGGCACTGCAGGTACGCCTACTCGCCACAGGATAAAGCTGAGGCCATGGTCGCTCATTTAGAACTAGCTTTCCAGCCCAATGCTGATCCCTCAGATCCAGCTTTTGTGGCTCATATTCATAGGACCCTCCGAGTGCGTTTGCGGCAGCCTTCAGCTGCCGAGCCAAAACCCACGCATGCTGACGAGGTTAGAAGAATAATAAAACAAATGAAGCCCCGTAAAGCACCCGGGTTCGACTCCCTGCAGGCTATAGTGCTCAAGCAACTGCCAGATAGTATACTCGAAGCTATAGCTGAGTGCATTAATGCAAGTTTTAAGCTTGCTCATTTTCCCACTTCCTGGAAATGTGCCTCAGTAATCGTATTTCCTAAACCGGGCAAAGACCCGAAGCTATTACAGAACTACCGCCCCATTAGCCTTCTCAGTTCGCTCTCTAAGATACACGAGGGCGTATTATTGCGACGCCTAGAGAATCATATTCGCGAAACTAATATTTTTCCTAACGAGCAGTTTGGCTTTAGGAAATCCCATTCTACCGTTCATCAGCTCGTAAGACTAAGCGAGCATATAACTACTACTTTTAACTGGCGTCATTACACCGTCGCAGTATTTTTAGATGTTGAGAAAGCGTTTGACAGAGTTTTCCATGCTGGGCTATTGTACAAGTTGTTTGAAAATAACTTCCCTGATTGTTATATTAAACTATTAGCTTCCTATCTAGATAGGCGCACATTTACAGTATCAATTGACGGAGTGACCTCAGAAACGAAGATAATTAGGGCTGGAGTCCCCCAGGGTAGTATATTAGGTCCAGTCTTGTATAATATTTACACCCACGATATTCCGCGCCCCCCTAACTGGCATATAAACTTAGGAATTTATGCACATGATACTGTAATTTGCACTCGATCTCGCAGAGCTGAAGTTGCCACTCAGCGCGCGCAGGCACAGCTCAATGATAGAGAATTATTTCCGCCTGTGGCGAATTAAAGTAAATGTGGAAAAATGCGAGTCTGTAGTTTTCACTCGACGGAATACTCCTCCCAATCTGCAACATCTTACTCTCTTTGGGGAGGATATTCCATTTAAAGATGAGGTGAAATACCTTGGCCTTATTATGGATAAAAAGCTGACATGGCGGCGACATGTGGAGGCCAAGAGAAATCTTGCTCACGCACGCATGTCAGCATTATATCCTCTTCTAACTCGTGGCTCAGATTTGTCACAGCAAAATGGGATCCGATTATATCAGAAAATGATTCGCCCCATTATAACTTATGCGGCGCCCGCTTAGGCATACTGTGCGCAAACCCATTTAAATTAATTGCATGTGCTGCAAAATAAATGCCTCAGATTGGCTGCAGTTGCACCCAGGTATGTCCCTGTTAGATGCTTGCACGCCGAATTAAAAATAGAGAAGCTGGACGAAGTAATTCGCAAGCATACCGATTCTTTCTATAAATCAACAGAGGAACATTCAAATCCCCTCATAACTGTCCTTGGGGATTATGATATCGATTTGATGCAGCGCTATAAGCGACCAAAATCGCTTCTAGCGCATAGGCCCCCTTAGCCCTGTGTGTAACACACTGCCAGGCCAATTATGTTGCCTCTGCGCGACTTTTAAGAATTTATATTTCTATGTTTAATAATAAGTAGGATAAAGGCTCAGACTACATTATATGTAGCCTATTTAAACTTAGTATTATGTTAAAATTAGTGCAGTCATCAGCAGTTACTAATTCAACTCAAACTTTCATTGATTTTCATGGTCATGCAGGGCGCTCTGCCCAGCCTGGTTATGTGGGAATTCGTGACAGGTGGGAAATAGCCCCAACCACCACTCATATTCCAGGTCAAGGACACACATGCCAGTCGAGGTAGGGGTCGTGGGACTTTAAATTCCTCTACAAATTTCTCTAGAAATCCTCCTCTCGATAAATGTTTATGTTCTGGTCGATCTATAGTTCTTCAATAATTAATTCGTCAGATATAGGGGTGAGGACAGTCTACATTTAGATTGCTAGTTTAAAGCTACCACTTAATGTACCCTGCCCAGGCTGGTTATGTGGGAACTCGTGGAAGGTGGGAAATAGCCTCAACCACCACTCGTTTTCCAGGTCAGGGACACACATGCCAGTCGGGGTAGGGGTCAGGGGCTACCTAGTATTAATATTAAATAAAAAAAATTAAATATTAAATAGTAATTAAAATAATTAATAATTTAGTTTGTAGGAGTAGGAATATAAATGTCCTCGTGGATTTACTTTAGTATTAGGTTTTTAGATTAATCATCTTTTCTTTCAGGCAACTACCATCTTGTCGTGGATTAATAAAAGTCAGCTTGTGTCAGCTCTGCTGGCACTCCTGACAACTAATCCAGTTTTTCTTTTAAGTTTTCAGGATCCACTGGGGATTCGGGGAGAGTAGCACAGTCGCGCTCTCCCCCCACCAGAGTGATGTTTCACATCGCTCTGGTTAATCCAGCGCAAGATAAGAAAGAAAGATCACCGCCACCTCTCTACTAGTTTCTCCTCTCCCAATAATAAAGAGCATGGTACCCACCTATCTTTCTCCTGTAGCATTTTCTAATAATGCATAATTTTTAATTCTTTCCTGTCGAAAGGGTTTTTACGGTGTCTTTGCCGGTTTTTACCTTTCTCTTCTACATGTAGTTAGTTAACTATAAGTACATTAGGGAGGTTTTTCATGGCCAAACGCGGCCATGGGAAACTCAATCCCTCTTTGCCGCGATGCACGTCTCCTTGCATGTTTTTCCTTCCCTTGTAAGCGTAAGGGGTTAGTCCTGAGACGCAATAATCCCGTTCCTACCGCGGACTAACATAAGACTTAGTTTTAGAGTAGGTTAGGAAAAAAAACGTTTGCTATCTTTCTGCATCCTGTTATCAGCATCGTGAGAAGCTTTCTGTGATCCCTGGTTATACCCACAGTTTCCGTCTACGGTACGGAGAGTAAGTTCTCACTTTTCTTTAATTACAGTGAAATAACGCGAGCAGGCAGACAGTCACCGCTACAGTCCACGCTGCCCAGACACGGAGGCCCTGCGTGGTTTATCCTGAAGGAAGATGGGGTCATACGAGTGTAGACGCTGGCCATGGCTGGGAGGAGGGTGGGGTGTTGGCAGGAGGGCACAGTGCTGAGTACGTGTAACGATAACAGCTACCGCGCAACCTTGGACGCTGTGTATAACTAGCGTATTTAAACGTCGTCGCGTGTTTCAAAGAACTAATAAAATCTTTAATCACATGAACGCACATCCCGAAGGAAACAGAAGTCACTTACTAATGAGCGGTAGAATTTACTTGTCTCGATAAATTAAAATTCGCCAACGATAATATGTAATAAATTTGGTTTTTAGCTAAAATATCATAAAGGACTGCATATGTGATATACTGCCAACCGTCATTAAGAATCGTCTATAAAAAACTTATTAATATCACAGTATAAGTGACATAAAACACAGCTTAAGAAAAAATCCATTGTTTACAATCTACATTTTTTTTTACCGAGCTGCATCGTGAAAATGAAGTGGATTTGTTCACTTATCTCAACATGCTAAACGTGTCTGGTTTGTATTTTCAGTTGCTATTGAAGAGTAATGATGGTGTTTTGAAAACGACTTTCTCATAGACAGAAAACAGAAAAATTATGTTATAGGCGGGCAACAATATATTCCATTGTATTCCAATTGGCTGGCGCAAAAAAAAATATTACAAGAAGGTTTAATACCACATTACGTATAGATGCGAGCTACAGGTAATGAATTTATGTTATATCACCATGCTGGTTTTAGACGCTCCTTAGGGTAGTTCGTATGAACAGACACGCAGACATCTGGCGTGACACCGGTATCTGGCCGGCTCTTGTAAATGAGGGGAAGGGAAGGTGTTGTCTGCAACTTCCGCTGCACAACTCTCAAGGTCTGCATTGTGATACGGCGATGCGGACGTTGTCTGAGCTTACCGTTGCAAAAGAGGTTGACGCCGCACCGCCACTGTGGAAGACAGGGTGGCGTATAGTGTCGTTGTTACGTCCTCCCAGCATAGACTATATGACGCCTGAAGGTTAAGGGGTTTTGCAATAATGTAGTCGTTTACTGTTTCATTTGAAAGACGAATATATTGTCTCGAATATATTCACAAAACAACATACATTAACACTTCCGAAGTGTGGTACTGTAATAATTTGGTTAGTCGGATTAACTGCTGACGACTTCCTGGACGGTGATTGTATACTTAACTCTTGCTGGTATGATGTCAGCTGTGGAGGGTGAGCTCCGGCGATGGGCGGCCTTGGCAAGGCCGCAGGTGCTGCCGTCTCACTGGACTGCTGTTCTACTGACGTACTGACGTGGCCGAGGGTCCGATGTTCCCCCGGCCCCCTCGGAGTGGTTGACTTCTCTCTGCGCGGCGATATTCAACTGACTGCTCTCTCGAACTCACGTCTCTTGTGGTAATAATTTACTGACCCGACTAACCTCTCTGCTCGGTAATAATCAACTGAACCCCACTTCTCTCGAAAAGGGGTTTTTATGCACGCAAGCCTCCCCCCTTAAGTGTCAGCACATGTCTCTATTATTAGGAAAGGAGGTGAGGTGGAAGGCAATGCAGAACAATGCCTTTCAAAACATGTGCCCTAGTTCCTGAAGGTTGGGGGGGGTGGCACTTTGCTCCTAGCTTGCTCTGTCAGCTACTTATCGGTGCGTTTCCACATTTTCCTGTGTTTAGCTAAGGGGGAAGGGGGATGTTCTCGGCACCATTATCCAGCTCGTCAGCTATTTCTTCTGCGGTGCGTGCTTTCTCAATTTAGGCGAACTGCGTTTCTATATCTCGTGAAACATCTGCGATCAACAGATCTCACGGGCCTACTACAGGCATAGGGAGGTGGGTGGGTGAAGGGGGAAGGCCTAAGCCACAGGACACTTGTAACTGTGCTCCGCCACCTGCCTAGTGACATGTGTCGACTGAGAGGCACTCGCAAAGTGGGTCGGCGAGGTTTCTATTCCAAAAGATGTCACACGTCAAATACCCCCCCCCCCTTNNNTGACCCATCTTTGCCCAAATTTCGGGTTCTGTTGCATCTCTGTCTATTGTGCTTATTCTGTGACTGACGGTCCGTGTTCTGGGTTCTGTCGTCTAGCTGCGAGGCAGCTGTTGCGCTAATTTCTCCGTTACTCTTACCCTCCTGATAAGGACGAGCGCCCGGCAGTAGTTCCTATCTAGCTAGCCTCCTGGCTGCAAGAAGGGTCTAACAAACACCCTGGCTCTGCGGGTTACAACACAAGGCGTTTATGCTAAAAAAAAACTGATGGTCTTTTACCTGGGTTCTACTCCTTCCATCGACTACCTGATACTGCACAATTTTAACTCCTGGCTAACTAGTTGAACTCGCAAAATACCTAGGGCGACACAATTCTGAACTCTAAACAAACATCTAGTACCACACTTCGGACTCAGTACATTACACACCTTCTTTCTTACAGTGTTACTCACCAATTCACATGGTTACACTACATGACCCTCAAAATTACATTAATTGTTCTTCTGTGCTTCGGTTTCCTATTAAGGTGGAACACCTTGATGTATGCAAACAACCAGTTGGCATAGGGCCTGTGTATTTCTTCAGCTGGCTGCTTGCATTATGTTTTGGTGACAGGAATTAATTTTTCGTTTAGTACGACTACACAGGTCGTCAAAGAATAAACACTCTTAAATCTATGTTGGTAACTCTGTTCGACAGTTATTTTTAATGTCTGGTACTCTGGAACTTTTTTTAACAAATGGCTGACGATAATACAAAAAGCACACTGACTCATGTTAAGTTGTTACTTTAAAGACGACTCACAGGTCGTGGAAAGAAAAAATAATAAAACTTATCTGTCTCTCAGCCGTTACCATGGCCCGCTGCGTCTGCCATTAGGGCAAATGTAAACATACTCTCTCTCTGTAAAAAAACTTAGAACATGGAACTTGAATAAAATTATACTCTAGCACACTTGAGTGTGTCGTCTATAAGTCTTTTGGCTGATGGCCTAACTTCCCTGGTCAAACTGTAAACAGTTCTTATCGCACTTGATTGTTTGGCAGGTCGTATAACCTTACCTAGTTGTCTCAACGGGTTGCATGGGTATTCACTTACTCACCAGAGTCTGTTTCTGGTGTCTGCAGGGTGATGTCTTCTTGCACCTCGCACTGGAACCTGGATGCGCCTCGGCATCTGCGGTGGTGAGAGGGTGAGGGCCGCCTGGCCTTCTCTCTCGGCGTTGACATCACTGGACTGCTGCGTTGCCGGCCCGTCCTCAGTTCGTGACTGCGGATTCCCGGCTTCGTTTCTTGATTGGTGCACTTCGCTTCTTCACCGTTTCGCTTCTCGCCCCTCGCCGGTTATAGGTCCACTCATCTTCCCGTGCGCTCGTATACTTTCAGCCCGGTATTTCTTATCCCGTCTCTGGCGTGCTGCCGCGTTATCTCTCCACTCGGCGTGTATTAACTGAGATAGCGCACATGGCGGTGCTGTGCGTAATAAAGTAGATAACTCGTAGGGCTGGGCGGCCTTGCTGCCTTTTATTGCTTTTTCCCGTTATCTCTCTGCCTCGGGTCACTGTCCCTTGACCTAGTGACCCACTGTGGTTCATTGGCCTTGCTACTCACGTCTCTGAGCATTTGTGGCCCGATAAGCGCTTCACTCCGCTTCTCCTTACTGGCCGCGCGGTTTTTCACCCATGCGCCTGCCTAATTCTCCCGTCATTGACATTGTCCCTCCTTCAGGGAAATTATGACTTAATTTACTAGTCGGTTCGGCGCGGAATTGCATCCTTGTCGGCCTACCACACGTCATTTCCCACTGCCTAGAGGAAATTACCTCCCATATTCCCCTCTGCTCCCGCTCCTCGCTACCGCTCCTCGCTACTGTCTATTCGCTAGACTCGCTCGCTCGTCCCTCGTCGGCTATTGAAATATCTTGCCACTTTAATGCCCGCCATTCTTCAATGGGCTGTCGTGGCCTACTCCTCCGCTCACCGCTCCTCGCTACTGTCCTTCGGTCTCCCGCTTCGCTCTCTCATTCGAACTCGCTACTCGTCCTCGACTGGGCGCCAAAGAGGTTTGAGATTCCCGTAAGTCTTTGGGTTCCTCCTTACTAGCTCGGTTCTACGGTATGTTCAGCCCGCCTAGTTCGGCCATCTGATAGGGGTGAGACCCCTTTTCTCGGGTATACTGGTATAGTCCGGTTCTTGATACTCTCTGTACAGACGTATCTGTGCCCCTCGTTGGGCACCAAATTACAATGACGCTCACCGCCACTGTGGAAGACAGGGTGGCGTATAGTGTCGTTGTTACGTCCTCCAGGCACAGACTATATGATGCCTGAAGGTTAAGGGGTTTTGCAATAATGTAGTCGTTTACTGTTTCATTTGAAGGACGAATATATTGTCTCGAATATATTCACAAAACAACATACATTAACACTTCCTAGGTGTGGTACTGTAATAATTTGGTTACTCGGATTAACTGCTGACGACTTCCTGGATGGTGATTGTATACTTAACTCTTGGTGGTATGATGTCAGCTGTGGAGGGTGAGCTCCGGCGATGGGCGGCCTTGGCAAGGCCGCAGGTGCTGCCGTCTCACTGGACTGCTGTTCTACTGACGTACTGACGTGGCCGAGGGTCCGATGTGCCCCCAGCCCCCTCGGCACGGTTGACTTCTCTCTGCGTGGCAATATTCAACTGACTGCTCTCTCGAATTCACATCTCTGGGTGGTAATAATTGACTGACCCGACTAACCTCTCTGCTCGGTAATAATCAACTGAACCCCACTTCTCTCGAAAAGGGGTTTTTATGCACGCCAGCCTCCCCCCTTAAGTGTAGGCACGTGTCTCTATTATTACGAAAGGGGGTGAGGTGGAAGGCAACGCAGAACAATGCCTTTCAAAACTCGTGCCCTGGTTCCTGAAGGTTGGGGGGTGGCACTTTGCTCCTAGCTTGTTCTGTCAGCTACTTATTGGTGCGTTTCCACATTTTCCTGTGTTTAGCTAAGGGGGAGGGGGTGTTCTCGGCACCATTATCCAGCTCGTCAGCTATTTCTTCCGCAGTGCGCGTTTTCTGAATTTAGGCGAACTGCATTTCCATATCTCGTGAAACATCTGCGATCAACAGATCTCATGGGGTTGCTAGTGGCTAAGGGAGGTGGGTGGGTGAAGGGGGAAGGCCTAAGCCACAGGGCACGTGTAACTGTGCTCCGCCACCTGCCTAGTGACACGTGTCGACTGAGAGGCGCTCGCAAAGTGGGTCAGCGAGGTTTCTATTCCAAAATACGTCACACGTCAAGGTTTATTACCTGGCCTATCTCCAGTATGTAGGCGAAAATAATCTATATGGGTGGGCAATGTCTCTACCCCTACCCGTACATGAGTTCCAGTGGGTTGGCACAGACATTGACATCATGGATGCGCCCGACGACAGCATCATAGGCTACATACTGGAGATGGATATCGACGATCCCACAGTCCTCCATAAACCACACAAGTAGTTGCCATTTCTGCTGGTGAAAAATGCCCCTCCCCCCCCCTGGATCAAAGCATAAAAAGATTATGTCTACTTTAGAATAAAAGAAAAATTATACAATTCATTACAGAAATTTTAAACAAGCAGTGAAACATGGGTTGGAAATTAAAAATAATACACAGGTTATGGCTCAAGCTATATATTGATCTAAATACAGAGAATTAACAGGAAGCAAACAACAATTTTAAAAAGACTTTTATAAATAAATAAACAATGCTACATTTGGAAAACTGATAGAAAACAAAAGGAAGAGACAGAACATGGAATTAGTATGCAAGGAACAAACAGCAAAAAATTTATTGCAAAGCGNTAAAAAGACTTTTATAAATAAATAAACAATGCTACATTTGGAAAACGGATAGAAAACAAAAGGAAGAGACAGAACATGGAATTAGTATGCAAGGAACAAACAGCAAAAAATTTATTGCAAAGCGAACATTCAAGGATAAGATTTTATAAACAGAGAATTTATCTCTGGTAAAGATGGACAAATAGAAAATTTTATTTGATAAACTGATATATGCAAGCTTTGCAGTATTAGACCTCTCCAAGACCCTGATGTATATATTTCATTGTGATTTAATGAAGACAAAATATGAAATGACCTTTAGTTGGCCTACATGTACACCGATAACTTTATATATAAAATAAAAACCAAAGATTACTATCAGAACTTGGCTAATTATATGCGTTTAATGACAGAGTTTGATATCAGTGCTTACACCCTCCAACAACCAGTCTCCTAGCCTGGCTAAACTTCAACCAATGCTAAAGTTCTTGGAATATTTAAGGATGAATGTAGAGGGAATGAAATGTAGGAGTTTATAGGGCTGAGGGCCAAAATGTACGATTACATATATAACAAGGTCACCAAAAAAGTTAAAGGCGTGCAAAAATGTACAGTGAAGGATGAGATCACATTTGAAGATTATAAGTATATATTGATGTAACAACAACTTTTACGTGTTTCTGTCAACACAATCAGATTGCATCAGCAGAAACTTTATTGCGAATGTATAAATTAATTCGCCCTAACATGGAAATATGAAAAGAGGCATATAATGGAAGACAGCATACATACAGAGCCTTATGGATATGATAATATCATGAGCTGCAGCGATACACTAAAGCCCATGCAAAAGTATGCAGATCTTGTCCAGTGTGCCCTTAAGAATCATAATGGTAGCTCTAGTCCACGCAAGAGGATGCATATCTTGTCAGGTGTGCCGTTGTACAAAGAACTTGGAGCCTGTCCATACCAACCATCTACACGACAAGTAATTTGTTTATCCATTTTCTTGACTGACATTATTTTAGAGTTAGTGGAGGCACGCTACAGCCCGTGCAAGAGGTATACTCGTCCTGACAGGTGTATCGTTTGCTTATCCAAGTCCTCTGCTTTTTTGTATGTACTATTGTTTTTATATAGGATTTTTTCCTGGGTAGCTATGATTTTTGGCGAAGTATTTTTGGTCACATTTTTTCCTTTCATTGGTGTACATTATTTTTGTCTTCAAGATTTTTCGGCGTTGTGCACAAGGTTCGTCTCCCCTGCTTTGACGTACACTGAGAGGTAATTATTCACAAGTCTCTTGCATCTTGTCTTCACATAATTATTTACTATACTTTTTGTGGGCAGTGCTGTCTTCAAAATTTTTTGCGAGAAATGTTTGGTCCCCTTTTTTCCCCTTCATTGTTACATATTATTTTTGCAGGGATGCAAGTCTACTGCGTTGTCTTCAAGATTGTCGGCATTGTGCACAAGGTTCGTCTGCCTTGCCTCGTTTTATTTGTGGGGCCACATAACAATTTTATTACACATTATTTTCATTATTTTAAAATATAGATATGTTTCATGTTCGATATTGTTTGACTAGTGTCTTGTATTCGAGATTTTTTTTCTATGCATCACTCCGAAAACATGAAACAGTGCCATTACATATTCTTTCTGATGAAGGAAAAACGATGCTGGAAAGGGGAGTGATAATGTTTTTAATGCGTGCCTTTCGCTGGTTGGGGCGAATGAGGTCGGGATGCATAGTTGGAGGCAGTTCCTCACCTCGGGGGTGTAAAATATGAAGCGATTTCACTTCCCCCTCACCACCAGCAAAAATTGGGTTATATCTGAATAGACAATATGATAGAGTCTGTAAAACATAAAGCCCTTTTCCTTTCAATAGGATATGCTCGTCATTTTACTTTGATAACTTCGTGGGAATAGGATTTGGCGCCTATGTTGGGCCTCCTACCCATGGGCTACGAACAAATTACGGGAGATTCAACGCTTATCCTTGCTGGAATTATGAATATAAAATGGTGCTTTTATCATACGAAATTTAAAAATTCTGTAGGTTACAATGTTCTTACTATTCCTTCTCTCGTCTCTTTTTCTGTTGTCTATGCGGTTTTCTGTTTTCTTTGTGTTCGTTTGTCTGCTTTGTTTTAGTTTTTTAAGGTGGGTTGCTTTCCATCACGGCGCTGTAACCTCATCTACAGAGTATAGACACGCAACACTGGAGAAAAAAAAAATTTCTCGAAAAAAAGTAAATACTACTAGTTAAATAATTTCATATAAGTTCTCCAAAAAATATAAGTGCTAGCAAACATACTGCATAGTCACTAGTCCCAATGTCTGGGGAACCATGCACATGGTCATGCCATGTGGATGGTAAACGGGTAAAGGGACAAAATAGGTCGACCACGCCCTCCAACCCACTCGAGAGGGATGTGGCATCGGCCTCCTGGAGATTGTGATGGACTCGCTCCAGATGAATACGAGAGATATCTAAAGTAAAGAACATAAGTTGGAAAAAAAAATTATATTGTGTAATGTAAAAGAAATATAATGTTGAATAAATTTTTTTAAAATTATTTTTCGTTAAATGTTTATTTTATAAATATATAAAGCTGCTCAGCTGGTTGCATAAAAAATTGAAGTTATTAAAAAACTTGTTACAAAAAAGAATACATTTAATTATTTTTCAAAATTTTTAGAAAAAAAATCTGTTGAATAATTTTTACCATAAATAATTAATTTAAGAGAAAATAAATTAATAATATAAAAATTACTGAGTAGGGTAAAACAAATAAAAAACACAATTATTTTTCAAAAATGGTTTATTTAGTATACAGTCAATACACAAAATATTTATTATTATATTTAAAAAAGAAGGGCTCATGTAGTGCTCTACTATAGATGACTTTTACATGCATGGCTAAATAGTTCTCCAATTACGGTAAGCATCAGCTTCTTCCGTAGCATCGCACAAGTCTCTGGATCGTAGTGATGTCCATCGGTTCCCGATTGGTCATCCACCTTATCATAGTCACACTGCAGATCTTGCACTTCTTTAACAGTTGACTCCACGGCTTCCGCCTCCCCAATGGCGGGACCACCATAAACAGCAGGTCCGGTGGTTCCAGCATCCATAGCTCCAGGAATACATGCTGCTGGGCGACGACGAGTAGGTACAGGTTTGTTTCCCTAGTTGTAGGTAGAACCATCCATGTAGGTACTGACACGAGCGCCTGGCGCTGATGCTGTACTCTGCGATGTCTAGTCGTCTGGGTGGGTGCATCCTTCTTGGACCCAGGATGCTGGGAGCAGACTGACGATTCATGCCCCGCCAGGGACAGCTCCATGTGACAGTCTGGCACATGGGTGGTAGCAGGCGTGTGGGCTGGAGCGATCATTTGGTCCACGGTTCAGGGCAGCTGTGTCTGTGGCGTCATGTGTAACACGACGCAAGCCGATGCTCCTGAACAGTCCACTTGAATCTGAGTTGGTTCGAAGAAAACTAGAAAATGCGCAAAATGCCAATGCTGCATACCGCCACCATCGCAGGTCTCGGCGCAGGTGTGAATGTATCTATCTTCCACGATGAAAGTGTATTGAATGCTACAGTTGTGAGTCTTGGTGCTTGCATAAATGTTTGTAGGACAGAACATTGACATCGTGACGAATAGACCATAGCACCGCGATTAAATGATCACGCATCGAATTTTTCCTTCTTATATATAATACAGATTTTGATCAAGTGTGCCACCACAAGAAAACTAAAATTTTCTTACAGTTCAGGTGACTTCGTGTCTAGTCATAACTAATCGATTCACAGTCCAAGGACAAGTCACACCATTTGCGCAGCAGCTGTGCATTCCTCCATGTGTTTGTCCAGTCAGGTTCTGACCTGTCGCAGACGTGTCACTGCTGGTCGTTGTACAGTTTCGTCAGCTTGCACAGCGAAGGACAGCCATACTCGAACTGCAAGTCGATGTTTTTAACTTCGTTTTTGTCCAAGTCACTCAGCCATTTTTTCTACTCGGGCCCCACTGCATAAACCGGTCCTTGCAGATACTGCATCAGCAAGTCACGCAGCACATTTCCCACTTTGTGGTATGGAATCTTGCCTTTGTCCCACTCCAGTCCATGGTAGGCTTTTCTCGTCCAACAATTTCCACGAATAAAGGGGGTCGAATGAGCACATGCACATCTTACCATCGTCGTATTAGGTCACTGCGATCTCCTTGAGAATGTAACCACTCTGGCTATGGAAAAATTGCAGATTACAGTACATTCTGATACAAACTGAGGTGAGAAGCAGTGATCATCCTGTTTATATATACTTAGCTCACCATTTTCATGAGTACTGAAAAGCAATCGTAACTCACTACTCTGTAATGCATAATCATGTAATACGCAGCAGTTTTCGCAGTCATGTTTTCCTTGGAAATAATTTGTATACGACAAACCACCAAGCCATTTTTAACTTCCTAATTTTGATTGGCTGTGTCGAAGACCAGCAATGGCACTGTTTTACTTAATCTTTCTGGGCTCAGGATGGGGTAGAACTTGCACCCGTTGTAGGGGGCTTCAAACTGAGTATAAAGTGAATCCAGCAAAGTAAATCCTTCTTGGTCGAAGGAGTTGTTCAAAACCATGTACGGATAGATTTTGCAATTCAAAAATATTTTTACTTTCTGGACATTGTAGTGGTCGAAGGTCGATTTGTCCACCGTAATTGTGTATTGCTTGAACATTTTTAATGCCAGTACGATATAAAGTGGTATTTCCGTACTTGAAGACGATGATACCTGCCAATGCTGAAGTTTGGCAGTAGGTATTGAATCTGCTCTGCGGCGTGAGACGCCAGCACTTGATGCTAACCCTCAGTGATAGGGCGTAGGAATACGTCGACACTGTTGTCTCTAGGTCCAATTTACTAATAAATTACACTTTATTTGCGAGTTCACATAATCGAGTTTTATTGTTGCTTGAACAGGTTAACTGGTACATGAACTCACGAGACAACTCCCCTCCCCTTTTTCTATGTAGGCTACGTATGGTTTGACGCCGCGATTGGCGTCGGGGGGAGGGGGGGGGGCAGGATTCTTCACACCTGGTGTAGAACTACTTATCTGACACTGCGGCGCTGTCTTCCCTCGGCTGGCGACTTGGAACTGCTCCGGCGCTTGGTGGGGCGTCCCGACGCCTGCTCTCGGAACTCCTCCTCCCGGGTCCACTCAGCACTCTCCGACTGACGACAGCCGACTGCCGTTGTCTTCTCCCGGATTCGCTCCACCCTCCTCGATTCCCGTCGGCCGACTGCCTCTTCCTTCCGCTCTCTCGTAGTTTTGTAGACTCGATCGCCATATTCAACTTGTATCGTCCCTGCACGTGGCTGGAGTGCTTGCCGCATCCCCCCTGAGTCGTAAAACATGTGGCCGCTGCTCCTGGGGTCCTCAGTCAGCCTGGCGTCGCCCCTTGATTCTGGCCTGGAAGTTTATTGTTCTGTTCTGCATGTGCGGGAACATTTGGGTGCCCTCTTGGTCCGGCGCACGTGTGGTTCTCCTGCCTCCAGATATCGTGCCGCTATATCCCAGCACGCCCTCCAAAAGCTCTCAATGTTTATGGTGGTAGCTAGCCTGGGACAGGCGCCGCCGCTGGTGTGGGCTCCAAGTCCCCGGCAACTGCGAGTTGCAGCTGCATCCGCCTTCCTCCGCATGTGGTCGTTCCGCCGGGCCGTCCTGGCGCCATTCTCCTCATCACGTCCGCCAAACCCTTAATCCTTATTGCGGTCGTCTGCCTGCGAGCTTCGCTAGAGCGTGTGTTCTGACAAATAAACGACGCAGAATGCGTCAACGTCTTCATGACCCAGTGGTTTCGCATGTAAGACAACAAGACCGGGGAAGTAGCCAAACTCCAGCTCCTGAAAGTTATGTCGATGATTTTTTCTTTCTTGACATAGTTCAGTAGCTTCATACATTCTCTGGTGCTCGGAGTCATGTGGGGAACGAACCACTCCATATTGGTCAGTGGTCCAGCGATGGGCTGTGGGTTTTCTCTGGCTCCGAACACTGGATCGACATGCGAGGTGGCTAGCATTATCACCAGTTCTTGCTTCGCTCCTATTATTATTATTTTATAATCTTCGGCGATACCCAGTTACATCGATAGTGACACGCTCAACTCGAACTTGCCTTCTGCAAATATGGGAACTTTGTAACCTTCTTCCATTCCCCAGCCCACCATTTTTACCATGTCGAGATTGTTAGGCGTGAGCGAGAAGTAATTTTTTATAGTGGTGGTTATACCCATATCCCACATTTTTTCAATAGTAACACTATTCAGTTCGTACATTACTAACACGAAAAAGTGGAGTATACCATTGTAAACAAACACAGTGGTTGTGGGGTGGGTCCCGTCCTATTTCGTGAGTGTACCTCGTATGTGCAGGAATGATTGCGAAGGCAGGATGTAAATATCTTTGATGCTGTATCGGGATACGAACCTCATGCCCGAGGTTGTAGGGGCCAGTCAGATAAGGCTGGTAGCAATGCAGCTCAAGCTTGTCGATTCTGTCGTTGAATTCTGCCTGCTGGGTCATGTTCAATACATTGTCGTCTTCCATGCCTGTTCCCTTTAAACCCTAGGCTACGTAGAAACTGCTTGTTGGTGTGTGATAGCACACTGGTATCTCAAGCTCTACTGGTCTGGGGTTTGGTTGCTGTGCTCAACTTTATGCATGGTATGCCTAGCGAAACTCAATCCTATCATTTCAGGTGCAGATTGAATGTGGTTTCTTCGTTTGTGAAGTCTATCTGCTTATCGTCCTGATCGACGAATGTCATGTCCACTTCGTGCATGCTCTTCGCGACCACTGGAATATAAATAATGCTTTTAATAAATACGATTAGTTTATAACCTGGTTTGGCCGTAGGTGCGAACTCAGGGCAGTGTATTGCTGGTTTTGCATTGATGTAGAAGTCTCTCGCCAAATTCAGTTTATGTGTATCAGATTAACCAGAAGTATGTTAACTGGATGCGAGGATTCGTGCGTTTTACCAGCTTTGTAGATTCGCATCTCGAACCCCAGCATTGATCCGATGGTATCCGGTCCAGTGAAATCGATATCGGCACTACGAAATATTTCTACCTTCACCTTGTTTGGGTTACTGTATAGTTCAAAAGTCATGTGCGATGGCACGGATTTCTTGATGGAATTAGAGATGTCCTTCATTTCGTATGTGCCAACGGGAATGCTGATTTCATTCACATCCCCTGCCACTACATACTGGAATGCAGAATTCCAATTTTTATTCTACGTTGGATATGGAGTTGTAAGTTTGAAAGTCTGTAAGTCCGACGACCCAATTACCTTCCAGCTCCAATGGCAGGTAAAATGTCACTCTCAGCTGTAATGTCTTCCCATTTAGAATGATGAACACCAACCTACTGAAAGGGGAATATAGGTGCGAACAACTTTTATGTCATAGGTAATGAACAATGATTCGCCAACGATTTTTTTTATTCCACTGCACCACAAACGAAGACACAAGTGACCATAGTTCCATGTGTTCGGCATCTGCTCCTTCTTATAGTTGTAATTTAGTTTGCGATTTTTTAGGTACCACCGCAGTTCGGGTGAAGGATGAAAATTACCAAAGCTCGTAGTATAATGCAAGTTTGTCATGTTTGACATAAGTTTCCTAGTGCATACCCGGCCCGGCTATAATGTCCAAGCCAATTCGTCCTGTTTGGGTTTAGGGCAATACATCTACCATTTACAAACAACTTAGTTTAAATATACGTAACCTCTAGGTCTTGTTCTTTTCTATTTTTACGTAGCATTCTCAGGCATGAGGCCATCCCGTGCTACGACCTCCCAATCGGTGGGGAAGAGGGATCACACCCTCTCATCGCAGGTGTCCCACCTACGCACCTGAAGTAACCAGATAAAAAGCCCCAACCTGATTGTCAAATACGACCAAGATACGTCTCATGAACACACAGCGAAAATGTGGTATCTTCAATTTCCGTGCAAACAGTTCCAAATCCACATTATTGCGTATCTGTTTCGGTTGAGATTTCGTTAGCGCCTCTTTCTGCTGCGATGCTTTTTCTTTCTCGCACATCCTTATCGGTAGGGCAATCGTTTGTTAAGTCCTTGGCAGTTTTTATACCAATGGCGATAGCTTCCAGTTTACAGTCGTGGCTGCTGTTTTCCTCCAATTGCTTACATTTGTTCGAGGCTGGTTTCACCATGCTAACGATATTCGTTACGGCCCTGGTGATACCTCCTAGAGCCCCGATGGCAGGTATCAAGGCAGGAAGGAATCATCCTGTCTTTTTCTTCTCTCTCCTCTTGAAACATCGTCTCACTTTTTCCGACTCCATGCCTATCTTCACCTTGGCATTCATCGGGTTGAAAACGCCTAATGCAGCTATTTTTTACCAAGTCCGGTGCACGATGTATTTCGTCCACCCTGTGCGCGAGTATCTTGTCTGCCTGGTGCCTGGCTTGCAGATCCTTGTGCTGGGAATAGGCAATATTATGCCAATTGCATGCCTTGTCCAGTGTGTTGATGCCCGTATCGCTGCATTCCGGTTTTTTTTAGCTAGCCTAGTTCCCGGCTCGCAGAACCTGTATCCGGGAATGTGCAGCTCGAAATGTAGATTGTTGATCAGTATATCGACGATCCCTCTTCAAAATTTTATCTTACTTCTACGAGTCATCACACACTACTGCGCTACGAACCGAAATATACCCGACATTTAAATGTTTTTGTTACAGTATCATGTATATAATCAAGCTCGCCTCACCACTGTTTACATGGGCCTGTCGCTTCTTGGGTAAAAGATCGAGAGTATGAAAAATGAATTGGTGGAATATTTGGTGGCCGTCGACAAGCACATATGAGGCAGCGGAGGCACTGATAATATACCTGATCAATTTGTCAAATGCACAGAAACTGAAATAATTGAAGGCTCTCCAAAATATGTTCATGTCAAACTGGCTGCGAAAACCGATGTTGCAAGGCATAGCAAGAAGTTGCTGGATGTATGCATCGACCGACTGGAAAATATCGAAAATTTACTTTCCTGAACTCGAGAGTGAATATGTATATTTACCTATGTGATTGTGTATTTATTCCATTCTATGAATGATGGTGTACCAAACCGAACTGACGACAGAGCCGCAGCTGGCCATCAAAGCTGTTCGTGCGAAATATATACTCACAAAAAGTTACAGACTGGCTCTCGAGAATCGAAGGGAAGAGGCTTATAAGCCGATAACCAGCCATCTCGACAAACTTGTTCGACAACGCCACCAGGAAGCTTTGCCTCGGCTGGATATCAAATACGAAATCAAGGTGGAATGACCGACCCCGATGAGTACACAGAAAATAAATACGGAACTGCCCTAATCGAAGGGGGGTATCACTAGCGACGAAGACGATTTGCCCCTGATCGATTTTCTGCATGTACGAGAATGGAAACGAACATGAGAGGGTGGACCAGAGGTGGGCACCTTGGACGGGCACTACATCGCTTCCTACTCCGATTGGAACAGCAACGAGATGTACAGCTTGCAACACCACGATGAAAGATGGTTTCTGGGAAACAAAGAAGTGATTTTTTTTCCAGGAGATGTGATGCAGATCGGCAGCACAAGGTGAAAATGACGCATGGTCTGTGCGAAATTTTGTTTTGTAGGCATCCAGGACACTACACCGAATCGGATTTGCGCAAGTACCATCACCTGCTACAGTCCAGTCGTGCTCGTTAAGCTAACAATAACCCCTCAATGTGGCGAATTAAGGACCGAACCCATGCGAAACTCGGCACTATTGCGGGACTGTTTCCACGATTGGTCGAATCTTTTGGATCGGGTCTGCTGCTGCAGAAGATCGATGGTAATTGCAAGATGGACTGCGTGTTTTGGGACGATCAGAACGAACTAGTCGATAGACTATGGCTACTGGTCGCTTCGCAGTCTGCGAGAAACCAGTCGCACACCGATAAGATGATATCCATCATTGAAGAACTCGTCGCCGCTGGCTATATCGTGAGATCACGAAAGTGCTTTTTCTAGGGAATTGCACAGGTCGGCTAGAAGGAGTTATCCTCGGAGAAAGTACGTAATGAAAGGGCTGGACGATACTTTTCAATCCGACCTTATCGAAATGCAAGACTTTGATCGTGCGAATAAAGGCCAAATGCTACATTTTGACCATAATAGACACATTTTCCAAGTATACCTGAGCCAAAACGCTCAAGTCTAATAATTCGCATGATGTCACTAATGCCATTGGGGACGTGTTGTTCAAGGATGCATACCAAAAAATTTCCACACTGATAATATTAAAGAATATTTTAATGCTACTTTCCATGCACCGATGAAAAGGTACAGCATAAATCACTATTCCACATACTCTAGTTTCAAGGCTAAAATCGTTGATCGTTTTCACCGGATTCTGAAAACCAAAATGTGGAGACATTTCACGGTGAATGGAAACTAGAAGTGGCTTGAGCTACTGCCGAAACTCATCCGCGAGTATATTTCTACAGTTCATTTTACCACTCACATGAAGCCCGAAGATGTCAAGGACGACTCCCTGCTTCGTTACGTGTACTCCAACCACAATAAGAGGTACCAGCACAAGCCTGAAGCCAAAATCGGCAGCCTTGTGCGCATCTCCAAACAGTTCTGCATTTTCCACAAGCCCTGCCGTCACAACTCGTCTTCAGAATTGTACAAGTTGGTTCGCATACCACATTGGTACCCACACATGAATTACTTCGAGGAACTGCATACTGAACCCTTCGTTAGAGGCCTTTAGGCAGAGGAGATCCAGCCTACGATGTTTCCCGATGTTTATTTGGTGTAAAAGTTTCTGAAACGATGTAATGGATGTGCGTACATGAGGTGGCATTGACACTCGAAACGTGACGATTCCTGGTTCAATGAGAAATACATTCTAAAATAGGAACTACGAAAATTTTAATGTAATGTTAAGTACGTGTATTTGTTTAAAAATAGAAACATGTTTTACCTGAATCAACCTTAATTTTATTCTTGCCTGGCCTTATATGCAATATTAGGGGGGGGGGGATGGATATAGCTACCTCTGTGAAAAAAAAAATTACCCAGTTCTTCACATGTAAGCTTATTTATTCTATCTGACACCGAGCAGATGTGAAAACGGCATGGAAGCACAAGTGCAGTTATACCTGATGCTGTGCAGGTGCAGACGTCATTGTCATTCGACACCATGTAGGTGCGAAAACGGCTTGACAGCTTTCACATGCACCTGTGCAGTTACCTGACACCGTGCAGGTGCGAAAACGACTTGAAAGCACATACACATGCACCTGTGCAGTTACCTAACAGCGTGCAGGTGCGAAAACGATTTGGCAGCACATATGCTTGATCTACACATATTTTGTCGGCCATTTTGTAACATAGTGCCATACAAATATATAAAGTTTTTATTTTATATATCGGAACACATTGGCAGATTCCTATCAAATTAAGAAAAAAAAATAGTAGGGCAATAGACATATAGTAAAATTGGTATACTGTAAGATCAAATAATTTTTCTAAACTGCTGCTTTATAGCCAGTTTACTTAAGTTAAATTTATCGTCGAAGCTATGTAATCAGTTCCAACTTAATTGTATATGATGGCTTTTAATATCACAATTATCAAATGTTTCTACACAGAGAAATGTGTGTCCGACATTTTGTAAGATGTGCTACATGAGAAAATAAAGTTTTTATCTAATATTTTGGGAAACAATTTATACATTCCTACCGAATTTGAAAAACAATTTACACTGCAGCAGGTGGTGTAAACTGCTGTGTTTTAAGTAGGTAATAAAATAATTTTCAAAATGGTGGGTTTATAAATATTTTAGCTCAGTATCTTTTATTAACGATTACAACCATCAAATTTGTCTTTACAGAGCCTTATTTCTCTGCCATATTGTAAGTTAGTGCCACAATAAAAATTATGTTTTTATGTCATATCTCGGGAAACAATCAAATCATTCTTACCAAATTTGGTGAAGAAGTTGTATTGTGGTAGGCCATTTACATATGTAATTTTAAGAGTGACAGACACTTATTTTAGGAATGGTGGCTATAAAATCATTTTAGTTTTGTGTGCTATATCTACGAAACTATGTAATCGATTTTAACATAACTTTCTATACTGGCAGTACAAAATCAACGGATTTGCTAATACATATATATTTTGTCCTTCAGTAGTAGGAAATGGAGCATTCGAACGCAGGTTCTTGACAGGGACACAGGGACACACAATAGGAGGAATGCAAGAGCAGGAGGAATACATTTGCAGGAGGTCAGCCATGTTGGGGGCCATGTTGGGGGCCATGTTGGCGCCCATGTTTGCAGTCAGTACATTCTAGAACATACCATCCCATATGGCTGCCGATAATTAAAATATATATATACTTTTTTTACATAACTTTTTTAATTTACCGGCTGGCAAAATAGCCTCAATTGAAATCAACTTGTACTGACTGCAAACATGGCTGCCAACATGGCCACTGCTGCTGAGGTGGTGGTGCCAACATGGCTGCCTCTACGGACGGGTGGCACCATCCAATATGGCTGCCGATAATAAAAAAAAATGTATACTTATTTTCCCTAAGTCTTACATAAATTTTTTAATTTACTGGCTGGAAAAACGGCCGCCATCGAAAACACCTAGTACTGACTGCAAGCATGGTCACCAATAATTAAAAAAAAAATTGAATAACATTTTACATAAGTTTTACATAAAAATGTTTTAATTTACTGGCTGGCAAAATGGCCACCATGGGATGGTATGTTCTAGAATATACTGACTGCAAACATGGCCACCAAAATGGCCGCCAACATGGCCGACCTCCTGCAAATGCATTCCTCCTACTCTTGCATTTCGGTGTCCCTGTGTCCTTGTCAAGAACCTGTGTTCGAATGCTCCATTTCCTACTACTTCTTTCATTTGTGACTATCGTCACATGAAAACTATGGAGGTTTAATGCTATATCTTAGGGACAAATCAACTGATTGCCACCAAATTATTCACACAAGTAGTGCAATGGTAGGCCATGTAAACTTACATGTTGTAAGTGGCTCAGTGACTTATTTTCAAATCAAGGTCCTCTAAATATTTTAGATTAAGAAACCCTATAATTAGAAACACCAGACGGATTAAATTCGAAGTTGATGCTCAATTCCGACCTCCGTAAGGCAATTGACTGCACACTAGCTTATGGTAAGAGGTTTTCTGGGTTCTAGTCCCGGGTAAAGCATGTGTGTATTTGTAATGTTCTCACTACTCTTGCGTATGTTTCTGGTTTCATATATAATGATATAGCTTTCAAAGAGACAAGTCATACCTACCAACTCAGCTTTTAAGAAATTATTAAATAATTAATTCCACCAGTGTTGATGAACGTAAGCTCATTAGTTATATCAGTAACTTCTTGTTATGATTTAAATATCTGTTGTAAAAGGCAAGTCTTGGCTTGTTCTCGTGTATGTTTTTAGTGTAATTATCTGTATTTTACTTGCTGACATAGCTCTGAAAATGTGTATGTCCGAAAGTGAAGTTCCATTTAATGAGTGGTACGTTTGTTTTAACGATCATATACACATGCTCATTTTAAACAAACCAGTTATTTCTTCCCACCGATTGCAAGCTTGAAATAGTAATATCAATTCACTATTGTACGTCTCAGGTAGTATACAGAATTGGATATCACGAGATGGTTGGAAATAAAATGTCAAGTTTGTGGTCCAAATATGATAAATCCAATATGCAGCTCCAATACTGCACACATAAATATTTCTTACGGAGGGTCAGAAGTAAAGAAGTTACAGGTCAAGTTATTTGTTTCATAAAACAAATTCTTGAAATGGCTTTACAGGCATCATATGCACAATGTAACTACAATGATATATATATATATATATATCTTGTTTTACTACGTACGTAACTATTCAGAAGGACAGAAAATAATAATATGAATTTGTTACAAAATAGTTATCATCTGCATATTGATTTTTATTTCAGGGTTATCAGGAGAGCAGTCCACAGGACTGGTGCTCTCTTTTAAGGATGGTGTTTGGCATCTGGAGAAAATAAGAACGTTTACGTGATGTGGCAGGAATTTTGCTACAAACTTGAAGGTGTGGTAAAATGAAAATCTTATTCTAAAAAAAAAAGTCTGTACACCAACATTTTCATAAGAAACTGTGTAATCAAGACTGTCAAGCACACAGAACTGTGACACGGCTTTTTAAGTTCCTTCACCCGAACTGAATCGCACTTCTGACAACTGTAAAGTGCTAGTCATGTTGGTATTTCCACGCGTCTAAGGATCATTGTTGATCTGATTAGAAAAGGGCTAGTTGAATTAAACAGTTTCTTCCTTGTTTATAAAGGGATAAGTCAAACAATTTTTTTTACTGACATTTAAAAACTGAAGTCTGAAGAGCAATGAAACAGTTTTCTATCACAAAATACACACTTTTTGGGTTCCATAGATAATATGACATACATGCGAGTACCACTGTAAACTTACATCACTGATATCAATCAGTGAAATAATAGTCACTGCAATTTCTTCAAGAAGCTATTACAGTCTTGACAATCAGTCGGATGGACTGATGGACTAATTATCTTGTGTGTGTCTTCGATTGTATTCATAGATATGTCTTGATGTACTGCCTAAGACATTTCTGTACCCCTAGTTTGAGATATAAGCTTCCATTATGTTTTACACAAAACTTAACGTGGAAAGTACCTGCTTTCAATACAAATCAATATATTTTATTTTATAATTTGTGAATATACTTAGGCTGGCGGTTTGGAGTGAATATTCACCCAAATAATGCAAAAAGTAATGCATTCGTGGCTCATTCGCTTTACTGGTACTCTATTTTCACATATTGTTGATATTCTATCTTAAGTATCATCGATTTGTGTATAGTAGCAAATAACAGCAAGCATTTAACCAATTATAATATTACATGCTTAGGAAATTTATTCATATTCTCAATGTAATGATTGAAATGTAATCTAAGTTAGATATGAAACAGCTATTTTTTTCAACAGTTTAATTACAAATGTTTCAGTTTATCACTGTTCACAAATATTTACCATTTTAAAAAGGTACAAGTGTAGTCTCGAGAAACGCGCACGGAGAAATTGTACATCTATGGAATTATTCCACCGTAATACTCGGCAATCTACCAACGGTTCCTCACTGGTGTTCATCTTTATAGCTAAAAGTTTACTATTTTAGGCATAGGGTGGAAGTTATTTAATAAAAATTATGATTTTAATGTCAACCGCTGAGAATTATTCAAGCACTGACAATTGCAGAAAGAAATTTGGACATTTTCTGGAAAATACTGGTTAACAGGTTTGAAAACAAAAGGCAAATTGTGTGGCTTCATGTAGAATCGTTGTTGGAAACTCCCCAGGTTTAATTGATTCACCTACATCACTGAGACAAATATTAATTGTGCTCACAAATAATAAGGCAACTCTTAAGGCTCTTGCTGTACCAGGCCATCCGTGGGACTTGAGCTTGTACATTCTGTATAAGATGTTGGATATTTCTCTGCAAACGCAGTGAGAAATCATATCGTCTAAAAATGTTCTCCGTACTTCGACTGATTTTATCAGTTTTCTTCAGAAATGATGTCAAGTGCAGGAAGTCATTCTAGCGTCTAGACAGTCGGCAACGCAGGTTCAGCCTTCCAAACCAAAGCTGCATCAGCCAGCAGACAGAAAACCACAGGTTAGTTAATGTCACCTTATGTCGAAGTCTTTTGTAGACAACTCTCCATCATCAACCTTTTTGTGTACTGTGGGTGAGCAACATGTAATACACCACTTCCCACAATTTCTGGTTCTGACCCCTAAGGATCGTTACTAGCTTGTCAAATCTAATCAATTCTGCCTCAACTATCTGCAGGCCTCCCACAAATCCAAAGGGCGCCCTTAATAGCAAAATTGTTGTACTTGTGGGCTCTACAACACATATCACTTCACTTTTTAAGTAATTCCTTGTCAGTGCGAAGAGGTAATACCTCACAGACTTAATCACCACAGGCATCACCTTCTTTCGTGTCCCGCCCCCTGGCATCACAGATAATCCACCTACTGAACTTTTCTAAACAGCCCTGATTGACATTCCATGTGTTGAGGGAGGCACTCGAACTGTTAAGAGTTCTTTTGGTTTAAACCAGTCAGTCAAGCTTTATGACACAAGAATCCGTACAACACATTCGTTTATCTCGTCGTAAAACTTACCTTCCAATCTATGAACTTTCTCAGACAACAGTAATTATGGCTGAAGGGGTGGTAGAATGTATCATTATACCAACAGGAGCATTTAGTCTTCGATTTTAATTAACTGCATTTATATTTTCTAAACTTACCACAGCTTTGCCCACTATACCCATTGACTGTAGCACTTTGTTTCATCTGGCACACTTGCATATTGACAATCCCAACTTTAATACACATGGAAAACTTTATATCTTGATTGGAGCTGATATCTTCCCCTACTATTAATGCTATAAGCCAAGGCGAAGCCCCCTTCCTGTGACCATTGACAAATTATTTGGTTGGTTGGTGATGGGAAAAGTTCCTCCTCCTGTGCCTGGGAGCAGTATTTCACTTCAGTACACTCCCGTTTATTCGTGCTTCGCTTAACCGGCTTTAGACTTATCCGTGCGGCTTTTTGGTTTTTTTCAAAGTCTACTGTAATTTCTGTGGTAAGGCGATGCTGTAACGCGTGTCGTTTAACAAGCAGTGGTACCATGTACGTATGTATATCGCTGTGCCGCGAGCTGATATTTATATCCTTAAACTGTCAGCCTGTCATACAGACCTGGTTGAGTCACCCATTTCCGCCCGTTGAAGCGTTTATCTCAGTTGCCACCCCAACACCACGTCTTGCAAGTTTGTCGACCGCTCGGGCACGGTTGTTGTTCACTGTTTTTAGGGTCGTAACAAAAAAAAATTAGCATATAGCGTTATAAACAAAAACATCAATTTCAGTGCCAAACAAAAAAAAATACAGACATTTCATGAAAGGCACGGTTAAACTTTTCTTATATTTTTTTATATCAAGTGTTTAAATGTTTACAAAAAAACTTAACAGTTTAGAATTTTTAAACTTGTGTGTGTATGTATGTGCGCGCGCGCGAGCGTGTGCACGTGCGCGTGATTATAAGTCAGTGGCATTTAAATAAACTCCTAGTAATTAAAGATGTATAGAAATCCAAGATGTTTCAACCCAGCCTATTGAGACTGAATGAGAAAGCAGCCTACACTTGTTGATAGATGAGAGTGCTTACGTTTGTGTCAAATTCATTATGGTTGTCACGAACTTTGAAATCAATGACTTTTTAAAAATATGTTTCCTTGTTTTAGCAAAAGTTAACGTGTTAGGTTCTGCATTTGTATTGTGAAGGTTATTTTTTAAATGGGGAGTGTAGTGTATTGTTTAAATGTCAGGTTGCTTCATTTAAAGTCCCGTTGTTATCTACTGCATTACATTCTGAACTTTCAACTCACTCTGCCATCTCAAGGATGGGTCTGTGTACTGTTGAGGAAGCGACACACACATAGTACGCACCGCTTATCTCTCCGTGCCGCCCGCCTGGCGCCGGTGCAGGCTATAAGCTGTGTATACTCGATGCGCCGTGAATTACACTACATTCGTTCAACATAAATATCAGATAAAGTATCGTGTTCTCTACTATATACAGTACAGGGCAGTGCTTTAAATACGTGATTTGGGTTTTCTTTGAAATATAGGTACTGTTTTTTATGGCGATTTTCGTAGCATTAATAGTAAAAATGTGTAAATTCGACTATCCATGTTTTAAATACAAATTCGCCTATTCGTGTTTTCTCTGGTCCCGAGTTAATCGGGAGTTTATTGCATTTACCTGTCTGACTACCTTTAATGGTAATGCTATTTAATTGTGGGAGAATGGGGAGATACCTTCGCCTCCTACACAGAGCCCTAATGCTATTAAGCAATATTTCAATATTTACTTGTGTGAAACGGGCAAATACATTGTAGCCCTAAATTGAAGGACCCCAACCCAACATTTGATGAGTCTCTGGTGTAAGCACTTAAACGATTTCACAGTCTGGAATGCAGATTACTGTAAGATACACCCCTAATGACAGCATATGTAGAGATTATAGATAATTACTTAATACAGGTTACATGTAATGGTTCCAGAATACCAACTGGGCACAGATTCTTACTACATTCCTCATCATGCCATACATAAGTATGACAACTTATCAAGCCTAGAGTAGTCTTCAATGTTTCTGCATCTGATGGTAATGATCTTTCCCTAAGGTCGGTTTACGATGAAAAATATGCATATAATGAACACATATATATCGAAATGGAAGAAGGCATTCTTAAGAATCGCTTCACGGTCATCGTGCTATGTGTCATGCAAGCAAATCCTCGGTGTGTAGGAACATTCTCGACATGTAGACGTGTAGGAAATGGCATTGTTTTATTTCGTGTAATTTATGCGAAGTCTTCAACCAATACAATTAAAGGAGAAAAGTGAAGTAAGAAGTAGTATATTGTTATTATTATAATGTTTAATTTATAAAATAAAACTAGAAATGTTTTTACTCTTTTAAATAATATGTAAAAATTATTATATTTACCAATAAATCACTAAAACTAAGTTAATATCTAGTTGAGTGTGATTGGTTGAATATTAGATGCATACATTCACTATGAACCACACATTTTTGTAAAAATTCTATGTAGATGTCTCTTACATACACGAAATTGATTGTGAACTGGCCTCTAAATGACAGGTTACTACCATTTACATTTTGCTTCGTTTCTGCTCTCAAGTCATTGCATTTACTGCATGTAGATAGGTAGTTGGGCTGAATGTCTCTTCGACAGCGAGGTCATTAGAGATGGAGCAAGTTGCTCAGGGAAGAATGATTGGGAAGGAATAGGAAGGAATTGGCCATTACCTCTGTTAAGGACTCTTCCCAGCATTCGCCTGGAGTGATTTAGGGAAATCATGGAAACCGAAATCAGGATGGCTAGACCGGGAGTCGAACCTGCGGCCTCCCGAATGCGAGTCCAGTGAGTTACCACTGTGCCACCCTATTCGATGCATTAACTACGGTTATAAAACAAATGTATGCCGATTCTAGTTCATGGGAGGGGTTGTGACACTCAGCACATTCTTTGGAGATCTTCACCTCAAGACCTTGTTGGTAATTTTCAAATAAATTAATTTACCTATGGAGTACATTCAGTTACTTATCTTTCCCTTCAAGTGTTGCAACATCTGGCAATTAAAGAGCGAAACAGATTCCCTAAAGCAACTGCAGTGTTGATGTCTGCCACATATATTGATGATGTATCGAATGAGCGAATAAGGAAGAGGCCCTGAGTTTGCAGAGGGAATCAATCGAATTTACTATGTTGGGCAGCTTTAATTTACAAAAGTTTTGCGCATAATGAGCAGTCCGTTTTCTCATGGATTACAAAATAAATTATGCAGATCAGTGGTCCTCTTTAAATGGGCAATAATAATGGGATTTCTCATGTTAAGATCTTGGGCCTGCAGTGGCAAACTGCTACCGACGCATTCTCATACAAAGTTCAATCCCTCTCATCAACTCAAACTAAGCACACAATTATCTCAGACTTGGTGCGAGTATTTGATCTCCTTAGTAGGCTGTCAGCCATTTTCCTGTTTGCCAAGTTTCCCATCAAACATTTGTGGATCCTGAACCTGGACTGGGATGCTTATATTCCATCCAGTAACTTGCATACCTGGGGAAGGTATGCAAGTATGCAAGATACCTTCAGGTTGTACTTCCCTTGGTGGTCTCCTTCACCACCCCTCGGTTTGTACCTGGTTGTAAGTGGAATTTCATTCTTCAGTTTCATGGATTTTCTGGAAGTTCAAAGTGAGGTTATGCTGCAGTGGTATTAGTTCAACTTCTCCCATGGTGAAACCAAAGATGCTCCCATCAAGAGGGTTTCCTTGCCGTGGCTTTAATTGTATGGTGCCCTGCTTCTGGTACAAATGCTGACTCCATGGTGATTCTGGATTGGATTAGCACCTCACCTCACTATTGGAAAACCTTTGTCACCAATCGTGTTACTGAGATCCAATATCTCATCCCCTTGGCTATTTCGAATCATGCACCTTCTAACCATAACCCAGCTGATTACCTCACAAGGCTTGGATTTCCTCGAGTTGAGTAACACACTCTGTGGTGGTAAGATAATATGTGGCTGCAAGAGCCATCTGACAGGTAGTCCCACTCCCGCCTGCTGTCAAACATGTTACTGAAAAAGAACAGCAGATTATTGCCCTCTAAGGTGTTGTTGATAACTGTCTCTTTCGCAGACTACTGGACAGATATTCGAGCTAAAAAAGGGTGCAGCATATCACAGCCTACTGTCTAGCATTTGGACAGAACTGTCACTTTGTACAAAAGTCTCAGGAACTCCGTCTCTGGCAGAATTGTGAAAGACTTTAATGGTGTTGGTCAACTACACTCAATAGTCTTCCTTTGCTGAAGAATGTGCTTGCCTGACTAACAACCACGTGTGTTCTCTCACAGTTCAAATGTTTCCTTTGTTCATGCAAATGGACTTCTCAAGGCGATGGGTCGGTTGCAATAATCTGAGTTTTCCTTTGATTAGATACACCCTTCCAAAAAACTGCCACTTTGCTGAACTTATCATAGATCATCTTCATCATGAATTCTTACACACTTGATCTTTTCAATCATTGATCGCAAGAGAGTTCTGGATAGTTTGTGATCGAAACCTGATTCTTTCTCGACTTCATAAGTCCATACTTCCAAGCTCAATTAATAATATTACCCCCACCATGAAAAGTCTCCCAGTTAGCAGAGTGTACGATATTAAGTCATTCCTACACACTGGTGTTGATTATGGAGGTCCCCTGCCAACTATCATGGCTAGAGTGAGAAAACGTCTAGAAAACGTCTTGCTTCACTACGAAAGCAGCCCATCTAAAACTTGTGTCCGAACTCTCCAATGAAGCCTTCTCTTCCAATTTTCGCTGTTTTAATTCACATCGAGAACATTGCACATAAATTTATAGCGACTGTGGTGCTAATTTTGTGGGAGCTAGTCTTCATCTTTCAGAGTTTCATGAATTTATGACTCACTCCAACACAGTAGAGTTCTTTGCCAATAGGCTTGTAGATCACAAGATATCTTGGCATTCCAAACCTCCTTCTGCGCCTCATTTTGGGGGATTTTGGGAGGTATGAATTAAGTCTACTGAATCCTTGCTCACCAAAGCCATTGGAAATCAGTTACTCACTCACCTATGAGAAGCTGCACACCACCATTATCCAAATCGATGCCGCTTTGAACTCTCGATAATTGTACACTTTGTCAAGTGACCGTAGTGACCTGACAACCCTAACTCCGAGCCATTTTTATCATGTGTCCTCCACACATCCTCTTGGCTGAATATATGACCCAGAAACCACATGACTTGACTAACGAAATTGTCTTTGGTACAGCAGATCCTTCAATACATCTGGAAACAATGGCACCTTGATTACCTGCATCAGTTCCAACCCAAAAATATATGGATGAGAAAGAAAGACAATCAGGAAGAAGAGAGGTTTGTGATTATCAAGGACTCCAATGCGCCCTCTTTGATATGGCATTGAAGACAAGTGGTACATATATGTACTGGTGATAATAGGGTGGTGCATGTGGTGAAAGATCCCACCCAACCAGGAGACCTCACTCAACCTGTTGTTAATCTCTGGCCCCTCCCCTCACAGCAAAGTTGAAATTGTTATATCAAGGTGGACAGGAAGTTGGGACCTTATGTTGCACATATATAAATACATTGTAATGTGTGAAGTGCGACCAAGTGATCTTTTGAATATCCCAAATAGTTCTGTGCAACTGTTGGCAGCGCCAGTAGCACAAGAAATTGTGGGAACTCGCCAGACTCCAGTCCCACTCAAAGTGGTGACTAGGTGAGCTTTGTTATTGTGTGCGGTCGACAAATAAGTGCTGGCCTCAAATGTTTCCGTCCCTTCTGTTTACTGTCAAATACACCAAAACAACAAATAGATTTCTGAAAGGCTTACATTGTAGGAAAACATTTGTAAAAAAACACCACAGCAGAAAGAATTTTAATAAAATAATTAGGTATCAAATTAGTTGTTTTTCAGTTGTAATATAAAACCATCGGCAGTGCCTTATGAAATAGTGGTTGATTGTAGTAATTTGCTTAGTGAATTTGCACACGATAGGTACTTTAGCACTCAAATATTGGTTTAAATCAATTTAATTGTTTCAGAGACATGATATACAGCACTGTAAGAATAAATCTACTTTAAGCATACATAATTAATTAGAATGATTTTTAAAATCCTAAACACTGTGGTATTCGGTTGGGAAATTCCTGAGATATGATATTTAAACTTTAGTGTCATGGCTAAACTAGGCCAACCTAGACAGACAGAGAGAAAGAGGGAGTGAAAGAGAGAGAGAGAGAGAGAACCTGTGGCTCAGACAATCAGGAGTGGGGAAGGAATATGCTATATTCTGTATCAGGATATCANCCTAGACAGACAGAGAGAAAGAGGGAGTGAAAGAGAGAGAGAGAGAACCTGTGGCTCAGACAATCAGGAGTGGGGAAGGAATATGCTATATTCTGTATCAGGATATCATACCTTTCTTCGCCTGCAAATAATTTTAGAAAATCATGGCAAACCAAAATCAGGTTGGCTGGACTCGGAATCGAATTGGGCCATTTCGAATATGAGTATAGTGTGTTACCATTGCACACCCAGCTCAGTTTTGTGATTAAATTTTTCAGGTGGAATCATCCACAAAAATGGCAGACTACAAACGTCCGCTGGTAACCTCGTTCCACACACTGACGAAGCATAGCAATTTCCATAAAAAGAGATGCAAAAACGATGGTTTTGATATATCCCCAAAGGTAATAATCGACTGGATTCAGATCAAGATAATGCGCAGGCCTGGGAATTGATCCTGCACGACCAATCCACCTGTGTGGGAACCACTCATCCGGATAGTCTGTGGTCTTTCTACTGAAATGTGGTGGCACTCTATCATGCATGAACCACATGCAGCATATCAGATCCAACAAAACATCCTCGAGTAGCTCATGTATCTGTTAATGCAGAAAGTTACGGTACTAGTGGCTTGTCAAGAATTAGGTAACATGTAGGCCTGACTGAGACGTCGCCAACTATCCCTGCCATAATGAACTGTTACTGGTGGCATAACTACACAGCGATGTTTGAATTCTCGAGTCCAGTGATGGGTTTTGTGGACATTGAACACACCATCCCTCGTGAAGGCCACATCATCAGTAAACAAAACAATTCTATGAAGTGCTGATCACGACCAAGCACGTATTGCATCCATGTACAAAACTTTACTGGTGGTGAAGTGTTAGCTTCAGCAAGAGCTTGCACTCACCAACTGTGATGCTAGCAAAGCGGTCTGGACAAAATTTCTCAAATTCATCGATGTCCCAAGCCATCTACTATCGCTATCCGTGGTGTGCTCTCATCAGGATGCTCGTCAATGAACGTGAAAACATATTTCTCGAAAGCTACAGTTCACGTTCGGCGGGGTCGACCAGTGTGCCCACTCCGTTTTCTGAATGAACCACTATCTCTGAGCCCCTTTTCTATTCTCTGAAACGTCTTACTATTCGGCCGATGAAGATTCGAAATGCATTCCGCGTACAGACATTTCGTTGGAACCACATTACACTCGGCAAGTCCACATTAAATTTATGTCCACCATTTCGAGATTGGAATAAACTATCATGAACACAGTGCCTTGTGAAGATACACTTTGGACTGATTTAAGCTAGCACTATCCGTAGCGCTTGGTGCCCGACACGTGTTGGATGTCAACAGGGAAAACTGACCAGGCAACACACACACCCGATTTATATCTGCCAGTTTCTGTACACAAACAGGATGTACCGATTGCCAACAGCGGACGCAATGACACGGGAGCGTAACTCGGGAACCATTGAACCTGGGATAAATGTCCATATGGACATTTATTTTGAGATGCACATTCCACATTATGTTTACTTCACACATAAATCGACATATACCGTATACCCACAATAAACAGTGAGAATATACACTTGCAACATAACAGTTAAAAACTGCGTCATGTATGTGTGCACTTCTTTTAAATAAATATATGTAATAAATTGTGAGCTAGTGTCCAGATCTATATGAAAAAAAACGTGAAAAAACTGATTTAAAGCTACTGATATGACCCAAGCCTTTTACCTTGTTCATGAATTTCTTAGCATGTGGATTGGTGCCCATTATGCTAGATTATATTATTAATATATTTATGAAATAATACCATTATAAATATAATCTGTTAATTTTTGTACCCTTAATTTTCTTTAAAACTCATAAGCTAAACCTATATATGGGAGTGATTAAAATTATAAACAATGAACTTCGAATAACATTTTTGTCTTTGATTGGTACGTCTTATTTTTCAACTCTTGTATTTAATTTCTGTTTCCTGGTTTCAATGAAATTTTTTATTAATTTTAATCCTTGATTTGTAAATATATTTAAACTCTACATACAATCAGTTGTTTTAAATTCTAAACTACTTTGGCCTACATGGGCTCAGCGGAATGTAAATTAATAAAAATATCTTTCGACATCCCAAGTCAATTAAGTTTTTTATATTATGGGGTTTTTTATGACTCATTAAAATATGCAATGATTTCTTTTTACGATATTTCTTTTTAGATATAAAATATTTGATTAAAATTAGTTAAAAACTTCTTTTGCTAATTTCTGGGATACAAGTACCTCTCAGTAAATGATTTTAAACAAGAATAACGCATAAATAGAGTATTGCATTTTATACTTACCATGTGATGCCATGTTTGTTTACTTGTGCGACTTACCTTAAACTATTTACAGTATATAGGACTGGGAATAACGTGGGGTCATAGCAGAACATATAAACATTGTTATTATATACGTTTTTGTTACTGCACAAGTCAAACTTGCTTCAACCATGTTATTTGTCATAAACTCAAAAACTGAACTTAATACGATCAATAAGGTCCGTTCTACAATGACCCGGAATCGTATACGTGCACGAAAGCGGATAAAGTAAATCACTACGTCTTAAATCTCTAAAGAACCTAAGAAAACTCGTCAACTCTTAAATCTTTCCTGTCCGTGAATCCGTGTAGCCAATAGGAATCTAGTATTTCGTTCGATGATATTCGTTTTTATGACTACTGCTGTTGGCAAGGAAACGAGTAGATGCATATGAGGTGGCTGTTATCATTTTCGTTTTTATAAACACACGTGCTCGGCTTGGCAGTGCTTTTATAAACTATTGAACATAGTACACTCCTCAAAAAAAGGTTTGCAACACCTGTAATTGGTTGCACATGAAGGGTGTTCGCCAGCACAGTCGGCGCATTACAAATAGATATTCAATACTTGCGTGCTATTCTGTACAGACGGTGTGCATTTTCATTCGTTACTTTCTCAAGTGTTGAGCAACCTAGGAAAAAAAAACTCCCTGCAGTACAAAACTTTTTTCAGGTGTATATAAATAGTAAAATTGTAGTGCATTTTTATAATACTCATGGCAGTATTTTGTTACAGAAAAAGATTACCTTATTTCGTTGGTTGCATATTGTGTATTTGTGTATTGTAGAACAACTTAAATTCATCCCGAATTGTCTGCTCGTTTTGCCGTGTCCGTTTTCTTAATCATCCGTGCATTGTAGAATGGCCACAATAAGGAGGTTTTCTTTCACGTCGTAAGAACAATTCGTTCCTGAAAATAATCTTAAAACCTTATTAATTCTGTCCCTATTCCTTAGAGAAACATAGGATGCGAAATTGAGTACCCTAAATATAATATTGCTTGAACACATATTTTCAACTCAAAATTATAAGTCACATAACTCGATTTAAAATAACGATATGTGACCACACGAAACCCTAGGGTTTTGTGTGGTTTTAAACAACTAAGAGAGCGTAATTTTTACTTCCAACATCAATTTATTGTTACTTCTACCAGCACATTAAAGATTATTCTGATATTTAAAGTTTTCTTCATACACTTATCTTTAATACTTATTATTCTGTTATGAGTGAGCAGATATTTTCATGAAAAGTATGTACTCTTATCGATTAAGGTTCCAAAGATTTACTTGGTCAATATTATCTTTCAATTTGCCAGATATTTTTAAAAGCAACATGTCCTCTTCTTTGTGTTTTCTCTGTCTTATTTACAAACTTCGATTAGTAACGACATAGTTGCAAGTACCTTAAAAGTCATGAGCAAAAAAGAAAAATGTTATTTGATAAACACATTTAAAATGTTTTCACGAAGGGTTCAAACTGGTTATGTTTTATTTTCTGAGTGTGCTGCGTTTAATACAAAAATCACTTTTGGGTCTCTAAATGGCTAGTGATTTTTAAAGATTCTTGTTTTCAACGGTTTTATTTTGTGAACACTTGCTAAATATTTCGAATTTTTCTGCAAAGTATTTCTGTGTCTAATTTAACATTATTTCACGAATAAGAAAGTTGGAGGTTAATCGAAAAGCTACATTTTTCCACGCATGTGTAAGAAAACACTCTGTAAACCGAGAGGTAAATGTTCCTGCTTATGAATCGGTTACGTTCTACAGCCCATAAAATCGTTAGGACACTCATACATACTAACGAATTAAGATATCGAAGGAACTAATAACACTTTTCAAAATAATGTTTAATTTTTAAGAATATAGCAACATAACTATAGGATGGCCCACTAAGAGCCGAAACCAGGTTTTCGTTTATAACTTAAACAATAATAAAGATAGTGTAAGGAAATTTTAATACTTCGATTTGTGCGAAATGTGATGACATCATAACAAGTCTAACTGGTTAACAAAGGTGTTGAAGATGTCAATGTATACAGCAGACGCGATAGCTGTCTCGAAGAAAATTGGATCAATTATGCGCCGGTGATAAATTGCACACCAAACATCTCACTTTTCTAAACAGAGAAGTTCTAGATGCACCATGTGGGGATTTTCACTGGCACAAAGATGAGAGTTTTGAAAATTTACTTCACGTGAAAGGTGAAAACAAGCTTCGAAGGAAAAAATTGAATAATCCAGATTACTCGGATTTGCATGAATGAGTGTCTGCAATCAGCGACAGCATGTTAAACAATTTACTTTTTTAGGCTCCAGGAGTTCGTGGGCGATGGAGGATACAGTATGCGTAGAGCTTGATTTTTCTTGCTGCGCAATGACCAGTAAATTTTGCCAATCCGTTTTTTTTATAAAGCTGCCGCAGAACCTGTTTTGGAATGGCCAGTACTCGGAGCCTTACATCCTTGACAGTTACCTGTGACATCTTTGGATGACTCTCTTCACTCGTGTTTCATTAAGTACCATTGGTTACGATTTATTTGCCAGGACACAAATGGTGAGCTTACCCAGTGCACATCTGCCTCCAAACTTTACGCGGAACACCTTTTGATATGCCTTAATCACGTCTGTTTTCCAATATTTCTGAACAAGTTAGAGACACTGTTCTGCAGTATTCCGAGAAATTTTTCTTTATTTTCTAATCAGTTACACTTACAATGTCACCATGCGCAATTAATTGCCCACTTCCAGCTACGAGACGTAACAACAAATGTCTACCGATATGCATATCACAGCGCACTAACTGGTGACTTCCTGATGGTCACAATGTACAACAGCTGCCTACCGATATCAGCACCACGGTGGACTAACTGGCAACTCCATGATGGCCACAATGCACAACAGCTGCCTACCGATATCAGCACCACGGTGGACTAACTGGCAACTCCATGATGGCGACAATGTACAACAGCTGCCTACCGATATCAGCACCACGGTGGACTAACTGGCAACTCCATGATGGCCACAATGCACAACAGCTGCCTACCGATATCAGCACCACGGTGGACTAACTGGCAACTCCATGATGGCGACAATGTACAACAGCTGCCTACCGATATCAGCACCACGGTGGACTAACTGGCAACTCCATGATGGCGACAATGTACAACAGCTGCCTACCGATATCAGCACCACAGTGGACTAACTGGCGACACTCTGGCGGTTTAGGGGCAAAACAACCGCAGGCAGACACATTACTCCGCTATCCAAAACAGAATGTCACAGTCCCGCGTGCATTTCACAAACCTCTTTCATTGCAACATCTTCAATACGGATCGTCGAGTTCAGTGTTGTTTCGATGCGTATGACATGCAATTTCACACAAAATTCATAGTAGGCATGTTTAAAATTTCGTTACAATATCTTCACTAATGTTGAAGTTATTAACGAAACCTTTGTTTGGCTTGGAGTAGGACATTATGCAAATATTGGAACAATGCGTGGTAGCTTCAATTGACAAGACTAAAACTATAAATTCTTATCTTTGTCTTACTTTTCATACATCACAAATTCACATCTCTATGTATTTTTATATATACAAAAAACAACGATGTGTTTTTATGATTATTAAAGTGTTTCAATCGAAAATGACACTTCTACATAGCATTTTGGTTATTATTTATTAAGTTTTATATAGAGAAGCAAGTACCAAAATTAATGACCACGACGAGAATGCAAATGACGAAGAAAGAAATACTGGTGGGTCTCAAACTGAAAATAACGATTTAGAAATATCTCGTTTTTGCAGTTAAAATACCACCCATTTGAAGAAAAAAATATTAAGGCGTGATTCATGCAAATAGAAGCTCAATTCTTCACTGCTGGAGTTACAACAGAATTTACCAAATTTAATCACGCATTGGGAACAGTGGAAGCTCATTTCTGATTTCCTATGCAAACCCTTATCGCTTTTTTCATTCACAGACTCAAAGAAACGTTTGATTCAAGAATTCGAAGAACCTGAGGGAAGGAAAATAAACAATTTACTCACAGAATTAGAACTCGGAGACAAAGACCTTCCCAATTGCTAAGGGAAATGCGTAATATAGCTGGCACACAAGTAGAAGATTATTTTTTAAGAACCATTTTCATCCAGTGACTGCCAATCACTTTGCGTTTAATTAAAGTATCTAGTAAATATAGTTTGGACAATTTGGCTAACATGGCTGATAAAATAATTGAATATTCCAGTCCAGGCCTATATGTTTATAGTTCTCGAACCAGTAAAATTACTAACAATCAAACTGAATATCAGAATCTCCAAACTAAACTTATAGATATATTTTCACGTCTAGAAACTCAAATAGCTCAGTTAACTACTTCGATGAATAAATTGAGAACAATATCTCACTCACAGTCAAGAAATTCTAGGTCATGCTCATGCTCGACACACAGGTATCATCCAAAAGGGTCGTTTAATTGGTATCATTTTAAATTTGGCGATAGCGCCAAGAAATGTCGTGCATCCTGTTTACATCGCCATATCGTTCTAAAACAAGCAGCAATATTGACACATCCGAAATTTAACTCACTCCACACTGGATGCGACAAGTGATAGGAGCAAGATTTCTTGCCGCTTGTAGGCTAATGTCAAATTGAGAGGATATAGGTTCCTCATTCACTCCGTAGCCTCCATATCTGAAGTTCCCACTTCTGTCGATGTGCATAAGCAAGTGTTGAAAAGACACTGGGACTATGCAATGGGACTACCATTAACACTTACGGCGAACGCCTTTTCTGGCTTGATTTAGGATGACGTAGACAATTCTGTTGGAATTTTGTAATAGCAGATGTACACACACCCATTATTGGAGCTGAATTTATTAATAATTACAACCTTTTGATTGATCTTAAGAATATGTATATTTTATATTGTACAACCAGCCTCTCTTCAAAAAGTACTATAGTAAAAGTTCTTGGGATTGAATTTCTTCATACAATACCCCCAAATCAGAGATACGGTAATATAAAGGAATTTCCATATGTTAGAAAAATCATGTCCTTTTCTTCACGTCCCACAAATGCGACGCACACCATTATCAGCCCTGGCCATCCAGTCACAGATACGGCACATCGATTGTCACCACAAAAACTTACAGTCGTCAAGTCAGAGTTCCAACAAATGATAGACATGGGAATTTGTCGACCATCCAATAGTTGCTGGGCCAGTCCTCTACACCTGGTACCGATAAAAATTGGACCCTGGCGACCTTGTGGAGATTATCGAGCTTTAAACACTACCACACAATCTGATAAGTATCATAGACCCAACATTCAAGAATTCAACAGTCAACTGGATGGCAAAAAATATCCTCAAAAATTGACCTAATCTGTACTTATGATCTCACACCCATGCATCGTGACGACATTCCGAAGAAAGCCGTAATATTGCCTTTTGGCCTCTTTTAATTTTTATACCTACAATTTGGACTATGAAATGGAGCGCAATCATTTCAGAGATACATTGATACTGTGTTACGTGATTTTGATTTTGTGTAGTGCTACATTGAGGACATCCGAGTTGCTTCAAGTGCAAATGAACATGAACATCACTTTCTTCTCTTATTTTAATGACTTAATCAACATTATATTAAAATAAACATTAGCAAATTACTTTTCGTATTAAATGAGGTCCCATTTCTGGGATATATCAGTAAAAAAGGCATACGTCCATCACCTGACAGTGCACAAATTATCACTAACTACCAACTTCCAGAAACAGTTCCAGATTTACAATATTTTCTTGAAACAATACATTTTTATTATTGTTCAATTCCTCAGGCAGAGTTAATGCAAGCAAAACTCTTTGATCTTACTCGGGAAGCACACAATAATGACAGAAGAAAAATTTCATGGACCGATGAACTAAGAAGATATTCAATGATGTTAAAACGTCCCATGCAAATGCAACACTATTAGCTCACCCTTCTCTAGAATTGCCACGAATTATAATGGTAGATGCCTTCGATTTTGCTCTAGGCGCTACTCTACCAAGTCAGAGAAAATTGCTTGGAACCCTTGGCATTTTTCTCAAAGAAACTCAATGATGTAGAGAAGAACTATTCAACCTATGGCAGATAACTTTTTGCAATGTATTCTACCATCAAACATTTCCAACACATGATTGAAGGACGAGATTAACAAATTTGCAATGATCACAAACTTCTAACCTATATGCTCCAACAACACTCTGAGAAAGCTACACCACGACAACTACGCTACATGAACTTCATTGGACAATTTACCACCGATACAAGGTATATAGAAGGATAGAAGAATAGAGACACTAGACGTAGAGTTGAATCATTTATGTCAGTCAACTACCGGTTCACTAAAATTTGAAACACTTAATATACCTTATAAACTTAAATTATTCTGTGACAATTCAACTGGCAGTTTTAGACCGTATATTCTTCGAAGATTTCGTCCGAGCATATTTGAGTCTCTCCACAACCTGTCACACTCAGGAGTCAAAGGATCAATCGACCTCATTAAACATCGGTATATGTGGCCATCGATTAAAAAAGGACATCAGGTTGTGCGCATCTTCATGATTCCATGCCAGCGATAAAAAGTCTGGCGACATGCAAACAGTGCTATAGGTTTATATGGAGAAGTTTCAGAAAGATTCAGTCATGTGAACTTTGATAATGTTGGACAACTCCCACCATCACAAAGATATTCTTATCTTGTCACCACGATTGACCCATTCTCTCGATGGCCAGAAGCAGTTCCAATAAAATATATCACTGCAGAAACCATAGCATCTGCAATTTTATTAACCTAGATAGTTCGTTTTGGCGTACCAAAGATTATCGCCACAGATAGGGGAAGACAGTTCGAGTGTGAACATTTCCGATGATTCACTGAAACTCTTGGTACTAGACACATCAAAACCACAGTATATCATCCTGCAGCAATTGGAATAAACATACGATGGTACAGGCAACTGAAATCGTCCCTGAAAGCTCACCTTACAGATGACTAGGTTACAAAACTTTCAGTGATATTTTTGGGTCTAAAATCATATATAATTCCCTACTGCCATATAACTGCTGAGGAAATGACATATAGTGAATCAATCAAGCTTCCTGAAAACTTTTTCAAGGGACCTCCTAACTCAAAAGACATACCATCATTCATAAATAAGAGAACAAATGAGAATTTTAAAACTCATTACAACAAAACATCACTCCACAAAAACAGACTTCGTCCATCAGGAACTAATGAAAAGTGATAGTATTTTTATTCACCACGATGCAATTTGAAAACCACTGTGACCAGTTTATGATGGCCCATACCGAGTCATCTCACACACTACAAAATACTTTGATGTTGACACTCCTTCAGGCAAACAAACCATTTCTATAGACATACTAAAACCATCTTCCACATACGGAAACCAATACTAAAATGATACAAGAACTTCTTAGTACACCGGAGCAAGATCCACACCATCCTACGAAAACTACTAGATCTGGAAGGATAATTACATTTCCTCACAGATTTCTCGACGTTGTCACTGGGGAGGGAGTGTGTCGCGGCTTCAATTGACAAGACTACAACTATAAATACTTACTATTCAACCTACTTTCAATACATCACAAATTCAATTCTCTATGTATGTTTTATCTATAAGAAAAACAACAACGATTTATTTGTTACGACTATTCAAGTGTTTCAATCGAAAATAAAATATAGTTATATTATATATTGAGTGTTATAAAGAGAAGCAAGGGCCTAAAAATGCTCATATTGTTATGCAAATAGTCATTCCTGTGCAGTGGTATAGTTATAAAGGTAAAATGTATGCTTTCAAATTACTATAGTTCTCTCTGTGTTTTAAAGCATTTAATGTACCACTAGAGTAGCTTCCAATGAAGCGTTTCACCCAACTATACAACATGCAGAGTTTATTAACATGTAGTACATGCACTACCAAATTGTCATAAAAACCGATATAAGTAGCTTAAGAAAACTTATATTTTTTTTACAATGTAAAACATTTTGCTTAATAAAGTATTTATAATCAAAGTTTAAATGTATTTATATTTGAATGCTTTAAGAAACATATTTCTTAAAACAAAAATCTTCATCTAACAAGCAGATCATTATAATAGGTCTGTTGTAGGTGATGAAAAAATAGTAATAACATTAACACATTATTCTAACCTACTTTACCTTACCTACACCTGTCTGTGTGTGTATGAATGTGTATGTGTGTGTCTGTGCATGTGTGTCCCCCATTTTCAATATTTGAATGTGTGAACTTGGTACACATAATAGTTAGTAATGACACCTGACTTATATAGTTTTCGATCACGCCGACCACTTACTTTTAAAATAGCCACCATTTTTAAAATTCTGGGTGATGTCATATCTCGGAAACCATTCAACCGATTTAAACCATATTTTATATGCTGCAGAGCATCATGTAAGCATTAAATTTTGAGCTAAATATTGTTGTTGGTCCACCATTTTGGAAAATATCACCAAATACAGAAATCAATATTTTACGTTATATTTCGAAAAGTATTGAACCAATTCTGACCCAATTCAGCAGATGAGTAATACTATGATAGCCCAGTAAACGTAAGTGATTAAACTTGTTTAGATACTTACTTTCAAAATGCCGACCACATATATTTTAGGTGTATTTGCTATGTCTACCATACCATTCAAACATTTTTGACCAAATTTTGTATACTGAATGTATCTGTTACAAGTATCATATATATACAGATAACCACTTTTGTCGGACATTTAGGAAGAAAGTGTTATAGGAATAGATAAAGTTATGATGTCATATCTCGGTAAAAATAAAACGATTCCTACTAAATTCTGCAAACAAATAGTACTGATGAAGAAGATGTTAAGTGATATGTTTTGAGCATGTGAGGCACATATTTTTAAAATGGCAGCTATATAATAATTTTAGCTTAGAATACTATATCTTAAAAATTAAGTAATCAATTCAACATATCCATGTATGCTGACAGTGGATATTAAAACTATCAATTATTTATACACAGAGCATATTTGGTCCGCCATTTTGTAAGATAGTACCATGCGATTAATAAAGTTTTTACATTATATCTCGGGAAACAATTGACGAATTCCTATCAATTTGGCAAACAAGTATTATGGTAGCAGATTGTGTAAAATTGTATGATTTAAGTGCATCAGACACTTATTTTCAATGTTGTGGGCATTTAGTTATTTTAGCTTTAAGTGTCATATCGCTGAAACCAAGTAATCATTTTGAACTTAATACCTGCTGTCAGCAGATATTACAACTATTAACTGTATTTACATGGGGCATCTTTAGTCAGCCATTTTCCAAGATAGTGCCATGCGAATAAACAAATTTGTATGTAATATCTCTGGAAACAACTCGCCAATTATCATCAAAATGGCAAACATGTAGTACTGAGGTATGTGGTATGTGGTATGTTTTAAGCATGTCAGACACTTATTTTCAGAATAGCGACCATAAAGCTATTTTTAACTTAGAATGCTACATCGTCAAAACCATGTAATTAATTCCAACTTAACTTTGTATGCTGGCAGTAGATATTAAAAATATAAACTGTTTTTATACAGAAAATTGTTTTTCCTCCATTCTGTAAGCTAGCGACATGCGAATGAATTAAGTTTTTATGTCATATCTCGGGAAACAATTGACAGATTCCTACCAAATTTGGCAAATAATTTTAACTGCAACAGGTGGTGCAAACTGGTATGTTTTAAGTAGATCCGGCGCTTATTTTCAAAATGGTGGCTATAGAAATATTTTAGCACATATCTTATCAACGAAAACTTTCCAACACAACTTTCTATGCTAGCAGTGCCTATTACAATCATCAAATATGTCTACGCAGAGCCTCACTTCTCTGCCATTTTGTAACCGATTCCCACCAAATGTTACACTGGAAAATTTTAACAAGTACCAAATTGTGCACACCATAAATTTTACAGAAGGCCACGTAAACTTTAAAGATTTAAATGGGCCATACAAGGATGATCAAAACGGCAGCATCATATATAATTTATGTAAGTTTGCCAAATATATTAAACAGTTTAACCACAATTAGTCAAACTTTGTATGTAGACAGTATACATTAGTACCATCGTATATAGAGCTTTTTCGGCAAATTTTTACGATAGCATTAAATAAGGAAATGCAGTTTTTTATCCCCTATCTCAGGAATCAACAACAACCTATTTCCACCAAATTCTTCTCATAAGTAGCGTTACGGTAGGCCATGTAAACTTACATGTTTTAAGTTACTCATTCACTTATTTTCAAAACGACGGCACTCTAAATATTTTAGGTTAGTAAACCCTATCATTCAAAACAGTATACTGATTTAACACGAAGTTAATTCTACGAATCTGACCTCCATAATGCAGTGCACGCTAGCTTATTGTACAAGATTTTCTGGGTTCAAGTCCCGGATAAGGCACGTGTGTATTTGTGATTGTTTCACTACTCTTGCATACGTTTCTGGTTTCATTTCTGTTGTTATTGATTTCAAAGAGAAGTCAAGTCCTACCTACCAACTCAGTTTTTAAGAAGTTATTTAAAATTTAATCGCACAAACTGTGAAGAAAATAGGCTTATTTGTTTCATTAGTAACATTTTGTTAATAATTGATTTTCTGTATATCCGTGTCAGCCACCAAAGTTATCATTTTATAAATAAACAGAGTGATTATCATAATTGTCTTGTTTGATGAAGCATTTTTTTTTAATACGTCATTTTTGACGTATCCAAAATAGGAATACGCTTAAGTTTTAATTGAAAATAGACTTTTGCAAATTAAATGGTACATTTATGATAAATTATTTTGTGCGTACTACATTTACTGAGTTCTGCATGTTGTACAGTAAGATGCAGTACTCCATTAGAAGCCACTGGCCTACCTTAACTATCCCTAATAATTGTAACTGAATTTTGCAGATGTTGAAATTAAAATAGTTTTCAGCAAGAGAGGGTGAGGCGCATTTATGTTCTGATTTAATTAGCATACAACAGCAAATTTAATCTGATGTATACTAAAATACTTACTTGTTTAACATAAGTTGCCAACAACGGCCTTAAAAGGGAAGAATTCTTAATATTTAAGTCGTAATTTTAATATGTCCAGTTTTAAATAAATCTATGGGTATAAATTACACTACTTTTCAGCATTTGGTTAAAATCTCTGAAAAGAAAACGATGTATGCCTTACAGAAATAATACATGCATTTAGATAATCTAAAACTTTCATCCAGTTCGAAAAGTTATTTAAACCTCTTTGAAAATAAAAATTAAAAATACCGAAACCAGAAAATGTTCTGCAATAGTAATTCTGCAGAAGTAATGACACATTGTTTAGCATGTTGTTAACAAATAATTATTCGCTATGCTCATAAAAATTTCTGCTTCTCTTTGCTGGCGCTATAGTCTACTTCCAACCATTATTGTGATGTGCACACATCCCATGTTACATTATTTTTGTACTAGATTCTAAAGGTAAGTGAAAACTATTTAACATTTTTGTAAACAACTGATTTATTTATAATGATGTTAAAATTTATTTAGCTTACAGTTTAGTGTTTCAAAATATCCAAAAACCCTTATTGCTACATATGTTCAAGTAGAGGGATTGTTGAGGTAACATCCACAACCTCATTCAACTTTAGAGATTTCAAATATTGCTTTGGCTATTCCACCTTTGTGTAGTTCTTCAATGGCAATCTTGTATTGACTTAAAGGAAAAGCTTTTATTCCAATTCTGTCAAAACCCAAATACCTGAAATCACACAAAACAACTGATTAAGGTTTGTAATGTCAGATATGAAATATTATTCAATTTCAAGAGTTTTTACTTTTACCTGTCACCCATTGCATCAATCAGTCCAATAGCTTTGTTGGCGCTGTAAGGGTTTATATTCACTGAAACAATTTTGAGTTCCTTTTTGTATAGAAGGTATGGAGAAACACTGAAAAAAAGAAAACAAAATATTTATAGTAAACATTTTATTTATTTTTACTTTTATTCTATTCGACGTTCGAGTGCACCCGAACGGCAAAAATATCTTAGTAGGGAAACAAGTTTCACTATGGAGTTAGGAAAGAATTAGGCAGGGCCTTTATTAAGGGGCAGTCCCAGCAATTGCCTTAAGTGAGTTCAGAATACCCTTTGAAACCATAACCAGGATGCTCGAACACGAATCAAATCCGGGTCCTCCCGAATTCGAGTGGAGTGGTTGACCACTGTGCTGCCAGATAAATACGTTACTACTTTGTTGAATAACTAAAGTATGCCATAAAATAATGGTGGGTTTGACATTTGAAGTGGATTGAAATATGTATTACGTTTATTCGTATGTTTCACTTGCAAATTACACACTTGAAGCGTACTAAGCTTATTAGATATCGAAACAAAATTGTATTCCAGGATACGGTAAGATTTGAGTAGAGTTTTTCGGAGACAGCCAGTAATTTTCGTCAGAGCTCTCCTACACTGAGAAAACTACCTAGCTGTAGGGATCAAATTACTTTTACCACAACCCATCTAGATTTTTGATATAGGACATCAAAGAGATGGATCGTTTTACCTTGAGTTCATTGCAAAGACAGCAGTACCAACAAAATAGTACGTTTTAGTCCAGTCTGCGGCTGTCTCTGCAGTTACACCCACACAGTCCCTACAACAATAACACACTATTCCTACTATAAAACAGATAATTCCTTCGTCAGAACAATTTCATTAATAATCAGGTTGTTCGCGTAACAGCTATAACTGTGATTGACAGAATATTATATTGTTTATAGTGGATTTTGTTTGCAGCTACCCACAAATACGGTTACAGAAATGTTCTGTCTACTACTTCACAATTAATTTTTTCGGCGAATCCTAATGAATTCCTTATTCAAGATGGCTAAATGTTTGTAACAGAGCGCGAATACCTATGGAGTATTTTCGCTCCTCACTCTATAGCAGAGGATACTGTGAATTACGTTTGTGAAATATCGTTCAGCGTGCGAGTGTTTTTTTGTAAATTGGAATAGTACATCTAAACGGGAATGCTATTTTAGATGTGTATTAACTAGTGTCACCAAGAAAAAACCATTTTAACCAATAGGATTCTCTGAGGGGAGGACATATAGTATGCAGTTAAAGGCCGAACTGATAAGGGCTTTACCCACGCTTCATTAAAATTCGCCGCACGACCATTGCCACTGAAACACCAACATTAATTACTTGCAAAATGTTTCCCTGTATATTTTATGCTTAGACTGAAATAACAGGCAGGTCCCCCGTAATTCTGTTTACTGAGGAATTATACTAGTGTGAAGATTAAGTATATTTGATTGTAAGTAGAATGAAAAAAATTGTTCCGTCGCAAGGAGATGGGGGATAGGAGGCAGACGCCACCCAGCCGATATCTTGTGATGTCACCCCGCTGCCACTTCGGAAGTGGGTGACCTTGAGCCTGTCTCTGTGGCGATGGCCTGGTTGCCTTGACCTTCATTACCTTGGCCTTGGGAATAACTTTAAACAAAAGAAACTGCAAAATAAAAAAATAAAATAAATCATAAAACATGTTTAAAAATTAGAACCTAAAAAATTTAGAAAAAAAGGTTAAAACCACAAAAATTGCGAAAAACTTTAGAAAAATCATTTAAAGACCTACATAACTGACGTTCAGGATTTGAAACATTTTAAAAATGGCCGAGCACACATCATCCAGACATATAGTCCAGAAAACGATTCACTCGCACCACCACCCCTTCTACTATATATTTAATTGACAAATTACTCGCCCATAACTCGCACCTGTCCACCACAACCGGGGACACGGTAGTGTAGTGGCTAGATTACCCTCCATCCAACTAGGCGAACCGGGTTCGATTCTCGGTGGGGTCGGTCCAGGATTTTCGCATTTGGGAATCGTGCCGGACGATGCTGCTGGTCGGCGAGTTTCTTCGGGGATCTCCAGTTTCTCCAATCTTTGCATTCCGGCGCTGCTCCATACTCGCCTCACTTCACCATCATCGGCTCTGAAGACCTCGATGTTAAGAGCGACCCAAATCTCTTCACTCACTCAGTCCACCCCAACCAACAATTTAATTGGATCCCCCCCAAACATCCCATCAGTTTTATATCACCCTCGACACCCCTTTCACCAACACAGCACCTCCAATTGTTATTGTATTTACATCACACCCAACCTCCCTGCACACCAAGCCCTACATATTTCTGGCCATAGCTTGACCCTAAAGCTTTATTGGCTGTTTAATTCCGCAAATCGACCCTCTCCTTCCAATCAATTCAGCCCACTCTGATCTGGATATTTATTCTGCTACCCTTCACGCGCACTACTACCTATAGTACAGCGGATTATTCACCTTCCCTTCTATTTGTCGCCTTCGGACGACTGATAATTCGGTTCCACTCTACCCCCTCCACCGATACCACAAATGCCAATTGTTTTCAACATTGTTCGCTAGACAACACTAGTGGGAAATTAGTTGATATTGCCAAAGGAGCACCATGTTAGAGTTATTTATCTGATGCGAGAGGTGGAGGATCACTCCCTCTTCCCTGTTTTTTTACCATTCAGTCAAGTAAGTTAATTTATATTCGGCTATTCCAATACAACAGATCGCGTAGTACTATCGGGAGTGTTCGTAATTAAGCATAAACTTAATCACTAAATTAAAAATCTGTTGTTAGGACAAGCGACCCTTTAGAGGAATATGTAACCACATAAAATATGGTACTTTTTATTTTCTTATTTGATGTGTTTACCATCGATCTCTTTTTCAAAGGTGATATCTTATTACCCGTTTTGCTACTGTGATGCGTCGTTTGCATTTACCCACTAAAATGTGTCAAACACATTTTTCATTAAAATTTTTATATTTGCAGGTTTTTCACTTGTTAAAATGTGACGTACAGCCTTCATATACACTTTCAGCAATATCTCGAGATAACATCCCGTCATCGGGAGAACGCCCCCAGAATCGTGGCAGGTTCTGGGATGAATAACAAAAACCTGGTCTGGGAAGCCCAAACCGTAGTCCATTATTTTATAAAGACCTGNGCAGGTTCTGGGATGAATAACAAAAACCTGGTCTGGGAAGCCCAAACCGTAGTCCATTATTTTATAAAGACCTGTGCGGTCCAAAATGAAAGCGGTTTATCGATGGGAATTTTCACATTGGGGGAAAATCGCTGTTAGCTTTCCATAAAATTACAGGGCCAATAGAATTTAACTTATGCCTCGATTGCGACCCTTTAAAATAGGCTCCACTCGAGGAAATGTACGGAAATTCGGGTATTTAAAACGAAAAATACAGCGATGCATGAAGCCGGATATACCTAAATCGCTGTAAATCTCTATAGGAAAGCTACATCACGAGGAAAAAAACTTAAAATTTGCATGGTTCAGGGCACAAACTAGTGAAAAATCAGTCGTATAGTACCCTAAATCAAAAAGGTGCCCCCCTACCTTCTGAACCATTTGCAAATGATATTTTGTTTTGTAATATATGTTGGCAAAATCCCATGGATTTGCGGCTGTTATTAAAATAATCACAGCTTGAATAATCCAAAACTAAGGAAAGATCACCAATTCCTTGCATGATGGGATATCCACATTTAGACTTCTGAGCATCCACCTTTTAAGGCATAGACATCTAGAATTATATCATTTACACACCATTTCNTATCCACATTTAGACTTCTGAGCATCCACCTTTTAAGGCATAGACATCTAGAATTATATCATTTACACACCATTTTGTAATCAGTACATTTTAAAATAAGCAGTTAGACAATAATATGCATACGATTGCCATACATGCAGCAATATCTCTGGCGTCCACTGACTGAAACAAAACATTTTATATGTACAAAAGATCAAAATTATTTATAAATTTTTTTAAATTAAATTTATAAAGTTTTGTTGGGAAAATATATATTATACTGTGTAGGCGATGGTATATGCGGTAATTTTTTANTATCCACATTTAGACTTCTGAGCATCCACCTTTTAAGGCATAGACATCTAGAATTATATCATTTACACACCATTTCGTAATCAGTACATTTTAAAATAAGCAGTTAGACAATAATATGCATACGATTGCCATACATGCAGCAATATCTCTGGCGTCCACTGACTGAAACAAAACATTTTATATGTACAAAAGATCAAAATTATTTATAAATTTTTTAAAATTAAATTTATAAAGTTTTGTTGGGAAAATATATATTATACTGTGTAGGCGATGGTATATGCGGTAATTTTTTATTTTTCAGGAGCCACTACTAGTGCGAACCGAGTACAAGGGTTGTCTTAGGGTGTTACCATGTTGTTTTTTACAACACATACTTGTGTTCTCTTCCCCTATTTTCATTATCTTAAATAATATATAGTATATTGTATTTTATCGCTGAATTAAGCATTTTAAATTTTCCTGTGGACAGCCACCTCTCCATTTTGAGTGATAAGCGGACTGATATCGGTCAACAAATCCCTATGTTCACGAACACTTCCACTGGGAAACTGGTGGGTTGCAGTATGTTTCCAACTGATGACTCGAGATTATGAAAACCCACTTGCAGTTTCCACCTAGGGCAGGGTCTTCGGATTCAGGAACAAAAGGCAGGCGCAAAGTGGAGCTGGCTCTCCTACCCTAGAGACATGCCTCACGCTCATAGTCAGAGGAATGGGTATGGTGGGATGGGGTGGATGTTACAATGCAAGAACTTGAAGGTGGAGGAAATAGGAGCGTCATGAGATAACATACTAGGCATTCCCCACAGGCTATCGAACCCGGCTCACCGTGATGGGAGATGAGCACTCTAGCAACTGCGCCAATACTGCCCTTTGCTACCTTTATTTCCTGCTTTTACTGTCCCTCATTTTCCCTTACTATGGTAATGTCACTGAACTGAGTGATGCGAAAATGTGGAATGTTAAGGAAAACAGGGGAATATATTTTTGCACCTCCGCTACTTTTTGGGTGATTTGACGGTGGTACCAATACATTTTTTGCAGGTGCGAAAATATTGTGGCGATCATTCTACCCCTCCAATGCATTTTCCGGCCGGATGTGTGATTGGATTCCAGAATTTAAAAAGATTTTAGTGGTACTTAACAGGTGAAATCGTGGGTTTTGATTAGGATAAAGGAAGTTGGGTATGGCAGAGATGAAATGCACGGGGGTGGGTCGAGGTGGGAAATACAGGAGTACCTCGAGAGAACCCACCGAGCACCGGCAACGTCCAGCACGATACTAACATGCGAAAATCAGGGTGACTCCTCCAAGAATTGAACTTGATTCACCTTGGTGGGAGGCGAGTAAACTGTCCACTACACAAACACGACCCTTGTTTTCAATGTATTGTAGCTCTTTGGGTGCTCAGTCGTGTATCTGCCAGGTAGCTGTGTGAGGTTTCCAAATTAGAAACGTGCATTGATTCGAAAAAAGGCTGAGAGTGCCAAGACCTCATGTTTTACCTTGGCAATATTTGTAGCTATGCTTGAAAAAATTCTCTGAAACGCCGATTATGGTGGTTTACTCAGAGGAGTTAGCAATTGTGTGTGCATAGGTAAAAAGGCTTACATTTATTGCAGGTGCATTTTATATGATAAACCGATTTGCATCACTTCTGATGATGAATGTGGCAAGAAACTGAAAAACTTCGCCTTCTATATTCGCAGTAATCACAGGCCTGTTTGCAGCCAATAGCAAATGAAGTTCACAATTTAAAAAAATTAAGAGACGTTTTAACGAGCATGGAGCAGAGGTACTGCTCGCACAGCATCAGACACGCCGGCCATATCGCCCATGCCATCCACACCAACCACAGCGAGCATACCAACTTCATCACACCGATACCCATACCGGTAACACCATCCATTCCAGGCACTGTCACGCCGCCCATAGAGAGCAACCGATCATACCGGGTACGCCAAGCATTTAGGTCATACCGAGCATAGTGACCATTCATAACTTACCTACCATACTGTATTTCAGTGATTATTTCCTATGTCGATACATCCCTGAGTTCATGAGTCGCTGTATCGATGCAATTATTTCATTTGAAGCTCTCCCATCAGTAACCTGCTAAATTGCACGCAAGGCGCTGTTGCCATGTGCTGTGAAAATACGTTGTAGTAGAACGGCTTGTACCGAGTCCTATCTGGGTAATTTTCCTGTGTTCGGGCTTAAAGAGACTACCAAATATTTCCCAAATATTTTCTTTTATAATATATGAAACAGTGTTATTTTACAAACAAAGTATTTAGATAAACTATTCATTGTAATTAATGAGAAATTTGGAGATTTATGTGTTGCAGGTTCGTTACGGCAGATATTTAGGCTGTACCTCACAGACATGGTCTTCAGCACTGTGAAGGGTGAGAGAAGGCGTGGAGTGAGCTGTAATTAATTGGTTTGGCTGAGATAAAAATATTGTAGAAAGACCCTTCGGTGGACGGCAAAGTGCGCATTGGTTTTTCTCACACATTAAAATCGGGAGTATCCTATTGGCAATCTAACCCAGTTCACCATCCATGGTAGAAGGCGAGTGGTATGGCCAATGCATCACAGCAGGCTAATAACCATGGGTTCCAAAGAGCAAAGAGGGAGGGGGCTGGTGGCTCAGGTGTTAAGCGGATGAGAGGGGATTGCTAGACGAATAAATCGAGTAAAAGGCAATTCCATTTCTTAAATTAATTTCATTCCCGTCTGTTTAGAATGATATGGGCTGTATGTAATCTGCTGCGAATCTCATGTTACATTTAGGGTATGCTAATTAAATCTATCATAAAGAAAATGTAAGTTCGGTTGAGTTGAGAGATTTGGGTGGCTCTTAACAGCGGGATCTTGAGAGCCGATGAGGGTGAAATGAGGTGAAAATGGAGCAGTGCCGGAATGCACGGGTGGGATAAACAGGAGATCCCTGAGAAAACCTGCTGACCAGTGGCATCGTCCGGCACGATCACATTGCGAAAATCCGGGAGCAACCCAGCCGGGGATTGAACTCGGTTCGCCTTGGTGGGTATAACGAAATGAGCTAAAATCCTGTAATGTCTAGTGTTGGGGATGGGGTATCAGAAGCATATTTCTGTTTTTATCTGATCTGGAAACCTTTCTTTAGACTAAATGGTGAGCGAGTTTTACTCTATTTATCATGTGAAATATGGCTCTTGAATATTTTTTCAGGTGCTTATTTTTCTTGCTGACTTGCATCCAGACGTCTCAGTATTGTAAAAGAGCGCATGGATACAAGATCTGTTCCTAACTAAGGAATTGCTGATAATAGGTTTGTAACTACTGCTGCTCCTTAGAAGGTCATTTGTCGTCATGGTAGTACATATCCTATACGGAATCTGAGTTGTAATGTGAGCATTTGAAGTGTGGCTTTTATAATGATGCTTGCTTTTCTCCCTCTCTCTTGCGCGCGAAGTTTGCGTCATTTACCCATCGTGTAAATGATGATTCCAGCAATTTGTTTCTTCTTTTTCTCTTGCAACATTCCCTGTAATCGGTTGCACATTTTCGTTGCGTGTTGGGCATCTTTTTTTACATTTTTATGCTACATAGAGTGGAGAGTGTCGAGGTTTCTATTGCTCTAAACAACGGGGTGTTGAGAGCCTATGAGGGTGAAATGAAGTGGATAAGGTGCTATGCCGAAATGCAAGAGTGGGGAAAATGGGAGATCACCCGAGAAAATTCGCCGACCAGCGGCATAATCTGGCACGATTCCCAAGTGCAAAAATTCNTTCGTTGCGTGTTGGGCATCTTTTTTTACATTTTTATGCTACATAGAGTGGAGAGTGTCGAGGTTTCTATTGCTCTTAACAACGGGGTGTTGAGAGCCTATGAGGGTGAAATGAAGTGGATAAGGTGCTATGCCGAAATGCAAGAGTGGGGAAAATGGGAGATCACCCGAGAAAATTCGCCGACCAGCGGCATAATCTGGCACGATTCCCAAGTGCAAAAATCCAGGAGTGAACCTGCCAGCAATCGAACCTGGCTCATCATGTCGGGGCAAGTCGTCGGTGTGAAGAACGGGTTGGCTCTGAGCTGGCCCCACGTTCTGCTGGTCTATGGTAGGCAGGTCTGTGGTATGCAGGTCTATGGTAGACTAGGTAGGCTGACGTTGTGTATGGGCTCGTGACGGGAGGCATCATGGTCGCCCCCCTTATGTTCCGTCGAGGAAGAGGTCACATTCGCAAAAATGGAGTTTAGAGCGGTTTTCACTGGCAGCCTTAAATTATGCACACAAATATTAATAAATTCACAGATTGCATAATACCTGAATGGAATAGTTACTCATACGGGCCTATGACAGTTTTGTGCATAAGTAAATGCCTCCGATTATATAAACGAGTGTATGCTTAAAACATTTATTGGTAATTTATTCCTTATGTGCTTACATAATATAAGATGTTATATATATGTAGCTTCATGTGACCAATAGCAAGCGTGTATGATAGCGAGAATTGGAACTCTTCCTGTGCATGATGACGATAGCGAATAGTGTGTGCACAAAGTTTGCCGCAAAAGTAAACACCTATTATGGAGGAGCTTGCTTCATTCTGAACTATTTCAAAAATATATTGTCGATATGGCTACGAAAAAAAAAAAACTGACACGCTTGGGCTAAAATATTATCAATGTGAATTCATGACTAGCTCTGTCTATTTTACAGGTCGTGGTTTTTTATTTATTTTATTTGTTAGAGTTTTGTAAAATATCGGCGTAACTTTGCACTTTCTAGGTGCTTTGCGGGTAAATGTAGAGTTTACTGAATAGGAAAAATAATCTTTCACAATGCATGGCTTTATCCTCCAAACGCGACTGAGGAACATTTCAAGGGCCCCATATTTCATGGTTAAACTTCTGTGTGTATAAAGGTTCACATCTATTTATTTTTCTTTAATTTATATAAACTTGCATGTTTCGTGTGGAAATTTACGATTGTTCTAAATTCCGAGCTGTGTGTGTGTCTACTGCAGCACATATTAAAGTATAATATTGTGTAAGTCACATGCTGTTGAAGTAGTGACTGTGTGTGCGCGCGTGGCGTGTGCGTGTTTGTAAGCGTGCGCGTGTGCGTGTACCTGTTTCTTTATTTTATACGAGAGCCGCGGTGGCTAAGTGGTTAACCCGGTTCGTGTTCAATCCCCGGCCGGGCCACTCCCAGATTTTCGCATGTGGGAATCGTGCCAGACGATCTTGCTGGTAGGCGGGTTTTCTCGGGGATCTCCGTTTCCCCCACCCTTTTATTCCGGCACTGCTCTACACATATCTCAACCACCCTCATCGGCTCTCAACACCTCGCTGTTAAGAGCCACCCAAATCTCTTTACTCACTCTTTCTTTCATACGGTAGAATACACACAGTGGTGCGACTGGGCTGTGGTGAGGGGGTGGGGGACATACTGCACATCAGATATACTGCTTGATTGAGAGTGCACACAAATAAAAATACAGTAATTTTGTTTGCTGAAGGCAATAGTTTTTCACGGATTTGTATTTGTCGATTTTATGCTTACATTTCACAGTATACATTGTTCATATTTTCCTCCTACAAAACTTTATCAAATATAACCTAATATTTCTGTAAATAATTTGGAATTTCTACGTATAAAATGTCTTTTATTAAGTCAGTGGAAGCTAGAGATAATGATGCGTATAAGATAATTGCATGGAATCTTTTTTCAGCTGTCTACGTTTTAAAATGAACTGATTATCAACCTGCGGGTGGGTGCCCAGGAGCCCTCATGTGAATACCACGTTGTGTGCGGTGGGAGGTGATCTGTACTGCATTTTGGGATACTAAAATGATTACTTAATCAAAAGTCGCATATCGCACCCGTACAACACATAATGCCAGGCTTTAAATGTTATGAATTCTAGATTTGTCGCCGATCTGGATTGCATTTTCTTTACAGCGACTGTAGACGTGCGGGACCCGGAAATCTTTTCGTTAGGCAGGGCGTTGGCGTGCGGGTTGAGTTGACGATTGCGGAGGGCGTTGGCTGGCCTGTATTTCAATGTTTAACTTCCAAAATTCGTGCAGTTTAGTTGGCGTGATGCGGCCCTACTTTTTGCGAAATGCGTGTGCTCGGGTGTCTACCAGCCAGGGTCTCCGGGTTCACAGACCGAGGTCTTGCAATTCAGCAGTTGTGAGACATGGGACGCGGACGCTTGGGTGCTGGTCTGAGTCCGGGGCACAGGTTAAGCATAGGCTAGGTGCTGGTCTAGCCTAGGGCGCGGTTGTGTTCTGTGAGTTCGTGGAGTGAGATCGTGGGAATACGCGGAAGGCGGTGCGGGCGTGCGAGATGGCAACTTCGATGACATCACAGTGTAGGTTTTAGTGCATTGTGTTGTTGGTCCAGGCACTGGAGGTGTTGTCCCCTTCTCAAGGGATGAGAGAGGACGACCATGGCCTGCGAGGGACGTAGAAAACAGTAAAGTAGTAGAGGATTAAGTTCAGATTAATGTAAGACCACCTGTTTTTTAAATTTAAATGTTTAGTTAAATCGTAGTACGGGCTCCCCTTGGCAACGGCACTCAAACAAAAGTTATGGTATTTAAGTAAAAGTTTAGCCTTGTGACGTAAAGAGTGATTGCTGTCTTGATGTTGCGTTTTGGAACTGTACTTAATCTAAGTAATTAATTATTTTTGTCAGTCCAGAGAAAGATTTTTAATTTATTAACACCAGACGTTCTTTTTGTTTTCTTATTTAAAGCCTTACTAAATAGGAATTTTACTTGGAAGTACGTCGTTAACTTTAATGGTTTATGATTTAGGTACCCTCCTCCTTAGGTATAAGTTAATGATTTAAAGGATGTTGTCATAAGTTTTCTTTATTAGGTTTTACCTCTCGCAAATCATTCATTGGGAACAAAACATACGGAAGAAATGATATTTACCCCTGCCAAGAGAATATAAAGATATGCCTCTACCCACATGTTACGATGTAGGTTGCTGATATGTTTATGATAAGGGGGAAGCAGTCCGCATTTGTGACAATATTATTTGGCAACATATGTTACAAAAAGATGAAGACTCACAAATTACGAGCGGAATGAACTTGTTAATGTGGTTCACTAGGTGATCCATTTTCGTCAGTTTTATNATGAAGACTCACAAATTACGAGCGGAATGAACTTGTTAATGTGGTTCACTAGGTGATCCATTTTCGTCAGTTTTATCATGAACTGCGTTATTTTTATATTTTTTAACACTTGTATATTTTATATACGAGATTTTATAGCATTTTAAATATCTCCGGATTCATACATCTAATTTTTTCATTTCAAACACCTGCCTTTTCGTAACTTTCTTCAAATACAACTAGTTTTGCGTGGTTGTATTCGAGGCATAAATTAAGTTATTTGGCCTCTGTATTTATGTTGAGTGCTAACAGTGATATTTTCCCCATGTAGTACACAAATGTGCAAATATTCTTAGATGACCCAAAGCCCCTTTTTCTAAATAGGTCTTTAGACAGTGATGGAATGCACTTTTAGCCTTCTAGACTGCTTTTTATTATTCATCCTGGTTCTAGCTATGATTCTGACGGTGTAATAGTCGCTGGTACGACGATAGGATGTTGTCTCGAGTTTCTGCTGAGAATGCAAATGAAGAGATGTATACGTCACATTACAGCAAGTGAAGCACCTACAAATATGAATGTCTTAGTAAAAAATGTGTTTGAAAATTTTTCCGCCTTTATGTAAGCCGCGATCAGCATTATTTTCGTGTTATCGAGCACATTGGATGAATGCAAACAACGTGTCACATTAGCGAAATAAGCAACGAGGTATCACCTTGAAAAATGAAATCAATGGCGAACATATAAAATTTAAAGTTACAAACCTCCGGTATCGTATTTTATGAGGTTGCATATCCCTCCAAAGGATTGCTGGTCTGAACAGTTTCTCAAATTTTGAGCAGATTTTTAATTTGGTGGGAAAATATATGTGTAATTACGAGCATGCGCGATAATACTCCGCGATATGTTGTATTGGAATAGCCAAATATATATTAACTTACTGAACTGAATCGTAAAAAAAAAAAAGGGGAAGAAAGAATGATCCTTCACCTCTCGCCACAGATGAAGAACTCTAACAACTTCAACTAATTTCCCCACTTATGCTTTCTACCGGACAATTCTGAAAACAATGGGTAGTAGTGGAAAAGGTTGAAAGGTTCGAGCGGAACTGTTTTATAAATCGAGCGAAGGCGAGAAATAGGAGCGAAGATGAATAATTCGTTGAACTATAGTGGTGGGAGTGAAGGGTAGCCGAATAAATGTCAAATGCAGGNATAGGAGCGAAGATGAATAATTCGTTGAACTATAGTGGTGGGAGTGAAGGGTAGCCGAATAAATGTCAAATGCAGGGCCGGTTAAATTTATTGCTGGGAAGAGGTCGTTTTCAGTATGATTGGGGGAATGAAAGGGGGTGTTGATCGAAGCTGTGAGTAAAACTATGAGAGTTCTAAGGCGGTGGTCTGGTGTGATGCATAACCAAAAACATGTTTAGGTCGAGGGGGAAGGGGGTCTACTAAAGAGTTAATTTAATTTTGGGGCCAGCTATAGCGAGTATAGGTGGGATCTGGTAAGTAGGGTGGTAAGGTGTGGTGTAAATGCAATACAAATTGGAGGTGGTGTGTAAGTGAAATAGTAGGGTGTCGCATGTGATGTAAAATTGATGGAATTTTGGGAGGAGCAAATAAAATGTGGATTGGGGTGGAGAGTGCGGTCTATGGGCGAGTAATTGGTCAACTTTATTTAAAAAATTGTGAGTGTGGTGGTGGGGGTAAGTTGTCTGCTGGTCTTTGTGGCAGGAGGGTTTGCGCTCCACCATCTTTGTTCCAAACCCTGGACCTCACGCACATACGGCTTTAATTGTTTCTTTCAAACTTTTTTTTTTCATATTTAATACATTTTTAACTGTTTTGCATTGAACATTTTTATAAAATAAACATATTCTCTATTTTTGAGATTTTTTGATAATTTTTGGAGTTTTGTGTTTAATGTTATCCGAAGGTCAAGATCACGATGTGAATGTCATAATGGGCACAGGGTCAAGGTCACCCGATTCCAAGTTTGAGGCCGGATGACATCACAACATGACAGCCAGGTTGCGCCTGGACCCTATCCCATCCCCTTGCTCAGAACTTTCATTTTCATTCTACTATTGTAGTTCCAATTTCGCCCATAGCAGGAGCCCTGATTTGGTAATCAGACGAAAGAGAACCTGCTAGTATAAGATGTCCCTTCACCTATTAGATCTTAATGCATATGGTTTACTTTTTTTACAGGTTTTCACCTTCTTTTTCAGCAAATACTGATGCACACTATTTTCAATTGCAGCTGTAAATTAAAAATGTTGCCCCGTTATTTGAAACAGAACTGTTGGCCAGGCCTTACAAAATTCTAGTAAGAGGAAATCCGTGAGGTATAAAATGCTATTATAATGCTAATGCTGGACACCGAGGAAAATTTCTAACATACTTCAGTGGGATCTTTGAGCCTGCTGTGCACGAAGTGCTTAATGTGCTACAATTTGACTAAACCTATCAGTATAATCATTCAGAATGTCTGATCTTGCCTGATCTTCGCATTTGGCGGCGCAACGCCGAATATGCAGAGCGTTCCGCCGCAGTTAAGGTAGTTGATAGACTCTTCGAGGGCAGGAGCGCAGCCGCTGCAGTCGATGACGAAGTCCACTCCCCATTCCTGGTTCTTCTGCTTCTTGGCCTTCAGTTCCTGAGGGCTGATGATCTCGTAGTTCGTCTCTGTGAGGACAGAAACAATAACATGTGAAACTACTGCCTAATTCCTGCCCCTTGTTCTTAAGTTCCTGTTTGCTGATGATTATGTTGTCTGTGCAATGGATATGCACAAGTGAGAGAAAGATGTTTGTGAGTTAGTCTATANTCTCGTAGTTCGTCTCTGTGAGGACAGAAACAATAACATGTGAAACTACTGCCTAATTCCTGCCCCTTGTTCTTAAGTTCCTGTTTGCTGATGATTCTGTTGTCTGTGCAATGGATATGCACAAGTGAGAGAAAGATGTTTGTGAGTTAGTCTACAAAAAACACTACCTATCTCAAACCTGTACTTAAAATAATAATGTTTATTTACGAACATTTATGTCGACATTTTAAANAAAAAACACTACCTATCTCAAACCTGTACTTAAAATAATAATGTTTATTTACGAACATTTATGTCGACATTTTAAATTTTCTGGCAATGCACAATTGTTTTTGACACGTTTAATATTACTGGGGTAAAGTATTGTACAGAGAAACAAAATGATGCCAAGTTTTCCCAGAGAAAGCCTATTCTGTTTCCAGCCATTTTGTCCAATGGTGCTGTGGTGTTAGCTGGCGAACGTATGCTATTAAAATATCGAAGTTTATCCAACAAGTTAGAATGATGCACACACTCGTAAACATTCTATAAAAGTTACAATCATAGTTTAGTACACAAACAATATATCGATGTTTTTATTTCAGGACAGTTGTTTCAAAAGAAAAATCTGCTTTCATATGAATTTATACAGTACTGTCAATTTTCTGTGTCAAACGGAACACAGAAAATTTCCTTAATATACACATACTAATGTTAATACAACAGTGTTCGATGTTTCAAATTAAAAAATTGTGTGGGTTGAAATTAATAAATGTAAACTGGACAAATGAAACATTTAGATTGTATTTATAATTTAAAATCAGGTGAACTAGATTTTACTGTTGTCCAGTCTTTGGAAACACTTTTTCCAGTTCATCTCATCTTTGTCTCGCAGTCATCCCTCAAACTTTTTTATCACTTTCTAGTGTACATTTTCCTCCCGTAAGTTCATTGTCCCACTCGACTGTTGTCCTTGCTACAATCTTCTGGCATGTGTNTCTAGTGTACATTTTCCTCCCGTAAGTTCATTGTCCCACTCGACTGTTGTCCTTGCTACAATCTTCTGGCATGTGTTTAGGTTTTTACATTGTACGAAACTATGCAAAGCCACTTCCTAGGTCGTCATTAGAGGTAACCCACCAGTCAGCCATGTCCGACCTCCATAGGAGAATAACCGCAACAATGCTAGCGGGCCCTCATGGACAATAATTGAGATACAATCAATCAGAACACAGGAACAATCAGTTAACATCTCAGCTGACCCGCTGCAAGCCCCGAACTGATGCCCTGATGCGCCATCCACTTCGCTCCCACAACCATCTGGGACCCTCACACCCAGAGAAACCTGTGATCTGGCCGAGGCAATACCCAACCTCTACTGTTTCTCTAGGACAGTACCAGAACTGTGTCGTCCCTCACAGAATCGACCCTTCTCAGGGGAAGGAACCCTCCATGCCTCCTTCAGCTTACGTATTTTTAACCACTGCCACCACAAATCCAACCTTAATGAATCAGACACCAGGCAGAAATTCAGGCAGGGCCATTCCGATCACCTATGGCAATATCTTAACTTTCCATGGCACAAGTGGGTGACCTCACAGGTCTTTTATCATTTCCAACAATATTTTCTTCACAGCAAAATTCTGTTCTTTGGGCCCTTGGGACCTGTGGTATCAGCGCTAATTTTTCCAATACCCTCGCTAGTGAACGAGCCTAGATGCTGTCTGTCGGTCCATCCATCAGGCAATATATACCATTCCCCATATGTGAGGTATGGAATGGACAGGGACGTCCATGGCAGAGTAAATTTGCTTAAACCCAAGGGCGCTGGGTGTCGAAGCACAACAATTGGAAGCCTGGGTCGCCTTGGTGGGAAAGGATATGTAGGACTTAATGCCCATCGCTTCATCACCCACTTAGTGTCATGTGTGGGTTATTAGGCTCGGATATTAAGGCACCGCACTGCATTTCTCCGACACCTCAAGCACCCAGATGCCTTCCTCCCCAGTTGTCTAGATAATCCATGACACTGTAACACCCACATAAGTTATGGCACTGGAAACTTCACCAGACCTCAACGTTGGAAGAATTAAAAGATTGAGAGCTCTTTCTTGTTTCGGTGGGTGGTGCATGGATATTCTTAGTTGGTGGAGCGGTTTGTCTTGTTAACTCCGATAACGAACGAGAGACCCTAGCCTGCTAACTAGTCTCTTCCAGTATCCCTTTGTGCTACTCGCGACAAATGATCTTAGAGAAACAGGCGACTTCTGGCCGCACGACATTGTGAAATAACATGCATGTGATGCTTTAGATATTTTGGGCAGTATGCATGCTACACCGAATGAATCAGCATGTCTTCCTTGTCCGAATGAGCCAGATAAAATGCTGAACCTCCTTCGTGCTAGGGATTGCGGCTTGCAATTGTTCCCATGAACAAGTAAGCGCGAGTCATAAGCTTGTATTGATTACATCTCTGCCCTTTGTATACACCACCCGTGGCTACTATCGATTGAATAATTTAATGAGGTCTCCGGACTGGTGTGCGACGGCTCCCTTACTGAGTCATTGATGTTGCTGGAAAGATGACTGAACTTACTCATTTAGAAGAAGAAAATGTAAGTTAAGTAAATTACAGCTTCAAACTGTCAGAAAGCTCGTAGTTGGATTTGTGTCTCACTGTCGATTTACCGTTCGTCAGTATTTAAATGGCATGCCCATGCAGACGTCCTGCTGGTGGATGTGGTCGGCCATAGGGCTCTGGTCTGCGTGCCGGCGGTCCGATCCAATCCTACCATGGTGTTCTTCACCAGGTGTCGAGGTGAGCTGGCATGTTTACTTTGGACAAATGAGAATTTGCCACTACAACCAAGATCGTCACCGACGGCAAGTCTAAGCAGACTCATACCACTGCCCTTATGCGAAAACCATTGCAATCCTCCTAATCGTCAGGGCTTCTTCGAGCGCTGGAACCTTGGCACCGATCACTCCCAATGCCGCTGACATACGAGTATAAGCACAAAGTTTCAGCACCATCCATTTTCGGGGCTAGTTGCTTCAGTAAGTGAGTTGTTACATACTCCTTACCAGATTCCGTCTTCCATGGTCATCATATAACTCTGTTTTGGGTTGGCATACATTTTATTTAGGAAAGCAATGCACTTACACTCAGTAGTCAAACCAGGAACCCTCACTCCGAAAAGGGAAATCATACCAGCAAATTTTAAAGATGGTAACACAGTGATTTTTTTTTTATTTCATACATTTTGTAGGAAGATTTTACTCTCGGGGGTTCAGAGTTAACAGAACCCATTAGAAGTCAAACTGTCAGCCACGTATCTTTTTGAGAGGCATATCCATACTGGTGCTAGCAGGTAATGGTAAAGGTTATACAAAAGCAATGTCTCTTATTGTAGTTTCTCACCTAGCTTCTGCAGAGCCTTCCTACGGGCATCGCTGGGTTCGCTGACAATGACCCTGCGGTGTCCCTGGTGATGCAGTGCGCATGCCCACAAGTTACCGATGATACCTGCACCCTGGATGAGTATAGCTGAGCCCACAGGGATGGGCGCCACCAGGTCCCAGCCATGACACAGACATGACAGTGGCTCCATCAGGGATGCTGTGGTACACATTATATTATACATATATTCAACATAGACTAGTCAAGCTCGACATACACTAAAACTAAACTTTTGTGTTGCTACTTTACACGACTATAAATCACAAGTCATTACTTAAAATAGTGGAACCATCTGTGTATGTCATAATTCTATAAAATAAGGCTGAACATGATGCCATTAAGCTGGTGTGTAAATCTGTTAAGCTGACAGTGTGAATATATGACATGAGCTAGTGATGCTGGATAGAACATGGTCATAAATATCTTAAGATTTTTGTCTTTCTTTGAATGATATTTCATACAAATCCCAGAAACCCTGTGTAAGAGCGGATGAGAATATTGACTGATAGTGACCATCGAGGCGTCCGACTTGCAGTGAAGTCAAACTGCACAGCCAAAGACTTTTGATCTTCATTGAGATCGTCGCATCCGCCGGGAAGAAATTACACTTGGATTTTCTAGATGAACTGCAGCCCATGAGCCTAAGATATCTGCGTGTGATGCTGTTCGNATGATATTTCATACAAATCCCAGAAACCCTGTGTAAGAGCGGATGAGAATATTGACTGATAGTGACCATCGAGGCCTCCGACTTGCAGTGAAGTAAAACTGCACAGCCAAAGACTTTTGATCTTCATTGAGATCGTCGCATCCGCTGGGAAGAAATTACACTTGGATTTTCTAGATGAACTGCAGCCCATGAGCCTAAGATATCTGCGTGTGATGCTGTTCGNGGGAAGAAATTACACTTGGATTTTCTAGATGAACTGCAGCCCATGAGCCTAAGATATCTGCGTGTGATGCTGTTCGTCGTTTATAGTGCTCCATAGCACACAGTCATTTGACTCTCCAGGAATGGACAAAAATCATGTGAATTAATGAATCATAGGGCATATTTCGACGATTCAAAAGACAAATATGTCGAGGCGAGTGCCTGACGAGTGTTACTAATTATGGAGTCCTGTTATTCACGCTGCAATCCTGGTTTTCATGGCATGATTCAGTTCTACTGTTTTTAATGATTAGACTTATGAATGCTATGAACTATGATGCAACTTAGGCCAATTCCGGACCACCCAAACTGCGGTAATAATATGTAATTGGCTCATTTCACTTTGTGTCTACGCAGCAAAGGATATAACCGAAGGGTTTTNCAAACTGCGGTAATAATATGTAATTGGCTCATTTCACTTTGTGTCTACGCAGCAAAGGATATAACCGAAGGGTTTTGAGAACATGGAAAAAAAAATTAGCTCTAATGATTTTCCCTAGGTCTAGGCCTAAACCACATTCAGAACCATTGGGATTAGAAGAGATGGAGACCAAACGGTGCACAAAATCAACAGAGTTGTTCACGGCGAAGAGGGGATTGAAACAAATTCCTGCAGTTGCCTACCACAATTCGGTAGAAGATTTCTTTGAAGGGTTGATAATGTGACATATGCGAAAGGTAAACCTTACAAGTGATGTGGTATAGGCGAAATGCAGACTATATTATTGATAGGGCAGTGGCGAAAGGCAGAAATAGTTGGTGGCATGACAGTGGTGGAAGATATATCTACACCAAATTTACACTAAGCCAGATCATGCTAAGCACACTACCAGAAGTGTCTGCTGATTCATGACTACATAGATTAACTTCAACATATACTAATCAATATCAATAACAATGCTCGTGTACTCCTATGCTTTATTTTGTTTAGCTTGCCATATTTTGTATGTTGAAAATTTATTAACCCTTATTTTGAATTTTTAGGCAAACCTTAAATTACTACTTTCAAATGCTGTGGGCTTACATGTAAATGGGTTTCTCAGCTTCAAATATGTAACAAAGCATTGTGAAGGGCATTTCAAAACGTGAAAGTGTATCACTTCCAGTGAAGATGTGTTTAACATGAATATAATGGTGCAGAGGGTGCTCAAGAAATAGGGAATGACATTTGATGGTTTCTGTATACACACTAACATATCCTGTGCCTGAACCCATTAACGTGCCCCTGCGACATAACCATTAGGCTGATCATTTTTTTATGGCGAATGAGTGTATATACAATGGACTTTTGGCCGTCCAGATCGCGTACATACCCCACAATGCGGCGGTGTGTGACAGCGGGTTTCGGCGAGCGGGGACGTGCAACTGGGTTGCTATCGTTTGTTCGACAGAACTAATTATGTATTAAATTGATACATTTATTTAAAGTGATACATTTATTAAACTGCACTGGTGATTGTAACTAAGTGAATTATGTTCGATCGTTGAAGCAATACCTGCGCAGTTTTATTGTATAATTTTAAATAAATTAGGAAATATCATAATAACTATTTTTATGTTATTAAGACCTCCACCCCTGACGAACCTGTAAACTCCCAGGCTCTTATAACAATAGGTAAATACACATGCATATATATGTATCTATGATTATGTATGGAAACAAATGTGCAACTCATATGGTAACCAGTGGTTTTTTTTTACATCCATTACGCTTTTCCAAAATTTTGATATAGAGCATAATTNGATATAGAGCATAATTTTTGTTGGCAGATGCTGCTTTGTTAGGTATGACTGTGCTGTTAAAGCTTGATACGTGATGTACAATGTGACTGTTATTAATAAATAACCTATAATATAGTATAAATTATTGAGAATGTAGCACATTTATTTGTGTCACACTTATCTTACAGCTTCCACTGGAGAGTTTGTTACAGTGCTAGTGCAATTGACTCTGCATTCGAATTAGAGGTAGGTCTTCGATGTAGGAAAATAATTAAGTAATTCAATGTGCAGACCACTCCCCATGCGAAACGTAACTGTGATATTAATACACTGGAGAGCCAAAAAAACTGGTATAGGCGTGCGTATGCAAATAACAGGTATGGAACCAATCAGAGTAACGCGATGCGGTTGGCAGCGCTTATGTAAGACAACACGCGTCTGGCAAAGTTGCTAGATCGGTTACTGCTGCTAAACTGGCAGGTTATCAAGATTTAAGTGAGTTTGAACGTGGTGTTATAGTCGGCGCACGAGAGATGGGACATAGCATCTCCCAGGTAGTGATAAAATTTGGATTTGCGCGTACGACCATTTCACGAGTGTACCGTGAATATCGGGAATCCGGTAAAACATCAAATCATAGACATTTCTGCGGCCGGTAAAATATAGCGAACGAACGGGACAAACGACGACTGACGAGAATCATTAAACGTGACAGACGTGGAACCCCTTCTTAAAATGGCGCAGATTTCAATGCCTCCTGAATACCTTCAGACATTAATCGACTCCATGCCACGTCGTCTTGCGGCACTTCTGCGTACTCGCGTGGGCCCTACACGATATTAGGCAGGCGTACCAACTTATTTGGCTCTTAGTGTACGTAACAAAACAGTCTGTGATGCTATAATGCTAACTTCTGTTACAGTTAGGCATAGAAACTAGAATCTTCTAAAATAGGATAGGAGGCGGGCCAGGAGGCAAGTGTTTCGGAATCTATCGAGACTGCTAACTTCACACATTTTTGCCAAGCTGGCAGAAATATTTGCAGGTGATTCGACTATGAATTGTGAAGAGCAGATTTATGTCTCAGTATTCAATAATATATGCACATTGTGGCTTCTTTGACCGCCCGGAATTTTGAATTACTATATTAGGGAGAACAAAATGAAGCACCGTTCTATTTTATCGCAAAATTAAACGGTCGGGATTTTCAATTTTGTGTGTGGCTTATTGGAATTAAATTAAACTATTCTACGTGGCTACGCTCGTTCTGAATCAAATCTGTCGATGCAATTTGAGTTTGGGAAATCAAATTAGCCATGTATTTCGAAATTTTAAGGAAATGAAATGTTTTTATATGAATATTACTTTATAATGTGTACAGTAATAGAATGGATTAGGGGGTTTAATTGGAATTTAACAGCGAGGTCTTGAGCGCCGGTGAGGGGGAATTGAGAATAAGATGGAGCAGTGGCGGAATGCAGCGTGGGGAGGAAACGTGAGTGCCCAGAGGTAATCCGTCCACAAACGACTGACCCTGCCGGGAACCAAGACTGGTTCGCCTTGGTGGGATGCCCACCGAGGGTCCCCGATAGTGATAATATATCACAAATTTACTATTACAGCTCAGGCAGTTATTGACAGAGTGTGATAGTCGGTTGTAATGAAACGATGTATTCTTTACATGTAAATACAGTCGGTTCACGACTGGAAGAAACTTTTGAAAATCAACCTTTGAAAAAACACCCTAGCCGTTAGCTACATGCATATAAAATTACAAACAGCGGCGAGCGCGGATACAGTTATGCCATTAGGTTGCCAGCACA
>NQII01001049.1:385824-429572 GCA_002778355.1 Clitarchus hookeri
CCCCCGACTTCATGGCATAGCCCCATGCTTACAGTCTGTCACAGAGATGAGGTGGATAGACGACTCGCTTCTTGGGGTCCACGATGGAGAGGTGGATAGACAACTCGTTTTGTGGGGGCCACAGTGGAGCAGTGAATAGACATAGCCTAAGGCGTCTCCCTACAACGATGCGCCCGACTTCATGACATAGCCCCAGGCTACAGGACGTTGCAGTGGTGTAGTGGATAGACGCTTCGCTTCTTGGGGGCCATGGTGGTGCAGTGAATAGACGCCTCACTTCTTGAGGGCTGCAGTGGTTAGGTGGATAGACGCATCGCTTCTTGGGGGCCGCGGTGTTGAGGTGGATAGACAACTCGTTTCTTGGGTGCCACAGTGGAGTGGTGGATAGACATAGCCTCAGGCGCATCCCTACATCGACGCCACGACTTCATGACATAGCCAGAGGCATCGCATTATTTTCAGAAATACACCGCGAAATTCGTTTTAGCATCAACACCCATAGCTCTGGCGATGCATGATATCTCGAAACGTATTAGGAAAATTTACATTTTTCAGCTACAATTTCTCAGGCTCTGCCGTCGTCACCCGAGAAATTATTTTTACAATGACAACACCCATAGTCCGAGGCATCGCATGATTTCCGGAAATATACCATGAAATTCCTTTTTACCTCAATACCCATAGCCCCAGGCGATGCGTGATATTTCAAAACATATTTTTGGAAATTTTATATTTTGTGCTTCAATGCTCCCAGGCTCTGCCTACATCACCCGAGAAATTCGTTTTACAACAGCAACACCCCCATGGTCCCAGGCAGCCGCGTGATTCTTTCTGAAAGTTAATTAAAAATATTATTATGTGTTACAGTCAGGCGGTGTGGGACTCCGTCGACTCCCCCAAGAAAACCATTCGTTTTTATATATGAGGTACGCACACGACGACAATCAGTCAGTATGCAAAAAAAAAGTCATGCACACACACAGCAGCAGCACACACTAGTACTTCCAAAATTATTTGCCAGACAACATCACCCACCTGGTCTCGATCGTTAAAAAAAATTGCTAAGTTTTGCGGATTAACCATTTGCATATCAGTTCAATGGAGATTGTGCCACAGACCACCATGCTTTGTTGTCCGCATCAGTGATGTCAACGACAATGAAATTAATGTCTTCAGATTATGTCATGGAAAGCTACTACCTAGTACCGTACAGAGTATCATAACAGGACAGAGTAATTGCTATAAGACATGTGTGCTTCTCAGCCTCCTGGAGGAACCCCATAGTCTTCGGTTCGAGAACATTTACCTACACTTGAAATCATTACAACAGCCAAAGTACTAATGCCTAACACAAATACTACAAGCTGTGGATTGATTTTGTTATTTTCCATTCAGTGACAATGATGTGGTCGTGCAGACAAATGATGCCTTACCAAACTCTGTGTTTATTTTCAACGACGTAGCATGTGAGAAACAGACGACAATGCAGCAGTATTTCAGCATGGGACGCCATAAAAGAGTGGATTCTATTTACATATGTCAAACATATTCACGAATGCCTAAGCAGCTTTTACGTGGCAATTCTAATTTCCTAGTCCTATTTCGTATGGACAACCTGATTTTACATCACGTCTACTCTGACCATGTTATTACTGACATGACATTCGACAGATTTAAAGACATGTGTTCATGTTGCTGGTGCAAACCTCATGTTTTCCTAGTGTTAGCAAAAGATTTTCCACTTCATAAGGGGCGGTACCGCAGGGATTTTGATCAGTTCATCATCGATCATCAGTGAACTACGAGCTACTTAGTATCCAAGTTCGGCAATAGTGGTCTGAAGCGTGCGCCAGAAAGCTGTATTATTAGTACTATCGACGGGAACTGTAGTTTCGGAGGGAAACCGGCCAAGAATCAAGGCGGTGCGAAAGATGGCGGCAATGCAGCGAATGTATCCTTTGTCCGCAGAGTTACTTAGGAAGCATTGCGAGCAGTAGCAGCACTTCAAACTAGTACTGAGATGCATCTGCACACACTATTGGAAGGTATGACACGAATCGCTGCTTTAGAGACAGAACTGAGTGGTGTGGGCGAGCGTATAGCCAGCAGAGTTCATACGACCAAGACATGTGAATTATGCCCATTAACTGAAGACATTAAGAAACTGTCTGCTTTCGATGGGAAGCTCGCCACTGTGGAAGGCCATCTCTTCGATACCAATATACATACTACTAATATGGATTTGTGGCTTGGTACATTAATCGAAAATCTGTCCCAACTGACCGCGTTTACTACCGGGGATGCACTCGAAGATGTGGAAGGACGACTGTCCGGCAACATGGATGTACTGTCTGCCAAGATGGAGGTACAGCTTCACAAATTATCGGAAAAAGTATTGAAACTGAATGCTTTAGGTGGTGGGATTTCAGCTATGGAGAAGAAAATCAGCGATGTGAGAGAGCAAGTCGGCGCCAGAGTTCTTGCAGGCCTCACTTCTAAACTAGATGGGTACCTTAATGTAAAGACCAAGAGTGTTGACGAGTTAACCTCAATAGATAAGAAGCTGGATACGAACCTCGTCGCCTTGGAAAGCCGTCTGTTCGCCAACACGAATGTACTGCCTACCAAGATGGATGCCCAATTTCGCAAATTATTCGATGATGTACAGAAACTAAGCCCATTAGGCGGTAAGATTTCAGCTATGGAGAAGAAAATTAACGATGTGGGTGAGCAAGTTAGCGTTCATGTTCTTGCCGGTCTCCCTGCTAAACTAGACAGTCACCTTAATGACAAGACCACGAGTGACATCACGCTAGCTGCAATAAGTAAGAAGCTAGAATCGAACCTCGATGCCGTCAGTACGATGTCCGTGGCAGTGAATAAACATTTCCAGACTTAACTATTAATATGGGGAGCATAGTGGGAAGCAAGCCGCCTGCTGTGGAAGCTCAGTTTCTCGATTTGGGAGAACGTGTTGACTATAGGTCTCTTACGACCCTCGCAGTGACATTGAAGGATAATCTACAAGTAGTGAACAAGAGTGCAGGCAAGCTGACTGTTGTGGAAGCCAAGCTCACTGCAGTTGAGACAAAGCTCGAACAGTTCGACATTAAGGGTTTTGCAATGTTTCCGCGAAAATAGTCGATCACCTTAATGTGTCAGGCCAAGGGTAGGGTACGCAACACATTAAGTACTTAGCTGGGGAGCATGGGGAGCTTAGAAACAAAACTCAGTTCGATATTCGAAGGCATGACTAATAAACTTATTACAAATATGCTCGTAGAATTCGATAGCCGTAACCGAACTTTTAGTACGGGATTTCGGATATTGAGGAACTTATCCGCCACAAAATTGTTCGTTATTTAAATGATTTGCGCAAGGACGATAAAAAAAAATGGATGCATTGCAAGCACGTGCGTACTGCAGGCCTCCAGAAACTCAATATGTTCGAAGATAAAATTGTCAGACTTGTTGCCCGTAGAGTCATTGTGTAATATATATAGTATGAACATTTCACTTATATTTTTAGTATAATCTCTGCTGCCGTCGAGGATTTACGGCGCATCACTGCAAGTTATCGTGATAAGTATCTACAGGCCAAGCGAGCTTGTAAGGAGTGTGATGCTGTATTGGAAGAGGCCTTCCGACCGCTTGCATCCTGGGTGGATACTTTACAGAGGCAAACTGTTCCCCCTGTCGGTACCGCAAAGACTGACCCGAACATCTAACTCAAGCCACTTCCAGAGGTCGACAATGATGATGTTTCTTTTGCTGAATGGAAATGTAAAAAAAAAGGGCGGCTCTCACCTACGCTCGGCTACTGTTCGTAATTATCTCTCTTCGTACACGACCAGATTTAATGATGGGACTACAGAATTTATAGGAGGAATAAGAAATGGTATTTGGCGAATAAGCAAAATTTTTATACCCGATGATCATATACAGAATGACAATGAAGCAATACGGGTGCCTCCGGGCCTCTACGAGCTGTTATTTAAGTGACGACCTGGTGAGTTTGCGCGAGAGGCACTTCACCAATACAAGCGATTACTTAGCCCCACGAGTGCACATTTAACTGATAATGAAGTAACCACAAACACATATAAGGATGATTCTCATCCGAATTTCGACATTGTTGCCGAAATGTTTCCAGATGTAGGCCTAGCTAGCAGCTCGGGACTGGCTTCGAAGCTTGATGTGGGCAGTCAACTCGAGTATGTATACTGGGACGATGCGAATGATCTTGTAATGCGTTTACGACTACTCGTCTCGTCTCAACAGGCTGGCAGTCATTCACACACAAATGAGATAGATAATATTGTGGAAGAATTGCATGAAGGCAGATACATGTACTGAAAAAAAAATGTCGCGTGCTCAGATTCCAGCCGAGCTTCACCGGCTAGCACGAAGAAATTTCCGCAGAGGAAGAGTAGTCGTCTTTGCACTTCGCGATATGTATCAAGCTGACCTAGTGGAAATTATTTTGTATGCCTCTGTTAATAAGGGCTATAGATACATGCTAAACATAATTAATTATTTCAACAAATATGCTTGGGTCGTCCTTGTTTGCCGGAAGGCTGATTTATGTCATGAATTCTACAGTATAGCCTTCCATTTATAAATGAAAGCGAATAAAATTAACCACTACAGCATGCATGGGGGTAAGTAAGACTCTATTGTGAAAATATTTAACCGCACACTAAAGGCAGTTATGTGGTGGAGTTCTTGGTGCGCGGAAGTTATGTGTGGCTAGATATTCTGCCTAGTCTAATTTCCAATTACAATGGTAGACTACATAGGTCTATCCATATGCGCCCGGTAGATGTTCAAGACGATTCTTTGCTGACAAATGTTTTTTAAAATGTTAAGAGATTGGATAGGCGCAAGGCTAAGACGAAGATTGGTGACTGTGTCTGCATTTCGCGTATCAAATCACCTTTTGCAAAATCTTACACGCCTAATTGGTCCGTGGAAATATACCGGGTTGCCAATATTCACCATAATGAACCGAGGACTTGTCGATATGAATGGCGAGAATCTGAAAGGCGGTTTCTATGATGCAGAGATTTTACCAACACAGTTTCCACCAGCTTATTTGGTCGAAAAGGTGTTACGATGCAAGGATAATAGTAAATTCATTAAGTGGCTAGGCTTTCATCCTCGGCATAATAGCTGGATTCTAAAGACCGAACTTGCCGATGCATAATTTATATGTAAGTTTCTGCAAGAGTTGGGTGTATATGTAGTGTAAATATGGGTAAATAATAATATTAATCTTAGGCAATGACTTGTATGCATTTCTTCGTGCTTCAATGATTACCAGACTTGTAACAGTCTGCAGCTCAGCAGCATTTCATCACAGGCAGTGGCACAGGGAAACTTCGTGTTTTTGGTGTGTGTCATCACAGGTGAAGGCTTGGGGAGATGCGGGGGAAAGAATGTTGTGCAGTGGAGAGAAGCAGCGGCAGGGCCTTGAAGGGTCACCCCAAAATTGTTGATGGTTGCGAATTGCCACGCGGGAGGGGTGGCCATCTTGGGTAGAAAGTTATATTCGTCGCCGTGGCCTGACTCATCTCCCTGGCAACATACGAAAAATTTTCCATGGCAGGCACTGTTGCATTTTTATAGATACAATACAGTCCAGGTTCGAAGATTGGCAGACCACAAAACAAATAAAGCTGTTAAACCAATCAATTTATATGTTAGTATGTTATAATGCATCATGGGAGTAAGATCAAGAGAGTACATGGTATGGTAAATACTCTAATAAAGGACTACCATTCGAAGCTCATATAACAGGATATAAGTATTGCGGTCCAGGTACATGTCTAGCGCAAAGATTGAAGCGAGGTGACATGCCTATCAATTCGCTAGACGATGCTTGCAAGGTACACAATATGATATTACCTATTCAAGCAGTAATACGTTGGAAGATAGACACACAGCCGACACCATTCTTGCAGATAACGTCAAGTGAATAGTTGGTTCTTCCAAGTACAAACTCGGCGAACGTTTAGCTGCATGGGAGTTTTCCAAGATTATGAAATCGAAAGTTAAGAGGGGCATGCATTTGAAATTTGGAAGGATGAAAAATAAATGCACTGGTAGGAAATGGAGCAAAGTAGTAGGGAAGCATGGAGAAATTTTACCCTTCATTTTACCGGCAATAGGCATTCTCGGCAGCATAATCGGAGGTGCCAGTGGCATTGCCAGGGCTGTGAATTCGGCCAAGGAGGAAAACAAATGCTTAATGGAGATGTTGAGGCATAATAGCAATATGGAGGCGCTTGCCAGCGGTAAAAAAAATGGCGGGGATTGTACCTTCGCCCTTACAGGCCAGTAGCATGTGGAGGAGGCAGGAAGAGAATATGCCAATGCAAAAGAACGAGGCGATTTTTAATGGGCTGCCTACCCACTGCTAACCAAAATTGAAATATAAAAATTTGCATGAAAATTAAAAATAAGTAATTTCCGAGGTGTGTTCATGCATGATCGACTACCATACCACGCACGGCGGGTCGAGTTTGGTATAGTAAACCTGGATAGGAGCACTGGGCTGGGAACTCATTGGACTGCATATAAAAAGATTGGTAACATTGTTGAATACTTTGGTAGTTATGGAAACTTTAGGATTCTGCCAGAACTGAAAATGTATTTTAGAGGGGCGCGAATATATTATAATAATGGAGCAGAGCAACAGCCACGAGAATGGAACTTTGGACACCATTGTCTGAGCTTCTTTAGAAGATAGATACTTAATAAGGATGGACTAGTTGTAAGCCACAGTCATGTCTGTAGCCCTGGTCGTGTCGGGAAATAGTTCGGAATTGTGTTCTGTGCACTTCCCCCCCCCTCGTCTTGAAGGGTGTGTGGTCCATGGTAGTGATAGATATTCAAATTTACTTCTCTGTACCGAACATAGATGAATGTAATTGCATCTTTCATTTTGTTAAGAGAGGAGTCGGTGCTAAGAGAGGGGATGTGCGTATACCCACAGGTTCGTATGAGATTGAAGACATAGGAGAGTAACTTAAGCGGGAGCTGGGACTGGATGTGATATTAGGGCTGTGTGGTAATGCAAATACCCTGCACAGTGAGATGTTTTGTATTGCACAGGTAGACTTCATGCGAAGCGATACTCTCGCCTCCATGCTAGGTTTTGAGAACATATAATATGAGGCTAATAAAACATACGAATCTACACTGCCAGTAAACATTTTTCCTGTGCATGTCATAAGAATAAACTGTAATTTGATTTGCTGGTTGTACTTCAACGGTAAGCCAAGTCAGACACTGCACGAATTTTCCACGATGGTGCCACCAGGCTTTAAGCTGGTGAATGTTCCGAAAACACCCATTTATGTTCCACTCGTGATGGAGAATGTACAGGAAGTTATAGTCTCTATCGTAGACCAAGAAAGTTGTTTGATTAATTTTCGAGGCGACGAGATAACGGTATGCTTACATTTAAGGAAAGATGGGATTCAAAAATAAGCATACAAAAGCAATAGAAGTAGATTATGGTACCAAACATATAGCCAGTACGAGTCGAGCACGCAGAGCGCTAACATCTGAAAACGCTCGTTTACTTAAAAGATTGGGACTGACGATCAAGTATGGATGTGGAAATATTGAAGGTGGCATAGCCGGCAGCGGTCGAACATGCGATCAACAAGGCTGAAATCCACACTTACCCACCCTATCTGCCAGGCCCGTACGTACCCTCGTCTGAGGTTCGGATCCCGGTGCAAAACCAAGACATATACACTGCCCTATGTAATTCATATTTGCACTTCCGGGGAACTCTGACAAAGCAGGGTAATGCACTTCCTGCGACGAATAAAATCACTAGAAACGGTATACTTCACATGATAAGTAGAATCGGGTATGAACTGAACGGGTGTAAAGTAGACGTGATGCGAGATGTTGGAATCACGGCTACCATAAATAACTATCTCTCATTAACGCATAATCAACTACAGGCCACCAAAATGGCAGGCTGGGGAATCGAAGAGGACTTTAAGGTTACTGTCTATGCCAAAGGTAAATTTGAAGTATGTATTCCACTAGCTATGCTGTTAGGGTTCGCAGAAGATTACAAGAATGTAATTATCAATTCAAAACCAGAGTTAGTTATTCATATGGCCAACAATCAAACCAACGCACTCCATGACACTGGCGCAGCACCGGAAGATGCAACACTCTCAATACGATCTATTGAGTGGTTACTGCTTTACATGCATGTTAACATGTCTGAATGTGTAAAATTACTTAAATATGCAGAAAAAGGTAGGAATGTAGATATTGCATTTCGTACATGGAGTGTAGAGATGTATCCTAGTGTACCTGCCTCCGTGAGCATGAATTGGAATGTTAAAATTTGTTTCAATAGTGAAAAACCGAGATACATAATTGTCGCGTTTTGGACAGACAAACGGAATGTCACCAATACAGACTGTTCGAAATTCGATCGTGTAAATATTAGGAACATTAAAATTTTCTTAAACTCGGAGGATTACCCATATGACGATTTAAACATTGATTTTACAAACGGAGCGTACATAGTACCGTATCAAATGTACGCTGACTTTCAGAGGTCGTACTATGGGCAAATGCAGGCTCCCACGCTTGAACCGAACGCGTTCATGAAAACGGGACCCCCTACTGGTTTTTGACGTTAGTAAACAGGACGATAGAATAAAATCAGGTGTGGTGGACTGTAGGATTGAAATAACCTCCGCTGAGAATTTCCCAGCCTTCACTCAAGCCTATATGTTAATACTTCACGACAGACTAGTCATGTACAATGTACAGAACAGAGTAGTTAAAATACCGACGTAAGTTAAAACTATAATTCATTCACTCTCCGACCATCATAATATACGTGAACTTTCAGGGATGCGTCTCACAGCGAAGTTTCATTATTGAACGTATCTGTATAGCGTCTGTTGACAGGCACATAGAAACCAGTACATTCCTACCTCCGTTTCCATCGCGCGTGCTCGATGTGAAAAGCAAAGTAACAAATGTCCGCCTGTGCTCAAGTTCTAGAATTATCAGAACGGCGATAAGGTGCCTATTGTAGTATATGCGGACTTTAAGGCAATGCTGGTGCCAGCCAAACCTAGACATGTCCTACACTTACAGGTATCAAAAACATGAGTCCTATAGTTATGGCTTATATGTTAAAGTCAATAATTCAATTATTCCTGCCTACAAGACTGCCGGCCTACCCCCGGGTGTAATATGTTACATGGGAGAAGGTGCATCGAAACACTTTATGGAAGAGGTGGTTAGGATAGGTCACCTGGCGAAACCCATATATGATAAGTCCGAGCCTATTCACCCACTAATGCTCCGCGAATAAACTGACTATATGCTAGCCACTACCTGCTACCATTGTTCAGGCGTGTTTACTGGAGCAAACAATAAGGTACACGACCATGATCACTTCACCAGCAATTTTATCGGGGCAGCTTGTAATAGCTACAATAAGCTTCGCCGCTGCCCCCAGAGACTGCCGATACACTTCCATAATTTAATGTATGATGCTAATTTCATAGTAAAGAATCTTGACTATGATTCCAAGGACATATTTATTATTCCCAATACTGAGGAAAAACTCATTACCTTCAGTAAAAGTTTGGGTGGCAAATTCGCAATTCAATTTATAGATACATAATTTTAGATTCATGTCTACCATCGTAGTAACACTCGCACAGAATCTACCGTCTAGCGACTTCCACACAACATCCTGCTTCTTCACGGTAGAGCAGCTCAAGCTGGTAACCCGCAAAGGCGTATTCCCCTACGATTATGTCAACTCATGGGGGAAGCACGCCGAGCCGCGGTTGCGAGCGATTGAGTCATTTTACAATCAATTTACTGGAGGGAACATTAGCACGGTAGACTATCAGTATGCGCAAAAGGTGTGGACTGTGCTTGGCTGCCGCACCCTCATGGAATATGCCGAGCTCTACCTGAAGACGGACATATTGATTCTGTGTGACATCTTCGAGAATTTCCAGGAGCTCTGTTTAACTACATATAGCCTTGACTGTGTGTGGTATGTAAGTGATCCCGGTTTCTCTTTTGATGCGATGTTGCGCAAGGTGCAGGTGGGTTGGAGCTGCTCACCGACTACGACATCCACCTGTTTATTGAGGATAGTATCCGGGGAGGGGTAGCCCAATGTATTAAGCAGCATGTGGTAGCCAACAATAATTATATATCTACCACATATGATGCCAGCGAGCCATCTACCTACCTTCAGCATGTAGACGCCAATAATTTATACAGGTGGGCAATGTCTCTGCCACTGCCATATGGTGGGTTTGAATTGACTACCATGGACATTGATGTCATGTCCGTGCCGGACGACGGAAATGTTAGCTACATACTGGAGGTGGATGTGGAGTACCTTAAAACTCTTCACGAAGAGCATATTGATCTTCTGTTCCTGCCAGTGAATGAGTGTCCCCCCGGGTCCAAACAAACGAAACTCATGATGACCCTGGAGAGCAAGCTACATTGCATCGTACACTATGTAAACCTAAAGAAGGCATTGGGTCATGGGTTGCGGCTGAAGGATATTCACATGGTCCTTCAATTCCTGCAGAAGGCGTGGCTAAAGCCGTATATTGACATGAATACTTTGAAACGTCAGGCAGCCACAAATGCCTTCGAGAAGGACTTTTTCAAATTAATGAATAATGCCATGTATGGCAAGCTTTTCGAAAATAAGCGTAAGTGCCAGCGTTTGGAACTCGTGTGTAGAGAAATTCGAGCATAGAAGAAGCTAATTTCGAAACCATAATTTAAATGCAGGACTATTTACGATGAGTTGCTATCCCTAGTCAAATAATGCCATGAGATCATAACATTTGACAAGCCCATATATGCTGGCTTTGCCGTACTTGACGTGTCGAATACTCTCATGTATCGCTTTTACTACGATGTAATGCGAGCTTGGTATAGGGGCAGTGTGAGTCTCACCTATATGTACACCGATTCCTATATAATGGAGATCACCTGCCCCAACTCTTACAGCTATCTTGCCTCAGACCGGGCATTCATGTCTGAGTTCGACACCAGTGATTACCCTCCCACTCATCCCTGCTACTCCCCTACCAACGCCAAGGTTGTTGGTAAATTTAAGGATGAGTGCGGAGGTAATGATATGACCGAGTTTGTCGGGTTGAGGGTGAAGCTGTATGCATACTGCTGCCAGGATACAGTAGTAAAGCATGCAAAGGGGATACAAAAGAGTGTTGTAGAGAAGACGATAACACTTGACGATAATCGGCATATCTTTTTGTCCCAGTACTGCATGCGAGTGCAGGTTAGTATTATTAGGTCGTACCACCATGAAGTGTATAGAGCATACAAACAAATTAGCTCTTTCGTGAATGGACGACAAACGTAAAGTCCTGGATGATGCCATTCATACTGTCCCCTATGGTTATCATACCTAAAAAAAAGAACAGCTCTGGGTCAGGCACGCATTGTTATATATGCCTGTCCCCAGAGAGAATGTTTTTTCCAGCAGTGTACTGGAGCACTTACAAGTGTGGTATTCCCCTTGTCAGTTATATTGTTGAGGGTGTTGGTAGCCATATATATCTCGATAAGCATACTATAGCACATGCAAGAGGCATGCAAGAGACATAGTCTGTTTGCCAGGTATGTTGCCAGGTAGCATTACTGTAGCTCGTACAAGAGGTACGTTTCTATCTTGTCAGGTAGGTTATCAGTGTTTCCTGCAGTATACAGGAGCACATGCAGGAGTGATCGTCTTGCCAGCTATACTATTACTATTGGTCTGGTCAGTTTGTTCCATCATGTAGTAGCACAGGCGTTCTCAACCTGTGGGGCTTAGGAGAATTTCAAGGGAGGCGCGGTAAGCTGTGCAAATTAGAATTTCAAAACAGCTAAATCTAAACAGTATACAATTTAGGTTTTCTGTTAGCATTTCTACATTTTTTTCAAAATTTAAATCTATGTCAATTTTATTACAAGGGAAATTTCGATTGTTGAGTTGGCAATCGTGGCCACTGCCGTGCGGCAGTGGCAAAGATTGCGAAAAGTGAGGCGAAAAGTGTGGCTGTGTTGGCCGGCGTGCACCTGCCACCTTTGAATTTATGCTGTGGTCGCAGACGGTGGAAGACGGGAACGATACTTGCAGGCCAATTACTTTAGTATAATAGGTCTGAGAAGAAAGTTGTATTAGACCCGTAGCAAGGTGTAGCTTTTTTTGTAAGCTACTAAGTACTTGGTGAAGTGTAGGAGGTTTTTCCACTTCTGCCTTACTGTGCGCCTGCGCGTGGCCACCTAACATAACCTTTCACCTAACGTAACCCCTAGTTGTCAACTGGCTGCAGACAAGGCTAGGTTATATTTTGTTAATCGTGGTTAATATAGTGTGTGTGAGTGGCAGTGTTCTGTGCAGTACCGTAAAGCTAAATATGGCAAACTCATTGCCTAAGAAAAGACTGTACAGTGATGACTATATTAAGTATGGATTTTCATACGTAGAGAAAAATGGAAGCCATTTACCTCAGTGCGTTATTTGTCACGTTGTTCTGAGTAACGATGCAATGCGGCCAGGTCGTTTGGAACGTCATTTGACAACCAACCACGCCGCCCTGATTGACAAACCAGCTGAGTTTTTTGTTACCAAGAAAAGCTCATTGATACGGATGAAACTGGATTCAACTGGAAGTATTCATATGGAAAATGAAAAGGCCATTCAAGTTTCTTTTAAGATCGCCTTGCTAATTGCAAAAGACAAGAAACCACATACTATTGGTGAGTCCCTTATAAAACCATGTTTATTAACAACTTGTAGTACTGTTCTTGGTGGAGAAAGTTGTAATAAGGTTGCAAAAATATCTTTGTCAGATGACACAGTAAAAAGCAGAATTGAATAAATGGCTGAAGATTTGGAAAATCAAGTAATAAAAAAGTCGAATAAATGCCCGTTTTTTCATTGCAATGTGATGAAACAACTGACATTTCTAAGCACTCTCAGTTGTCATTTTACTGCAGGTTTATTGACGGGAAACAGTTCATGGAGGAAATATTGTTTTCTCAAACTCTACAAAGTACAACAAAGGCTGTTGATGTATTTTCTGCCTTGTGTGGTTTTTTGGCAGCAATTAATCTTCCTTGGAAGAACGTCATTGGGATATGTACTGATGGGGCCCAAGCTATGACAAGATGCCGATTTGGATTCATTGAACTGGCAAAACAAAACAACCCAAACATAATTGGTTTTCACTGCATCATTCACAGGTAGGCTCTGGCTTTGAAAGACTCTGCCTGAATCACTTAATACTGCGTTGAACTTGGCGATTGAAATAGTCAATCGTGTTAAATATAGCGCTCTCAACACTAGACTTTTTGAGGTTTTGTGCCAAGAGTTGAACAGCGACCAACAAACTCTTCTGTACCCCACAGAAGTATGTTGGCTCTCTAAAGGCAACATGCTATCTAGACTGTTCAATTTGAAATCCGAAGTTGAGATCTTTTTGATGAATTCCAGTAAAGAAGACATATACATCCAGTTTACAGAAGATAAATTTATTTTTTACTTAGCATATTTGTCTGACTTCTTCGAATCACTCAACGTACTTAACTTGAAGTTACAAGGACAGAGAAATATTCTGAAGACATACGATGCAATTATAGGTTTCTTGGAAAAACTTTCTCTGTTCCAACGCCGTCTTCAGAGTTTAGAACCTAACTTTTCATCGTTTCCAAGGCTCAATGTACTTCTCGATGATACTCAAAGTGTTCAATTATATTTCAAAGATAATTTGAAGGACTTGATTTTAACATATTTTGATTCTTTGAAAATCTAAATAGGATACTATTTCCCGGGCATTTGTTCAGAAAACTGGCAGTTTAAATTGGTGAGAGACCTTTTCAAATTTGATGTGGATATACTTCCTGCTTTTCTTCAGGAATAGACAATCGACCTAAAATGTAATTCTCAAGCAAAGGCTGAATTCCCAAACATGACTGTTGAAGACTTTTGGTTGAGCTATTTGCCTGTGTACCCACAAGTGTGTCTGGAAGCTGCAAAGTTATTGCTGCAGTTTTCATCAACCTTCTGTGTGAGGCAGGATTTTCTACACTAGCTGTTATAAAATCTAAATATCGAGCATGATTAGACGTTCAAAATGATTTGAGATGTGCATTGTCGCAATTGCAACCAAACATAAACAAACTTGTGAAAGACAAGCAGTGCCAGCCGTCTCATTAAGTTTGTCGGGCAACAAATTATTAAAATGCCAAACATATGTATAATTACAACTAATTTATAAATTAGTGAATACACTCTTTTAACATTATATATGTATTTAAATACAAAATGTTACTTTCAAACAGTTTTTTTAAATGTATGTATAATAATAAAGCTGATGTTAAAATACTTGAATTTTAATGTAACCTATAGCAGCACTATAGGGATAAGTTCAAATTTTAGTTTTAACTATTTTAAAACAAAATAATTTCAATAAAGGGGGGGAGGGCGTGAGTACATATATTAGTTAAAAGGGGGACATGGACTTTAAAAGGTTGAGAACCCCTGTAGTGTAGCACATGCTAGAGTTGCAGTCTTCTTCTTGCCAGGTATGCTGGCTGGTAGCACGCTGTAGCATTTCCAAGTGTCAATCTTATCTTGCCGGGCGTATTGCCAGTATGTCCTGTGTATTTTTTTCCCAGAGGTATACTGTAAAACATGCAAGCGGGGTCTTGCCAGGCCTACCATAGTTGCTGTCGTTTTCCAGCATACTCTAACACATGCTAAAGGCATAATCATCATCTTGTCAAGCATGTGTACGTTTACCAACCTACTATAATTCGTATTCTTCTTCTTGTCACGCATGTGCGTGTTTTTCCCAAACATACTGTAGTACATACTAAATCATATTCAGCTTGCCAAGTATATGTGTTTTCCAACATACTGCAGCACATGCAAGAGGCATATTCTTATTCTTGTCTCGCATGTGTGTGTTTTTTCCAAATGTAATGTAGTACATGCTAAACTTATATTTAGCTTGTCAAGCATGTGTGTGTTTTCGACCATACTGCAGCACATGCAAGAGTCATAAGCATCTTTTCTCGCATGAAACTATCATCTCTTGTTTTTTTTTTCCATCGCACTGTGTTGGCAATCCACACTGTAGTGCCCTCTCTCTATAATTATATATATATATATATGTAAATATTCTGTTTGTCATTGCTAACGCGTTAGCTTTGTTTTCTTCAATCTTCAGCAGCGTCGTAAGCCACCTGTACACTATACTTGTGACGTTACCAAGACTATATTGGTAGCACCATAGGAATAGTGTACTGCCCGGTCCCAAGTCCGGGACCCGTCCACATGCTTGTATTATGTGGACGGTAAGTGTTAGGGCGGCGCAACATATTCTAGGTTAAGGTAAGTGATGTGTGTGTGCATGGTGGTCTGTGGCACGATCTCCATTGAACTGATTTGCAAATGGTTAATCCGCAAAACTTATGTTAGTTTTTTGAACGATCGAGACCAGGGGGGTTATGTGGTCGGGCACATTATCTTGGAAGTACGAGTGAGTGCTGCTGCTGTGTGTGTGCATGACTTTTTTTTTGCTTACTGGCTGATTGTCATCGTGCGCATACCTCATATATAAAAACTAATTGTTTTCTCTGGGGAGTCGACGGGGTCCCACACCGCCTGGCTGTGGCACATAATAATATTTTAAATTAACTTTCAGAAAGAATTACGTGGCTGCCTGGGACTATGGGGGTGTTGCCGTTGTAAAACGAATTTCTCGGGTGACGTCGGCAGAGCCTGGGAGCATTGGAGAACAAAATATAAAATTTCCAAAAATACGTTTCGAAATATTACGCATCGCCTGGGGCTATGGGTGTTGATGGTAAAAAGGAATTTCATGGTGTATTTCCGGAAATCATGCGATGCCTCGGGCTATGGGTGTTGTCATTGTAAAAAGAATTTCTCGGGTGACGTCGGCAGATCCTGAGGAATTGTAACAGAAAAATATAAATTTTCAAAATACGTTTCGAAATATCACACATCATCTGGGGCTATGGGTGTTGATGCTAAAAAAGAATTTCACTGTGTATTTCTGAAAATCACGCGATGCCTCGGGCTATGTCGTGAAGTCGTGGCGTCGATGTAGGGATACGCCTGAGGCTATGTCTATCCACCGCTCCACTGTGGCACCCAAGACAATAGTTGTCTATCCACCTCACCACTGTAGTCCCCAAGAAGCGAGGCAACTATCCACCTCTCCACTGCGACCCCCATGAAGCGAGGCGTCTATCCACTGCACCACCACGGTCCCCAAGAAGCGAAGCGTCTATCCACTGCACCACCACGGCCTCCAAGAAGCGAGTCGTCAATCCACTACACCTATGCTACATCCTGTAGCCTGGGGCTATGCCATGAAGTTGGGGGGGGGATAAGTCGTTGCAGGGAGACGCCTCAGGCTATGTGGTAAAAACATGGCCACCATGGAATGTTCGAGGAATGCAGCAGCCTCGGGCAGTGAGTTGTCTATCCACCGCACCGCTGCGGCTCCCCGTCGCTATGGATTGCAAGAGCATGCAGTTTTGCATGTGGTCTATCCACTGCATCACCGTGGCCCCCCTCGAAATGCCAAATCAAGTCCTCCGCTCAGCCTCGGGCGATGGGCGTCGTTGGGGCGACAGCCCGTAGCCTGGGGCTATATACATAGCCTGCTGCGATGTAATGTGGCATCGTTGAAGAGACACGGCTGAGGCTATGTTGTGCGACAACATGGCCGCCATCGAAGTGGAATGCAAGAGCAGGTGGTTTTAGTACTGGCTTACAAATTTACCGCCGTAGAAGTGAAATGCAAGAGCATGATGTTTACAGTTTTCTTACCGAGCTTCTGGCTCCCCGACTCCCCCACCTCTCGCCCTTGACCCCAAACCTACATTTTCTAACTTCTATAGGCTCTCGAAATCTCGTTGTTAAGAGCCGCCCAAATCTCTCAACTCAACNCCAAACCTACATTTTCTAACTTCTATAGGCTCTCGAAATCTCGTTGTTAAGAGCCGCCCAAATCTCTCAACTCAACTCAATATGGACCCGAGTACTTAATTCATACGTCCACCAAGTGAATGTGTAGAATATTTTGGCGACATTTGTATATTACTTATACGTCAATTATACATTTAATCTGCATGGAACAAATGTAAACCAAATAAAATTAATTCAGTGTACATAATCATTAACTATATACTTCTAAGACGACATTGAATTATGAAACTAACTTTCCTAAATCACTGCCAACTTCACTGGGGAAATGTCAGCAAATATGTCCATCAAAGATATATGTAAGGGGGACCAGGAATTATTTATTTTTCAAAAGTTGATTTCAAAAATCTAAGTTAACCACGAACAGACTATAAAGAAATGCTATAGTGAGGCTACGGAAGGTCTCCTGATGGACAAAAATAATAATCTGACTGGAGCTTTCAGAGGCGTGTGGTGAACTGCGAGATAAGAGTAATGGTGGGTTCATAATAAAAAAAAACGTAGGTCTAGAGCATAAGACATGAGAGCATAATTCTGACCTAATTTGGCATGTAAGTAATACTATAATAGGTCATGGAAACATAAGTGATTGAACGTGACAATTGTCTTATTTTTAAAATTGCGGACATGCAAATATGTTTTACGTTTACATATTTGGTATATCTACAATTTAAGCAATTTCGACCAAATAATGTACACTGAAAGTATCTATTACAAGCATTATACATATAACCACTTTTGTCGGCCATTTTGGAATATAGGGCCATACAAATAAAGTCATTATGTCATAACTCAGTAAATAATTAACCGATTCCTACCAAATTTTACAAACAAGTAATACTGATGCAAATGGTGTTAAGTGATGTGTTTTAAGCATGTCAGACATTTATTTTCAAAATGGTGGCCATGTAGCCATTTAAGCTTAGAATGCTATATGAAGGAAACTATGTAATCAAATTCAGAACAACTTCGTATGCTAGCAGTAGACATCACAACTGTAAACTATATCTATATCGAGCACATTTTCNATCAAATTCAGAACAACTTCGTATGCTAGCAGTAGACATCACAACTGTAAACTATATCTATATCGAGCACATTTTTCCCGCCATTTTGTAAGATAGCATCATGCTAATAAACTAAAGTTTTTGCATCATATCTCTGGAAAGAATCGACCAATTCCTCTCAAATTACGCAAACAAGTAGTACTGAGGTAAATNAGTTTTTGCATCATATCTCTGGAAAGAATCGACCAATTCCTCTCAAATTACGCAAACAAGTAGTACTGAGGTAAATAATGCCAGTGGTAAGTTTTAAGCATGTTAAACATTTGTTTTCAAAATGGCGGCCATATAGTTATTATAGCTTAGAAAGTTATATAGTCGAGACCATGCAATCAATTTCAATTAAATTTTGTATGCACGTAGTAGATATTACAACTATCAGCTGTGTGTACATAGATCATCTTTTGTCCCCCACTTTGTAAGATAGCGCCATGCGAGTAAATTAAGTTTTTTATAATATCTCGGGAAAAAATTTACAGATTCCTTCCAAATTTGGGAAACAAATAGTACTGCAGCAGGTGGTGTAAACTGGTATGTTATATGTAGGTAGGGCACTTATTTTCAAAATGGTGGCTATATAAATAGTTTACCTCAGTATATTTTACTTACAAAACCAATTTGAACTTAATTTTGAATGCTGGCAGTACCTATGCAACCATAAAATTTCTCTATGGAGAGTCTAATTTCTTGTAATTTTGTGAGATAGCCCTACCAATAAAAATAATGATTTGATCTCGTATCTCGGGGAACAGTCAACTCATTCTTTCAAAATTTGGTGAGAATGTTGTACTGTGATAAGCCATAATAATAAATGTATTTTTAAAATAGGACACACCTACNTTTCAAAATTTGGTGAGAATGTTGTACTGTGATAAGCCATAATAATAAATGTATTTTTAAAATAGGACACACCTACTATCTGAATGGTGGCTATAAAAAAATTTTAGTTTTGTCGGTGATATCTACCAAACTATGTAATCTAATTTAACTTAACTTTGTGTATTGGCAATACACAANATCAAATTCAGAACAACTTCGTATGCTAGCAGTAGACATCACAACTGTAAACTATATCTATATCGAGCACATTTTCCCGCCATTTTGTAAGATAGCATCATGCTAATAAACTATAGTTTTTGCATCATATCTCTGGAAAGAATCGACCAATTCCTCTCAAATTACGCAAACAAGTAGTACTGAGGTAAATAATGCCAGTGGTAAGTTTTAAGCATGTTAAACATTTGTTTTCAAAATGGCGGCCATATAGTTATTATAGCTTAGAAAGTTATATAGTCGAGACCATGCAATCAATTTCAATTAAATTTTGTATGCACGTAGTAGATATTACAACTATCAGCTGTGTGTACATAGATCATCTTTTGTCCCCCACTTTGTAAGATAGCGCCATGCGAGTAAATTAAGTTTTTTATAATATCTCGGGAAAAAATTTACAGATTCCTTCCAAATTTGGGAAACAAATAGTACTGCAGCAGGTGGTGTAAACTGGTATGTTATATGTAGGTAAGGCACTTATTTTCAAAATGGTGGCTATATAAATAGTTTACCTCAGTATATTTTACTTACAAAACCAATTTGAACTTAATTTTGAATGCTGGCAGTACCTATGCAACCATAAAATTTCTCTATGGAGAGTCTAATTTCTTGTAATTTTGTGAGATAGCCCTACCAATAAAAATAATGATTTGATCTCGTATCTCGGGGAACAGTCAACTCATTCTTTCAAAATTTGGTGAGAATGTTGTACTGTGATAAGCCATAATAATAAATGTATTTTTAAAATAGGACACACCTACAATCTGAATGGTGGCTATAAAATCATTTTAGTTTTGTCGGTGATATCTACCAAACTATGTAATCTAATTTAACTTAACTTTGTGTATTGGCAATACACAANATTTTAGTTTTGTCGGTGATATCTACCAAACTATGTAATCTAATTTAACTTAACTTTGTGTATTGGCAATACACAATCATCTAAATTTCTGTTACATTACTTTTCGTTCTCTATTTATGAAGATAGCCACATGAAAACTATGAAGTTTTTATTCCATATCTCTAGGACCAATCAACTGATTCCTACAAAATGTTACACTATAACATTTCAAATAAATTTGTACCAAATTGTGCACATCATAAATGCTACAGAAGCCCATATAAACTTTCATGATTGAAATGGGTCAGACAACAATGTTCGTAAAGACATCATAAATCATTTACGAATGTTTGCCACATATTTTCAAAAATTTTTACCAAATTCACCTAGAATTTATATGTAGACAGTATACATTAGAAACATTGTATATAGAGCCTCTTTTTCTGGCAATCTTCTACGATAANTAGAATTTATATGTAGACAGTATACATTAGAAACATTGTATATAGAGCCTCTTTTTCTGGCAATCTTCTACGATAATATCAAATAACAAAACATAGTGTTTTATGTCATATCTCAGGGACCAAACAACCGATTTCCATAAAAATTTTCATACAATGAGGGTTACGGTAGGCCATGTAAACGTACGTGTTTTATTTGGCTTTGTCACTTATTTTCAAAATNTTTTCATACAATGAGGGTTACGGTAGGCCATGTAAACGTACGTGTTTTATTTGGCTTTGTCACTTATTTTCAAAATAAAAGCCTGTTAAACATTTTAGGTTAGTAAACCATAAAATTCGAAACATCAGACTGATTAAATCCGAAAGTGATGCTCCAAATCCGACCTCCGTAATGTAGTGGATTGCATAAGTTTCTGTGTTAATTTCTATCGTTATTGCTTTCTAACTTAATTCAAGTCTATTCTACAAACTCAGCTTTTAAGAAATTATTTAAAAATTAATAGCACCTATGTTGAGGAAAGTAGACTATTTTTAATTATATCAGTAACTACTTGTTATAACTGAATGAACAACTTCGGTGAAAATGTTTTATTCTGCTCTGAATATTTCTTGCCCCATGCGTCTGCATAATAAATTTNTGAATGAACAACTTCGGTGAAAATGTTTTATTCTGCTCTGAATATTTCTTGCCCCATGCGTCTGCATAATAAATTAAATATAACCATTACCTTAATTCACTACGTCAGGATATCTCATCCACACGACCTGTTATGCGTAGTTGTATGTCGATAGGTTTTAAATCACAGCGGAAAATTCCTGTGCACACTACCTCTGTTCAATGATTACTGTTATGCTTTAAATTGTGCGGGAAGCTAAGTGCGGGGGTANTAATATAACCATTACCTTAATTCACTACGTCAGGATATCTCATCCACACGACCTGTTATGCGTAGTTGTATGTCGATAGGTTTTAAATCACAGCGGCAAATTCCTGTGCACACTACCTCTGTTCAATGATTACTGTTATGCTTTAAATTGTGCGGGAAGTTAAGTGCGGGGGTACCTTGCTTGAGCGTGATGTTGGCGGGCATCTTGTGGAGCTGCGACTCCGGCACGAGGCAGTACTCGGCCCAGCCACCGTTACGGAACAGCCCGATGGTGTTGTTGATTCCTCCCACCTCGCAGAAGTGGTAGTTGCCGTCATGACACACCTTGCACTTGTTGCAGCCGCTGCAAACCAACACACAACGCTCTGTACGCACAAAGAAAAAAATGTTGCTTCTGAAAAACGGTGCTACAATCTGAAAAAACTATTACTGTATACCACTGTCATAACAAAAATCCTGTGCTACAATCGACATAACTAAACCGGATGTTATCGTTTGTTGGCCGATATGTATTCACTTCCATATCGCAACATTTTCCGCATAATTGAAATTTTACTNAACTATTACTCTATACCACTGTCATAACAAAAATCCTGTGCTACAATCGACATAACTAAACCGGATGTTATCGTTTGTTGGCCGATATNCTATTACTGTATACCACTGTCATAACAAAAATCCTGTGCTACAATCGACATAACTAAACCGGATGTTATCGTTTGTTGGCCGATATGTATTCACTTCCATATCGCAACATTTTCCGCATAATTGAAATTTTACTCGAGTAAGTTGGCTGTATCGTTATGTATTTTAACCTTTTCTGTATGCAGACTTCTCATAAGTAAACAGTCGTGGTTGATACAGAAGAATTATTTTATCTCTTGCAGTCCTCATTTTCACAAACTACAAAGAAACACACGGAAACAAAAATAATAATTAGCGTGAAATTTAGGTAAGTTTATGTTTATCTTCGTGACCGGAAAAATAAAGCCGTAAAAGTTAATTTGAGGTGTGTAGTAGTAGGAGTGGAGTCTTATTGGGTATGCATTGGTTCTGGCACTAGAAAGTTAAAAGTTCACAATCTTGCTATGCAACTGTATGTTGGAAATGGTCGTGGGTTTTGTCAGAAAGTATTCAACTTGCACTGTTATTGAAGAGTTTTGATTATGCCGATTGTAGCACTTCCTTTACTGAATGCTTTTAACAGTGAATACGAATAATGATATAGAAGGAGAGAGGTTTCGCCGTTACAATATTCCAAATATTTTTGGGAGATAGTTTTGTGACTTGAAACGAGGTAGTGCTATATACTTCTGACGATATCATGCAACAAGCAAGCTCGTTCTTTTCTAAGAGAGTCACACACGGCCTCCCTTCCTTCGGAAAACTACAATGGTTCTCACATATTTCCGTCACAAATTGAACATTCTCTTCCTTCAAATGCTTCTCTCTCGGTACGGGTAATTTTACAATTTTCAGTACGGGGAGGCTATAACGTCTCTGAAACGAGTATTTTGCTCATAATTTTGCCAGTAATCACCCACAACTTGTATCTGTTGACGCTTGGTATATGACGTTAGCAGGAAAAGGCACCTCTGAAAAGGTAAAAAAAAAAACTGGGAACCCGCACAGTAATATTGGTGTGCTGGTACTGGTGTATTCTTGTTGAATTAGAGGCATCTGAAGGTTCACATGCTCACAGCTAGTAGATGTACGAGTACAATGTTTGTTCACGTACAAGAGTGGCACAGACTCACAAAGAATGGTTTATAAAAAGGGGCGGAGGGGTGTAAAATAACCGGTACCAATTTTCAGTTTAAAACCTGTGTTGGAAATGTGCGTATGTTCATTGTGTTCGTTCTTTCGTCGAAAAATTAATATTATCGTGCATAATTGAATATAAATTAAGTTGTTTTGGGAGAAACTAATTTAATTATTTTCTTAAAATCTTTTTTAAAACTAATGTACTAGTTTTCCTATTCGCATAACAATATAAAAAATACCTAAAAGTACATGGCTTTTGAATTTTGCTTATGAGCGTAAAGAGTTTGAAAAAAGGGGGCGCAGAAAAATTATTTTCCCTAGGGCCTTTGGTGACTAACAGCCGCTGAGTACCATATGCGTGGACATTGATGGAATGTTGTTGCTACAAACATACACAAAGCAGCTGGCAACATTATGTCTACCACCCTCCTGGAAAGTCGCTAAACGCTTACCAGGTACTCCTGGGTGGTGACTAGGAACACTACTCAGTGCCCTACTCTGAGCCAAAAGTAACGGTGAAATTCGTTGTCCAGCGATGTATGTACTTGTAAGTCTGGCTACGGACCGCCATTTTCTACCATAACCATCGCATTTAACCGGTTTCGTCTGTTACTGATTACGTAATTTCGATCAGTGTAATTACGGGTGTCAGTATGTTTACTACCTTCCCCTTTACATAGCAAAGTCTAGTGATCAAAAATGGCGACAGAGTTCAGAAGTCGGATGCAAACTACAAAAGCACATTAGTTGTCGCGTGTATTCCTAAAATTAACTCGCCATCGTACAAATACCAGCAATTCATTTCTATCATAACGCAGCCATTCGGGATATCTTAAATTTTGTTTTTCTTTGTTAAAAAGAGTATATAGTGTTACAAAATGTCCTTTTGCGTTATGTTTTGCATATTAGACATAATACGAGAAAACGAGAAAAAAATTTATTTTATTATCCGAAGCAGGTAGTAGGCAATAGAATTGAAAAAATTATATATATAGGATAACATTTTAATTTTACGTTCACTTTGTAACAGTACATACTACCGAATTTTGATATTTGACTGTTACGTGAAAGAAGTATGCCTTGAAAATTGAGAGAAAAAAAACCAATATGCTGGTTGCAAGTATTATGAAACTGTACAGAAATGCAAACATTTAGTAAAAAATTATATCCTCAATTTGCTTTGCAAAATATTTTGTATTTTTTTAAAATTAAAGTTATTTTCATTAAACTCAATTAATTTCAAAGCAATTTGCTTTGTGGTACATAATCTCATTTAAGTTAACACTTCAACATTTTCTGTAAATATTAATTGCACAAAACCATTTTAAATTATTATTATTTTAATATTTACCCATTTCATAAGTATTGTCGTAATATTATGCTCCACTAATAATGCTTTGACTTAGGAAAACCTAAATTTTACAGTACGTCATAGTAGAGGGATTATGGGGACTTCGACATATCGGGACCTGGGACCGGAGCGTCAGAGTTGTTCGTGCTCTGTCACTCCGGTCAGCCAGCGGCCATCTTGGATCCAGGTGATTTTGACCCTGACCTTGGTTCTAATGACCTTGACGCTATGCGACTCGTCAGGGCGCCAATTTAACTTGACGGCACTACTGTTGTGCGCCAATTAAACTTGACGCTATTCCCCACCTGTGGCACACAGAGTGGTTCGTAAGGTCGTAGTTAATTCCTCCAGGCACAGACTATGAGGTACCTTGAAGGTTGAGGGTATTTCAATAATGTAGTCTTTTGGTGTTTCATTTTGAAGGATGGATATATTGTCTCGAGTTATAAAAAACATACAGAAACACTTCCGAGGTGTGGTACTCTATTTTGGCTACTCGTATCAACTGGGGGTGACATCATGGTGGAGGGGAAGTTTCTCTGGACGGCGACTTGCTACTTATCTCTGCTATTGGCGCTGGTATGTGATCGGCCGTGGGTGAGCTCCGGCGATGTGGGCGGCCTTGGCAAAGGCCCGCATTTGCTGCCGTCTCACTAACTGCACTACTGACGTACTGACGTACTGTTGTCGCTGGTGGTCCGAAGTCCCCCCGGCCGCACGCGGCGCAGCTGCTCTCTCTGCGTGGCGATATTCAACTCTTCTGCTCGAANACTACTGACGTACTGACGTACTGTTGTCGCCGGTGGTCCGAAGTCCCCCCGGCCGCACGCGGCGCAGCTGCTCTCTCTGCGTGGCGATATTCAACTCTTCTGCTCGAAGGTCTACTGATTACTCTTTCCCACTCTTCTCGAAAAGAGGCTTATATGCACTCTAGCTTCCCTCCCTAAGTGTCGGCACATGTCGCCTTGTTTGGGGTGAAGGGGCGGTGGTAGGAAACAGAACAATGCATTTCAAAAACGTGCCCTGGTTCCTGAAGGTTGGGGGGGGGGAGTGGTGAATTTGCCCCTTGAATTTAGCATCTGAGCTTATTTTTCTGCGGTGCATGTTTTCTGATTTCAGGTGAACTGCGTCTTCTATCTTGTGATATATCGGCACTTACAAATTTTACTTGGCTTGCTAGGAGTGTAGTGGAGGAGGTGGGTGGGAGGAAGCCTGCGCGGCAGCGACACGTGTAAGGCCTGCACGCGCGTCTTCCTCGGCTTGATCTTTCTCTGCTGTGATTACGATTCACACGTGTGTNCGCCATCGTGTTAGGTGCAGCCGTCAGTCATTTTGTTCAGTGCATACCACCATATTAGTAGGTGAAGCCATCTGTCATCTTGATCGGTGCAGTCCGCAATTTTGGTAGGTTTCACAACCACTGTCCGCCATGTTGTTTTTTTTCGTATGTCATTTGTTTATACATTACATGAGTTTTTCTCTCACATTCGTTTGAATGCCATCTTGGTTTTTTCGTTTGTTATTTGTTTTACATTTCTGGTCCTGTCCCCAGCACCGCGCCCAGCATACGGCTTACCCCCTCCACTCACCCCCTCCAATACATTTAATTGACTAATTGTCACACCCCTGATCCTCATTGGTTAATTGCCCACCCCTTCCAATATATTTGATTTCTCCACCAATGTTTCTCATTGGCTAATTACGCGGGTGTTTTCGGAAACTTTCCTTCCATCATATCGGCGGCCTACTTAAATCTAGATTGCAAATTATTTTTTTCCCTTATAAAACTATTTGTAAGACGCACCCCGAGCCCCCTCGGGAAATCAGCCATTTTTCTAGCTCTTAGAAATATACGCGTGTTGTCCGAGCGGCCTTAAAATATTTTCGGCCATTTTGGCATTTGGAATGGTGCGCTCGCCTAGTGCTTTGGACAAAGGGTACGAGTTACCGTACCTGCCAAAAGAAATTTTCCTGGTCTGTTCACTTTATGACATTTCGACTGTATTCAAGTATTTACTGCCTACCTGCAGCAGGAACAAGACATACGGGACTGCCTCCCGTGCAAAGAGTGTTTCGAGGGCTGCATCATCTCGGCTCCAGACACGCCGCATCACAGGGGTTGGTGCAATGCCCACCGAGCAGCCTTCGTGACGTCTGTTTCCGTGGAAGACGATGTCCGCGTTAAAGACTCTCTCCCCATAGTAGNGCCCACCGAGCAGCCTTCGTGACGTCTGTTTCCGTGGAAGACGATGTCCGCGTTAAAGACTCTCTCCCCATAGTAGACGAACGTCCCCGTGCAAGCTATCTACTCGTAAGCTGTACCCGTGGAAGATGCTCCTCTTCAATAAATTCACTGCCAAACAATACCCGGCGAGGAAGCCAACCCAGAACACAGGTACCCGATGTGTATGGACCTCGATGAAGTTCTAAATTACTTTGTAAAAATATTCGCGAAGCTCATTGTGTTTACGGGAACTAAAATTTTTTTATATAACTAAAATTGTATGAAATGTTTTGCAACATCCAAGGTTTCCGCTCGTTGAACTCGCACACCATTAAGCAAATTGCCATCTCGGACACTTTTTAACCGCCGTGTCCATGGAAGCACCTCGACCGCACCACGCAACAGACGTATCGCCTACATAAATAAGAAATGCACGGAGTACGGTGGGACGAGGATTTATTATGTACGAGGAAATTCCCACAATGCTGGACTATGCCATAATTCCCTTTTAACCTATGTATGTGTTTGGAAGACACCAAGAGTCGGCGATTCGCAACGCGTCCCCCATAGGAACGAATTTTGTATACCTTCACAAGCATCGCCACTGCCCACCGTTTCAATNGCGATTCGCAACGCGTCCCCCATAGGAACGAATTTTGTATACCTTCACAAGCATCGCCACTGCCCACCGTTTCAATTGCTCGTCGAGATGCATGCCACAAGACTCCACGAGTACAAAAATAATAGATACTGCTGTGCCCCGTGCAAAGCCGAAGCACTAAGATTTTGGAGTTATGATAACCCGTCGTACATTAAAAAAACTACGATGAACCCATCGCACATTAAAAAAAATACATCGAGTTCTCCGGCTCACGTAAGTTAAAAAAAAACACTGTTGGTAAAGAAAATATATTTCTTATATCAGTGTTGTTATAATGTAAAAAAATATAATATTTAATATATATGAGTTTTGTTATAATAAAAAAAAAATTATTAATGAAACTTTAACCCCCACTAACATAAAGTGTATATATATAATGTTTCCGAAATAATTATTTTGAAAAAAATATGTGTTNAAACTTTAACCCCCACTAACATAAAGTGTATATATATAATGTTTCCGAAATAATTATTTTGAAAAAAATATGTGTTGTGTACGGATGAGTTATGCTGCTTTCTATAAAGTAATCATGGTTTGAAAAACCCAAAAACAGAATTAAAACTACTTCGATACGCCTCTGAATATGTGATACGCAAAGTGAAGGATTCCATGCATTCCGCCTAACCCAGGCATAGACGCTGATCATTAAAATCATTTGCTACAAAATTTAAAATCAATGTATTAGAAAATATTGGCAGTGGGAAGGAAATACCCACATGTTTACTTGACGTGCGGTGATTTTTCTACCACCTTTTTTCAACATATAAAAGTCTTTCTACGCATAAATAATGAACATATATAACGTTTTTCAGGGAAAAAATTATATACCGCCAGGAGAAGCCAACGTAAAGGTACACCCAACACAAATTTCTGTATTTTCATACATTCGAGGGTGCTTGCTCCATTAAGAGATGTATCTGATCCACGGTAAAACACCTTTACCCTCCCTCTCAGCGTCCCTACACTGCTACGTGACTTTAGTCGAAGAAGAAGTGACATGCGAATATGTGAATGTATATGTGTGCGGCCTTTAATACAGCAGGTGTCAATAGTATTCACTATCTATGTATTAAGTGAACGGAAACATAGTTTTATTCCCTAGATGCTATTACACCATGCAGATTTATACCACAATACAAAATATAGCTCTCATTCTACCACCCTTCAACCCCGTCGAGACATACAAAGAAAGACTTCACAAGTGAGAAAAAATTAGATCATATTGCAGCTAGTGCATTACGGAGACTACCAAATTTGAGATTTATGTTAATCCNACAAGTGAGAAAAAATTAGATCATATTGCAGCTAGTGCATTACGGAGACTACCAAATTTGAGATTTATGTTAATCACTTCCAAATGTAGAAAATTAATTTTATAAAAACTTTTTTTGTAAATAAATTTGTCTCTAATTACACCTTAGTTTTTTTTGTATAAAACCAATATCAAATGTGAAATTTTTTATTTATTTGCGTGAAACCAAAGATACTTTGTGAAGCTGTGAATTTAAGAAATAAGGGGGGGAAATGATCATTCTCAACTTACTANACAAGTGAGAAAAAATTAGATCATATTGCAGCTAGTGCATTACGGAGACTACCAAATTTGAGATTTATGTTAATCCCTTCCAAATGTAGAAAATTAATTTTATAAAAACTTTTTTTGTAAATAAATTTGTCTCTAATTACACGTTAGTTTTTTTTGTATAAAACCAATATCAAATGTGAAATTTTTTATTTATTCGCGTGAAACCAAAGATACTTTGTGAAGCTGTGAATTTAAGAAATAAGGGGGGGAAATGATCATTCTCAACTTACTAAAACGTGAAACACACACACCTACCCACTCTCCTACACAATACACACACCTTCACACAATCACCTACACACACACAGAGCCCAAAATATCCTAATTGTATGCGAGATTGATAGACGCTTTAAAAAACGATAAATACAAAAGATTACGACTGCATGTGCATCACATGCAGTCGTAATCTGAGCACACGCACACGGCCAGCCGCGCTGCACAAGGTGTTGAATTGTACTTTGCCTTAGCGCACTGACCGCCGGGGGAGGCTTGTCATTCCAGCAGCTTGTTTTATTTATCACACAAGCCACCTATAATTTATAAGGTAATAAACACAGATATCTGCACGCACAAGTCAACACCAGGGAAGACCCATGTTCAAGGGGACCCGGGTTCGATTATCGACTCGTTCGTCCCGATGTTCTATTTTAAAATCACTCGAGGTGAATGCCGGGATGGTTTCTTGGTCGAGTCCTTTCTTGTTCCCTCTTGCTCTAGGAACTTGCTCCGTCAAAAAACAGTATAACATTTTATTTTGTTATTATTTTATCTTGCACACCACCCAGATAATGTAAACTCACGGTACTATTTTACGAGACTCTAATACAGTCACGAATAAAACATATTTATATGTAGTAAATATAAGAGTAAGGGTGTTACGACATTTTTTTCACTTCGAATCCGCAGCATAGGGCTTTCAGAAACACGAGTCAGCCACGTTTCGAGGACGAAAAACATAAAAAATTGCAACATGTAATGCAGACAAATGTGTACGTATTATGATTAAATTGAGCACAGAGATGTATTTGGTATCAGCAATTCCTTGCATACTTCCGGCATACCGAGATAACATTATGCATTTAACATGTATTTAAAGTTACCCATTCGCACACGATGTGTTGTAGACCAGTCTGATTACTCTAGTAATATGTACCTAATCAGGTCATTATTATTCTCTTCGTAATTCAAATAACGACTCATTTAATCCTCTAATGCATATACTTAGAAATATTTCCACGCCCACGTGCACAGTGGCCAATTAATATTAAACCGTTTGGGAGGAAAAATTCTTACAGAATGATCGACCCGCTCACATCTGGAAATACGAGTGTAAACTTCCTTTCTTGAAGAAAATATTTAAACTTTGTTGCGACGGTAAAACCTAAGACAATTTTGCACCTATTTTATATATTATATATACACACATACGCATGAAATCAAATTAACGTAAGCGATTTCAGGGGATAAATATTGCTCAGTAACGAACTTAAGATAATACACTTAATGCACCGAACAGTACTACATATTTATATTTCCGAATCAAAGCGATATTCCGAGCAGAAAGAAACCCTAGTATTTTAAGTTCTATTAATCTTGAACCTTCAGAGGAAACGTCTATGTTCACACACCAAAAACCTAGCCATTGGGGGAAAAAAAAAAGGTTCAGTTTCCTTATATAATTGTTTTTAAATTACAGAGTAAGCGTCATAATATAAGAGCTAAATACCGATTTAAAATAGTCCCCAGTTTCTTTATGAACCTGCAGAGATACATACGCATGTTGGCAATGTTTCAGCCCAGGCATGGCAGTATATCGCATAGACATACCAGCGATAAATTTTCGAAAGTGAAGAAGCGAGAGCCAAAATCACCAATTATCAGTGTTCATTTTTGCGACGAACTATGTGCAATTCCATCATGCCCAGAAAGAGTTCTGATTCTTGCTAGGATACTTGCGTTCTATCAGCCCCTCGTGATGCCATACAGATACGAAATATTGTATAATGCAAGTACATAAGCAATAGACTCACAAACAAAAATATTAAAAATATTCATGTTTATGCACATGAGGTTTATTACCCATGCAAAATTTAAAAAATTAAGGCTGCAGGAGAGATTACTCAGGTCAGAAGGCCTACTGCAGTCTGCGAAATTATGAAGATTTTGACACATCAGTTCAGGCTCCCCGTCGAAAATGGCACCCCAGGGCCATTTTGCAACGATAACCTCTTGCACGGTGTCACATAAGAGCGAGACTACAGTAACTATAAAACTCGTTTCCCATCACGAGTACACGTACAGCATCCTTTCTTTTGTAAACACATTTTCGCACAGGAGGTTCACCTCAGCACAAGCCCATTCTTCACTCGGTCTCTTCCCCCAACATGATGAGACAAGTTTGATTCTAGGCAGGGTCGCTCCCAGATTTTCGCCCTTTCATTCCTCATAAACAATCCTTCCTCAGTTTGTTTGTTTGTCAAACAAAACTCAGCCGACTTAAACAGCCTGAGAAAGACATAATACTTCAGATTGAACCATATTCCCCGTAACGGATTTTTTCGTCCAATTTTTATTTAGAACAGACGCTTGCATTCAATTTTATACACCACTGAAATAATAAGTTTTTCAGAAAATCAGTAGGGTAAGGTTATGTAAATTAAAAGGGCACAACTTAGAACACATAAATGTATTATCGTACTTTTTCCATGCATGCAATCTTTGCATTTCTTTCATATTTGTAAATATGGATAATGCACAATGGTTTCATTCGATGTAACACCTTTCCTTAATCTCACCGATGATAAAAAGTTATCTCCGTACTGCGCAAGGCAATCAAATGTCGGAGTCTATCAACAAGTTCATTGGGTTCTTCAGGAAAAATGTAGTCGATGTTCTTGTCGTCTTCTGCATTATTCACGACACTTTTTTTTCAGAAAAGCCGGTGAGGAAATATCTGAGGAAGTCGAAAAAATAGTCACTGTTTTAACCGTCAACACTGTTTTCATTGCCGTATATAGCCCTTCCCTTTTCGCAACTCTTCGAACTGGAACGAAATCCTATATATGCTGAAGAAAATTAGGAAAATCACTCAGATATGGCTCACTTTAACCGGTTTTATTTGGAGAATATTCTCACAGCACACAGCGAGCAGCGTCACTTCGATTGTGATAAGCAGGGGTATTGACGGGGTAGCATGTCATGCAAAAATAGCCTCCCATGAACCCGAGAAATAATCGTTGAATTACTACTGCCTTCGATACCAAGCCCGATGAAAAAAACATCACTTTTAATATTTACGAGAAAAAAAACCTTACAGTAGGGTATAACAGAGATAACGATCGGATCATGAATATATGACAAGACTGAATTAAAGTAGCGTCATGCAACGTTTTAGACGAGCAATCATGACATATATGCTGGACACAGGTGGCCGGATTCTTAAAAGCAGCGAGGCACAACACCCTCATGGCATGGCCTCCCTCAGCCTAATAGTGTGAATGGTGAGAGTCAGTGATGCATGCTGACACTGTCGGTCCCATGCCATCCATGACTGAATTAAAGCACTGCCCAGACAGGGCAATTATATAATACCTGCAGGTGAGCAGCGTTGCTCTTCACCACTCAGGTATGGTCCCATGGTCACCCATGCGAAGCTTCGCTGGAGAGTGACCGAATACATTAAAGTGCAGCGACACTCGACTCCCTCGAGAGGAGCGTGGTCGCACAGTCCCCCATGCGAAGCATCTGGGAGGAAAGTGTGCAGTGTAACGTGTGTGTGAGGGGAGCATGCACCGGTCAGATGCTGCACGCAAGCACACCAGTCTAACAAAATAAAAACGTATGTGGATGTAACACACCTAACATGTGGGAATGAACTGCACACACAATTCAATTTCTAAGACTAAATAGATTTACAATAAAAAAAATATACAATCAATTGCGGTACATACAAGCACAATGACATACACATCTATTGCAGGACAATTACAAACTGCTGACCTCAGTATCCAGCTATTGTGACTGGAATCGAAACCTGCCCATTTGACGAACAGTTTGTGTCCCATTCGTCACAAGACCCTCTCGACCAAATGTACATCTGGAAACTTCGTTGTCATGATCTCTTGTTTGTAAAATACACCCTTCAGTTTTGCACTATTCAGATCGACGAGTTGATACGTCAGTGGTTCGTAATGGCGGATCTCGTCAACCCTGTAGATCTCAGTGCTCCAGTTGGGTGTGTATGATTTTGTAAATGTTCCCTTCACTCGTGATATTCGAATATAGTGACCAATCTTTGCTTTAACCTTGCACATGTCCAATCTCTTCACATTTTTGACAGCCAAGAACCGTCCTTAACGTCCACCGGGTGCATGTGGATGGTGCGATGTACTTGTCCATTGTAGTCGGAAATGAAACGAGGTAGTAAGTTCAGCCAATTGCAACTACCCCACGACGAAAATTCACGCCACGTGGCATTCTTCGGAGTGCGGTAAATCATTCCACGATGGAGACTTCTTATCGCAAAAAAAAGTAGTGATTGATTTTATTGGCATTCATTAGCGAACGGAAGACTGAATTGTATAATTATCCGCCAAAATCCATCTGCATATTTTTAGGCTGTCCTTTATCTTGTAAAACAGTCTTCATCGCAGTGGTCACATCCTCACCTCGTTTCCGACGAACCGGTACTGCCCATCCATATTTGCTGAAACATTTTGTTCCAGCAACATTTGTCTATAGCCCTTATTAACAGAGGCATATGGTATCATTTCAAATATGTTAGCCTGGTAAATATATCTCAGTCAAAAGAGTAGTACTCTCGCCTGCGATAATTGCGATGCACAGGCCAGTGAAGCTCGGCGGCTATCTGTGCACGTGACATTAGAATATGTAGCCACCTTCACGAAATTCTAACACGATATTCACAATCTCATTCGTATGCGATTGATTGCCAGCCTGCTGAGACGCAGTTAGCAGCCATAGACGTGTTACGAGCTCATTCACATCGTCCCAGTACATATACTCGAGCTGACTGCTCGCATCAAGCTTAAAAGTCAGACCTGAGCCGCTCGCTACGCCAACGTCCGGAAACAGGTCGGCAACAATGCAGGATTTCGGATGTGTCTCATCTTTATATGTGTTGCTGGAAGCATCATTGTCGGCCAAATGTGCACTCGTGAGACTAAGTAATCTCTTGTACTGGCAAAGCGCCTCTCGCGAGATCCCACCGGGTTCTCGCTTAAACAGCAATTCGTAGACGCCTGGGGATGTTCGCATAGCTTCATAATTAATCTGTATAAAATAATTTGGCAGAAAAAATTTGCTTCTTACCCGAGAACCATTTATTATTGTGCCTTTAAATGCTAAACGTTCCATCATTAAACCTTGTCGTGTACAAACAAAGGTGATTGCGGATGGTGGTCGCACGCAAGTGAGATCTGTCCTTTTTATGTTTTCAATATCTGCAAGTCCCGTACTAAAAGTGCGGTTACGTATTTCTAGCTCCTCTACCATGTGAGCAAGAACTCTATTAACCATTCCTTCGAAGACAGAGCTGAGTTTTGATTCCAAGTTGGCCTCACTCCCCAGATGTGTACTTAAAGTGTTCAGCTTGCTCACATCCTCGCTTGCAACATTAAGGGGTACGACTAGTTTAGCAGAAAGGTCGGCAACAACCTGTCCAAGTTTCGTTTCCACCCCTTGTGGGCTTGTCTCTCAAAGCAGCCAGCTTGTCTGCACCCTCGTTCGCAATATTAAGGTGATCCATAAGCATAGCTACCAGGGCAGTAAGAACTCTGTTGTCAACTCGCTCGCCCAAGTCATCGATCTTTGCCTCCACAGCTGTGAGCTTGCTTCCCAGCATGTTCCATATATCGTGTGTCAATGCATGAATTTGAGTATTCATCATAGCAGACATCGTACCGACAGTGTCGAGGTTCGATTCCAGCTTCTTACTTAAAGCGGCTAGCATGATGTCACTAACAGTCATAAAATTAAGGCGTTAGTCTAGTTTTGTAGCTACACCGACAAGAACTTTGGCAGATATTTGCTCTCCCACATCATCAAATTTCTTCTCCATGACCGCAAGCTTGCCTCCTGAAGTGCTTATTTTGAGCACATCTTCAGTTAATTTGCGAATCTGGGCTTCTATCTTGGCAGACATTACATTCGTGTTGCCAAACAGCCATACTTCTAGGGCCTTGAGCACATCACTGGAAGCAAAATCAGTTAGTTGAGACACGCTCTCGATCAATGTACCAAGCCGCAAATCCGTGTTAGTAGTCAGTATATTCATATCGAAGAGAAGGCCTTCCACGGTGGCGAGCTTCCCGCTTAAAGTGGTCAGTTCCCGAACATCTTCAGTCAATGAACGTAATTTGGTGGTCATGGCCGTATGAACTCTGCAGGCTATTAGTTCACCCACTCCATAGAGGTTCGCCTCTAAAGTGACGATCAGGGTCATACTGGCCGTCAGTGTGTGAAGATGAGTCTCGATAACGGCCTGCAGTACTGCCACCGGTTGAAACGCCTCCAAAGCGACGCTGTGGACAAATTATACATTGGTTGCATCGCCATCATGTTTCGGCCCTCCAAGGTTCTTGGCATGTTTCCTTCCAAAACTGCAGTTTCCATCGTTAGTAGATGTAATACCGCTGTCCGTCACACACTTCAGGCTACTACAGCCCAACTTTGATAAGGCGTAGCTCATCATTCACTGATGGACGATAATGAACTGATCGAATCCCCTTCGGTACCTTCTCTTATGAGGCTGGAAATCCTTTGCTATCACAAGGAAACCATGAGGCTGGCACCAGCAACACGAGAACATGTCTTTGAATCTGTCGAACATCATATCAGTATTAATGTGATTGGAGTAGACATGGCAGAAATTCACGTCATCCATGCGAAATAGAACGCGGAAATTAGCTTTGTCACGCAGAAGTTGCTTAGGCATATGTAAATAAGTTTTACATTGGTAAATTGAATCCACTGCCACATAGCGACCCATGCTGAAATAATGCTGCATGGTCAACTGTTTGTCATATGCTACATAGTAGAAAAAATGCAGAGTTTGGTAAAGCATCACTTGGTGGCACGACTTATTCATTGTGGCTAAATGGAAAATAGCGAAGACAATCTACCACCTGTAGTATTTGCGCAAGCCGTAGGCACTTCGGCTGTTGTAGAGATTTCGACTATAGCTAAATGTTCTCGAACTGAAGGCCATTGGGCTCCTCCAAAAGGCTGAGAAGCACACATGTCTTTCCACAGTTGATCGGTCCGGCTATGATACCCCACAGGATGGTAGGTAGTAGCTTCCCATGACGTGATCCACAAGCATTAGTTTCATCATTAGCGACGGTAATGCGAACAGGAATTTGGTGTATGTAACGCTATCTCCTTTGATCTGATACATTAATGATAAAACTGTGGTACTTATGGCAGTGTTCCTCCATGAACGGGCAAGTTCGAGGTCGGGTGATATGGTCGACCACATGATAGCAACACTGATATCGCTTTTATGGACTGTGGCTTCATTGGGTATTTTTTATATTATAACTCGTTATTGCATCATGCTAGTGTTGTACTTGTGTATATTCCAGTCCTTTATTGGTTGTTATGTGATTAATATTTCATGTACAGGGCGGTTTCATATATTTTAAAAAACAGTTTTCTCGACACTCTCGTTAGGCTATTGGTGTTTATTTATATAAACACATACATGTTTCAATGTAACATCTGACTATGTATGTCATGTTATCGGTGGAATTGCGCACCTCTTAATTTATCAATATATTTCTGGTTTCAAGGCTTACCCATTCTAATGATGACTCGGGCCGCTGTCTCTTTGTGTTGGACTTGTGGTGTTCGTTTATATTACTACTAGCGGCCTGGTCCGGCTCCGCCCGGGTACAATGTAATTTTTATAGCGATACATTAATAAATAAAATGTGAAAAGACAATTTTAAATATTATATGATAGTAAATTAGTAAACTACTATCATATATAACATACATACATACACGTCACGCCTGTCTCCCAGAGGAGTAGGCAGAGATTATGGACCTCCATATAACACGATCCTGACATACCTACCTCCTTCGCTTTATCCACATTAATACATATCTAATATAACAATATTATATAATAGTGGTTTCTTTGTATAAAACATTTACCGTTTTGCCTCCAACCACCAACACAAAAACATTTTGGTTTTAGGTGACACGAGAAAGGGCTCTACTTAAATCCAATCCAGCCACATTAGGTGTTTGACCCTGTGCCTTATTTATGGTCATACCAAAACCAAATGTTATTGGAAATTGGGCTCTTTTAAAATTAAAAGNGCTCTTTTAAACTTAAAAGGTAAATCCCAGGGAATTGTTGGCATTCCAGGAATTGAAACCGTTCCTCCAGTACCGCAGCCATGTTATCAGTGGGTCGACTATGCCGATAATGATGGTCGACTATGCCGATAATTTGCCTTAAAGTTTACTCGACCCAATAATCCATGTTCTTTACGAGAGGTGATGTATATAACATGAATTTGGTGCCTATAGTATCAGTAGGTAGGACACGGTGGGCAACTATGTTTGTAAGTGGGCTTAGGGCGTACTTGACCCTGTGGCCCAGTTTATGGTCGGCGGCGATTACTTTGTTATGAATTTGGTGACTTTATTATAATCAGTTCGCAAATTACATCTAACTATGCTTATAAGTGGGCATAGTGCGGTCCTTTTCGTCGTTAGGGGGGATGCCTATGTTATGAATTTGGTGACTGTCCCTTAAACACTTCGTATATTACAGCCAACTTTGCTTATAAGTGGGTTTAATGCATACTTGATGCGAGTGATGCGACGTATAGTAAGTTATGGCACACCTGGCATCTTGGCAGGGATCCAAGTTACAGAAGTGCGCTTGCTCGACAGTTCGGAAATTATGGCCAACTGTGCTTATAGGTGAGCTTATGGCATACTTGGAACGTGATTAGTACGATGTATGGAAGGTTATGGCATGGCTGGCATCCTGGTGAGGATCCAAGATACTGAGTTCGCGGAATCGTCAGTTTGGATATTACAGGCAACTGAAGGAATGAGAGAAGTTGCATGACAGGGCAATGAACTCGAACAATCTTCAGACTATTTGGATGGTTCTGACAGAGCATGAAGTGGACTGTAATTAATAGGTGAGAGAATGATCACACTGCTTCTGACAAAAGTCATGTAAGTGTAATTAAATTAATGTTTTTTATCTTATTGCTAGTTGTTACAGAACAATAGGAAATAAATATTTTCCGCTCGCCGCGAGTACCGGCTGCGTGCCATACCATGCGAGCGCAGACAAGTTGGAGGTACAGCAGTGCATTTGCACTCTCGAATGCCCAGACAAGTTGGTGAGACAGACATGTGCTTGATATTGGCTCTGAATGTATGCATATAACTTTCATGTAGAGACTCGACATGCCCAATTTTTTTTATGTATGTAGATATAATTAATTTTTCTGAATGTTAGAATTACTGTATTTTTCTCCGTGCTATAAATGTTCATACATTTGTATATTTTACATATATAATAAGTGCGTGTATGTGCGCGCGAGTGCAGTGCTTGCAATCTTTTATGCGATGATTATGAGTTTATAGTCTGGAGAGTGCGTAGACCGATAAAAGTATTTACTTTATTTATTCTCCTAACCATGCAATGTATGCATTAAGCCCACTTATAAGTAGAGTTAGCTGTAATTTCCAAACTGTTTAAGATACAGCCATCAAATTCATAGCATAGGCATCACCTAGACGGTGAAAAAAACCGCAGATTCAAGTATGCTCTTCGCCTACATATAAGAATAGTTAGCTCTAATTTCCGTACCACGTAATATACAGCCACCCAATTCATGACATAGGTATCACCCTCCAAAACGATAAAGACCCAGGGTAAAGTATGTCCTAAGCCCACTTATAAGCATAGTTGACTGTAATTTCTGAACTGTTTAGGATACAGCAACCAAATTCATGACATCGGCATCACCCCTAACGAAGAAAAGGACCGCGGGTTCAAGTATGCACTATGCCCACTTATAAGCAAATCTGGATGTAATTTGCGAACTGATTAAGATAGTCACAAAAATCCCCGACGATAAACTGTACCGCTTGGTCAAGTTCGCCCTAAGTCCACTAACCAGCATAGCTGCCTACCATTTTCCACCTACTGAAGCTATAGGAACCAAATTCATATCATAAACATAACCTCTGATGAAGAACAGGGATTTTATGGTCAAGTAAACTTTAAGGCATCTTAACAGCATAGTCGACCATAATTTCCCGTCCACCGAAAATATAGTTGTCAAATTCATAACATAGCATCGCCACAGACAATGAACAGGATGGTAGTGCAAGTGCACCCTAAGCCCTCATATAAGCACAGTTAGATACCATTTCCTACCCAACGAAGATATAATCACTAAATTCATAACATAGATATCACTTCGGCGACGAAAAGGACCGCAGGGTTATGTGTATGTAAGACCTTCGTACACTGGAGAGCCAAAAAACTGGTACAGGCGTGTGTATGCAAATAACAGAGGTTTGGAACCAATCAGATTAACGCGATGAGGTCAGCAGCGCCTATATAAGACAACAAGCGTCTGGCAAAGTTGCTAGATAGGTTACTCCTGCTACAATGGCAGGTTATCAAGATTTAAGTAATACGTCTAGATACGACTCTGACAGTGATTTATATGTAAGCATCCTGTCCGATCACCTGCACAAATTCATGACCATTGTGCATTCCGACGGACGTGGACAATTCCAGCAGGACAATGCGACACATTAGACGCTGAGAGTTGCTACCGAGTGGCTCCAGGAACACTCTTCTGACTTTAGGCACTTCCATTGGCCACTTAAATCACCAGACATGAACGTTATTGAGCATTTCTGTGATGCCTTGCAACGCGCTGTTCAGAAGAGATCTCCACCGTTACTCTTGTAAACTCGTGGACTGCGGGACGATATGCCAGGAGAAATAAGGACACATTGAAGTCCCAATCTTAATGGCTGTCTTCTACGAAGGTCACCAAATACTGTTCCAGGGCACGATTCAGCCTCTCGACCATCTTATCCGGCTGAGGGTGTAATGTAGTACAAGTTTTCTTTATTCCTAAAATCCTCGTTACATCCCTCGCACTCCTATGGATTTGTGGACTGCCCTGCAGGATTCATGGTGTAAATTGCCTACTGCATACCTTCAGACATTAGTCGAGTCATAGCCACGTCGTCTTGCGGCACTTCTGAGTGCTCGGGGGTCCCTACACGATATTAGGCAGATGTACCAGTTTTNTTTACCAGTTTTTTTGGCTCTTCGGTGTATTTGCTTCAATCTGCACATACTCGACAATAGTGCACCGTCGCCCTTGTCATCTGCTTCAGCCAGTTTCTTTTCGTCCACCGATATCCAGGCTGTATAAATAGATGTGAAAATATATGCAAAAATTGACATTAGCATGGGTAAAATATAACAATCTCTTTGCGAAAACAATACTTATATACATTTATATACAAATGCAATGCATGTATGATGAACATAGTCATGGGTAGCCATAAAATACATATGTCAATACATGATATAAAAGGAAGTTCCTGGTGCGCGTCTGTCTGTATGACTGCGCTAATCTCGAGAACCACTAAACGGATTTTGATGCGTTTCTCGCTGTTACGATCTGCATCTATCATGGAAGGTTTGTTTGTATTAAAAAATTTTCTATCACTTATAGGAGCTGAGCATTAACTGTGTTAGTGAATAAAGTCTGGACAAAAGTTTACAGCCAACGCGCTCTTATGGAATACGCTGCCTAATCCTCTAAAGATATGACAAAATTATGTACAAAAGAGTTGTGTAAAATTAAATGGTCTACAAAAATGTCAGCAGTAGCATATATTTATATTTAATAGACAAGAATAAATAAGCTCATTTACAATTTTGATTATGCAGTAAAACAGACGTCATAGTCACAGTCTTTATAACCAGAAAGAACCTAATGTTTATCACAATTAATTAATTCATATTTAAAACTTTTTGATTTCTATAAGAAATGTCCTTTTCAGCATAAAATTATTGCCCATACCTTAGAAGTTATAAAATGTTTTCTGAAAGAGTAATTTAAAAATTGAAACACGCGCGCGCAGACCTATACACGGGCGGGGGCAACATGAAGATAACAGCATGTTTGCTGACATGCTACTGAAAGTTGAAAATGATGAGCTTCCAATGGATTGTGGAAAATGTTCTCTCAATAGTGATATATGTGTTTTAGTCACCGACCAACAACATTCGAGAAATAGCATNTTTAGTCACCGACCAACAACATTCGAGAAATAGCATATACCCTGAAATACACGACCTTTCAAATAAGACACTATCGTGGTTCAAAGAAAGAGCTATATTATCGCCTACTAATGAAAAAGTCGAAAATATTTATGGATTAGTGCTCGCAAAATGCAATGCGCAAACACAAGTATATAACTCAGCAGATACAGTCCTCCACAGTGAAGAAGCTGTGCACTATCCGACATAATTTCTTAATTCATTGAATCCTTCCGGCATGCCACCACACAAACTAATTTTAAAAGTTGTAACTCCCATAATTTTATTGCGAAATATAAATCCACCGAAATTATGCAACGGTACTAATTACAAATAACACATCTAAAAAGTTATTTCATTGAATGTACTATTCTACATGGCTGCGGTACTGGAGGAACTGTTTCAATTCCTGGAATGCCAACAATTCCCTGGGATTTACCTTTTAATTTTAAAAGAGTCCAATTTCCAATAACATTTGGTTTTGGTATGACCATAAATAAGGCACAGGGTCAAACACCTAATGTGGCTGGATTGGATTTAAGTAGAGCCCTTTCTCGTGTCACCTAAAACAAAAATGTTTTTGTGTTGGTGGTCGGAGGCAAAACGGTAAATGTTTTATACAAAGAAACCACTATCATATAATATTGTTATATTAGATATGTATTAATGTGGATAAAGCGAAGGAGGTAGGTATGTGAGGATCGTGTTATATGGAGGTCCATAATCTCTGCCTACTCCTCTGGGAGACAGGCGTGACGTGTATGTATGTATGTTATATATGATAGTAGTTTACTAATTTACTATCATATAATATTTAAAATTGTCTTTTCACATTTTATTTATTAATGTATCGCTATAAAAATTACATTGTACCCGGGCGGAGCCGGACCAGGCCGCTAGTAGTAATATAAACGAACACCACAAGTCCAACACAAAGAGACAGCGGCCCGAGTCATCATTAGAATGGGTAAGCCTTGAAACCAGAAATATATTGATAAATTAAGAGGTGCGCAATTCCACCGATAACATGACATACATAGTCAGATGTTACATTGAAACATGTATGTGTTTATATAAATAAACACCAATAGCCTAACGAGAGTGTCGAGAAAACTGTTTTTTAAAATATATGAAACCGCCCTGTACATGAAATATTAATCACATAACAACCAATAAAGGACTGGAATATACACAAGTACAACACTAGCATGATGCAATAACGAGTTATAATATAAAAAATACCTGATTGAGCTACAGTCCATAAAAGTGTCATCAGTGTCGCTATCATGCCAAGATTATTAGTAAAAGCTGGAATGCATGCCGACATGAGAAAGAACGAATGATCACAAGGACCAACATAAAAAATTACTACAATGCGTCAAGTGCATTACACATTACGCGATTTTTAAAGACTTTTTCTTTTGTTTGTTACAAAACAACATACATTTTAAACCATTAGTTGCGGAAGAGGGATGTCACTGCTACACACTGATGTAAACAGATATAAAAACAATCATGAAAGCAAATAAAGCATTTAACAAACAGTGTATATTGTGCGAGCATCGAAAGCTGTACGTCACATTAGTTAAAAAATAAATACATTTGGGAAGACGAGAAACACAGGTGGGGTAAGGGCCACACTGCTACACACTGATGCAAATAGATATAAATACAAAACGTAAATGAAAATAGTTATAAGCTTTTACCAATTAGCGCAATTACATACTACTCAAGCATCGGGTCTGTATGCTGTGTTAAACGATGCTAGACAAGACCAGGCCATCTTGGTTCATACAACAGAAAAGCAAACGACTTCCTTATGAACCGACTGAAACGAAACCATCTCATTCAGAGTACAGTGAACACTCACAACACTAGCAGCAGAACACATCCGATCCGGCCGACGTTATGTGATCAACTAACATCGTGAGAATCTGGAAGGCAGCTCATGTGGTCGACCAGCAGCGCTGACACTAGCCGAGAGAGAGAGAGAGAGAGATATGCATCAGGCTCCAGGGCGGAGAACCAGCCGAGTCACAAATGCACTTTTCCATTACGATAAAAATTCATTTATACAGTACAGGGTAACAATTTATTTAGTTTTAAATATTATATGCATGTACTCATTTCGAATACATACCATTTATATAGAAATAACAGTAAATGTGTGAACTTTGTAATGACGAGTTGATACCTGCCCAATGCTATGGTTTATAAGTAGGTATGGAATCTGCTCTCTGCGTAAGGCACCAGCAATTGATGCTAGCCCTCAGTGTTAGGGCGTAGGAATACTCAACACTATTGTCCCTAGGTCCAATTTACCAAATAAATTAATCTTGTTTTCAAGTTACCATAAGTCAGTTTTATTTATGCTTAACAGGGTCACTTCTACAGGAACACACGAGACAACTCTCCCCTCCCCTTTTGCTAC
>NQII01001049.1:430024-536180 GCA_002778355.1 Clitarchus hookeri
GCGTCGCCCCTTGATTCTGGCATGGAAGTTTGTTGTTCCGTTCTGCACGTGCGGGAGCGGGAACACTTGGGTGGCCTCTTGGTTCGGCGCACGTGTTCCTTCCGCTGTCCCCGGATATCGTGTGGCTATTATTCCCGCCCGCTCGCCAAAAGCTCTCATGGTTTATTGCAGTAGCCAGCCTGGGACAGATGCAGCCGATGGTGTGAGCTCGGCGTCACTTGGCAGCTGCAAAACGCAGCTGTGCCCGCGCACGTGTGTCTTCCGCTGTCTCCGGATATCGTCTGCACATGCAGGGACATTTGCACGTGCAGGAACATTTGGTAGCATGCCTTGCAGCTGTGAGGCGCGGTTGCACCTTCCTGGCGGTCATTCTTCCAGCATGTCCGCAAAACCCTTAGTATTTATTGCGGTCGTCCGCCTGTGAGTTTCGCCAGAGCGTGTCTTCTGACGAATAAACTGTCTTTCGGGACGCGGGACGCGTCAGAGTAAGAAAGCATTAAATCATATACATTTCAATTATGTATGTACTCTGCTTTTCAGTCATCTGAATATATATGCCCCCTAGCAGCACTGGAGACAGTGCACCAACCTTGAGAATAAGTTAGTGTAGGTTCAATCCCATAGAGAGCCCATTCATTTCATTGAAAAAAAAAAAATGTATTATACACAATTAAAACCCTTATATGCCGAACTTCTGAAAGGGTTATTATTTTATTCGTCATTCTTCAAATGTTCCGAATCACTTTGTAAATATTGGGAATATGACCCACATTTATATGACATACCGGATGCGGCATAATAACTTCCTTTTTTTCAAAACGAAATAAAACACATTATATGAATCAAGACATTTTGAAATATTATTTGTATAATGTGTCCTTGGGTGGTTGACATAAACGCGGGATTTCAAAAAACCCGCCAAAAAATAATTACAAGTGGTCAAACCGGGGGACCGAGCTGGCCACTCCAAATCGCCCTTATTTGAGATGAGGCGCTTCGAGAAGTGTTCCCTCAAAACACCCATTGATGCCCTTGAAGTGTGAGCCGTTACTCCGTCCTGTTGGAACCAAATGTCTACATGATCCAATTCATCAAGTCATGGAAAAAAAAAAGTCCTCCAACATGTTCACATACCGTTCTGAATTCACTGTAACTGTGACCTCATTTTGTTCAAAAAACCAGGGACCAAGAATCCCACGTGCGGAAATTGCACACCACACTGTAACTTTAGGTGAATGCAAAGGCATTTGATGCAATTCTCGAGGATTGGTGTAGCTCCAGTAGTGCATGTTCTCTTTGTTAACAAACCCACTCAATTTAAATGGGCTTCACTACTGACAAAAACAATTGTGGTTTTTTTTTTAAATCCCGCGTTTATGTCAACCGCCCAAGGACACTTCAACACCTAAAGGCCAACATCCAGGCAGAAATTGCCAACATACCCGCTGATATGCTGGTGAGGGTCATGGTAAACGCCAGAAATCGGTTTATTCAGTGTATGGGCAATGCGGGGCGTCACCTACCAGATATGATTTTCAAAACTACGTAGAAAAAAACTTTAGATATGTAACTACATTATACAAATCCAACATTTTAAAATGTCTGATTCATATACTAAGTTTTATTTCGTTTTGAAAATAGAAAGTTATGTTGCCGCACCCTGTATTTTGCTCTAAATGATGTAAGGAATACGCTCTGTGAGTGGCAGTAACTTCTCGTGAATTAACCTGTATATGAAAGTTGATGTCAATAAATGAATGATGGCAAGTGACTTATCAGGTTTAGAGATGTTCAACACATGCGTTCCTGAACTCCTTTTCAATTGTGCGTAATAAGCTCATACAAAACAGTGTACGTGGGAATATAATTCATTTTGAAACACACACCAACAATTACTACATAATTTTTTTAAGGAAGTTAATGATTCGCATTTCGTCTTTTATATTACGTAAGAAATTAGCATGACAATTGATATTTTTCCTTTGACCTCCTCAAAAGTCGATGGTGATCTTAATAACCCGACCTCGTGTCCGTGAACGGCTAATTTTATTTGTTTAGTAATACATGGTAAGTACCTCATTCAGTTCGTTCAGTGGTGCGGGTTTATGTTATTAATATATACATCATGCATCTGACAGCAATGACAACTGAGTCTGACTACAAAGGTTTTTAACCGGCGTAGCTTTACATCACTCCTTACAAAAATGTTGTCCTGCACATTAAATTTAAATAACTGAAATTATACACTAGAGCTGAATAGAGAAAGTCTACTGATTTCTTCACGGAGAAATAATTGTAGCTGAAACTTTCGTATTATTGTAGAACAAGGTAATTTTGCGTATTCATAAAATCACATTTTATTTTATCTCAATTATAACGTTAGAACGTTTGTGTTCTTACGAAAATTCTTTTTACATCTGACAACATTATGTAATGCGCCATTTCTGGGAATTACAATCGTTCCAATGGAGGCTCAAATTTCACTGAGTAAAAGGGAAATTTTCCTTCTGCGCCACCTGACTGTTGGCTGGGGAGCCGGGATGCCACGGCGGCCATCTTGGACGACGTCACGAGGATACCTACTGATATTTCAACCCTCGTCAGCAGCGGCCATTTTGGATTTTCTATTTTTCTCTCTGTAATTTTCCTTATTTCCCTGGAATTCCCTTTTTTCCCTCCTGATCTATTATTCCACCTCGACTCTTCATGCTCTTGCATTCCGATTCATTTTTATCCCGCTCTATAATACTGATGTTATTTTTCTCACCCTCTGTCATTCCTTCCTGTTTCTTTCGTCAATTCCTCCTGGTCTCCTTTATGTTCTCTCATATGTAGTTTTCTCGTACTCTGACATTTCTTCCTGTCTTTCTCGTTCGTTTTATGCCGTTGGGCTATCTCATATTCCTTCTGGTCTCCTTTATTTTCTCTCTAGTTTTCCCCCCCTCTCTTACTTTTCGAGTCCTCCATCTTGGATGTTCCTTCATCACCATCGTCTGCTGTAAGCACCCATTGTTAATTCCCGCGCCTTCTGCCAGTCGGCTAACATTGATTCTCGCGCCCGCCACCAGTGTGTTTGAAGTTCTACAGTTCGCCTCCAGAAGCGCTGGTATCGGTGCGGTCATTTTCTGCATGTCCGTTGGTTTACTAGTTGCCAGCAGGGGCGCGCTAGCATCGGGAAGTTGATTTCAAACAGCAGCCACCAGGAGTGGTGGGAATTTTTTCCAGTCAGTAGGTGTTTCTGAACCCAAAAAATGCCTGGGGGGCCCGTGGGATCGTCCGACACCCCTAAGGTCGCCAGTCAGGCGTCTTGACCACAAACCACAGCGACATCTAGGAGAAGAGGATGTATAACGACAAATACGTATATTGTTATTAACATCCCGACACATGGTAAAAAATAATGTGGACAGGCCTTGACATTATATATAAAATCGCCATTGCATGGGTAGAAGAATAAATAAAGTAAATGATCGAATCGGCTTACACACTCTCCAGATCATAAACTCATTATCATTGCATTAAAGAATACAGGCACCGCGTGCGTACACGTACACACACTTATTATATGTGCGTGTATGGATATATATATATATATCNAAAGAATACAGGCACCGCGTGCGTACACGTACACACACTTATTATATGTGCGTGTATGGATATATATATATATATCTGGAAAAAAATACAGTCATTCTAACATTCAGAAAAATTAATTATATATATGCTTACATANATATATATATATATATCTGGAAAAAAATACAGTCATTCTAACATTCAGAAAAATTAATTATATATATGCTTACATAAAACATTTGGGCAGGTCGCATCTCTACATATAAATTAAATGCATGCAAACAAAGACAATAGCATGCGCACATCTGTCTCTACAACTTGTCCATTCATTCGAGAGTGCGCGTGCACTGCTGTACCTCCAACTTGTCTGCGCTCACGCGGCACACGACGTAGGCGGCACTCGCGCGCGCGCGACACATTTCTTTCGTATTGTTCTGTAACAACTAGCAGTAGGATAAAAAGCACTAATTACACTTACACTGATTTTGTCAGCAGCAGCATGGTCGCACTCTCACCTATAAAACACCGTCCTCTTCACGCTCTGTCATTCCATGCCAACTTCATCCATCTTGTCTGAGGAATGTTCGAGTTCATTCCCCCATCATGCAACTTTTCACATTCCTTCAGTTGACTGTGATGTCCAAAATGTCGAGCGCGCGCACTTCAGTATCTGGGATCCCCGCCAGGATGCCCAGGCATGCTACAACCAACCATATGTCGCACCACACATGCGTCAAGTACACCTTAAGCCCACTTACAAGCATAGTTGGCTGTACGGTCTGAACTGTTGACCGCGCACACTTTTGTAACTCCCATCCCCGCCAGGACACCAGATGTGCCAGAACCTACCATACATCGCACTGCGCACGTGTCAAGTACGCCTTAAGCCTACGTATAGACATAGTTAGCTGTGATTTCCGAACTGACGAGCATGCGCATGTCTGTATCTTGGATCCCCACCAGGACCCCAAGCGTGCTTGAACCTACCATACGTCGCACCGAGCACGAGTAAAGTACGCCTTAAGACCACTTATAAATATAGTTGGCTGTAATTTCCGAATGGTTTAAGATACAGTTGCCAAATTCATAACACAGACATCACCATTGACGACGAACAGGGCCGCGGGGCAAGCCCACCCTAAACCTTCTTAGTTGGTTAGTTGGTTGTAATTTCCGAATTGTTTGTGCTATAGTCACCCAATTTATAACATAGTCATCGCCCCCGACGATGAACTGGGCCGCAGGGTCAAGTGCACCCTAAAACCACTTATAAGTATAGTGTCTTATCATTTCCAACCCACCCAAGCTACAGGCACCAAATTCATATCATAAACATCACCTCTGATGAAGAACAGGGGTGGTATGGTCAAGTAAACTTTAAGGCATCTTATCAGCATAATCGACCATCATTATCCGCCCACCAAAGATATAGTAGTCAAATTTATAACATAGATGTGGCCTCTGACAACAAACAGGATGGTAGTTTCAAGTATACCCTAAGCCCTTGTATAAGCATAGTGGTTTACCATTTCCCACCCACTCAAGATATAGTCACCAAATTCATATCCGATGACAAACAGGGTGATAGAGACAAGTATACTTTAAGCCCTTTAATTAGCATAGTTACCAGGTATTTCCCACCCACTGAAGCTACGACCACCAAATTCACATCACAGACATCACGCCCGACTGCAATCAAGCAGATAAGGACAAGTAGGCCTTAAGCTCTGTTATAAGCATCGTTGATCAGAATTTCGAAAGCTTTGAATTTTGGGAACATGTAACAACCGCCTGCGCATGNGCTCTGTTATAAGCATCGTTGATCAGAATTTCGAAAGCTTTGAATTTTGGGAACATGTAACAACCGCCTGCGCATATAAACAAAAATTAAGGTAGGTATACATACAAGTGCGTCACAAAGTCAAGTCAAATGCAGTACACTATTTACCAGTGGTAATAATTTGAAGATGCATTACATGACCTTTAAAGGCTGTGTTTTTTTGCTTGTTACTAAACATTATGCATTCAAACCATTGGTAATGCATGATACGACGAAATTTCTACATATTGATTAACATATATACAAATAAATGTAAAGAAAAAAGTTATGAACCCCTACCAACCAATGCACATTGCGCGAGCAACGAAAGCTGTATATTATGTTAGCATAAAAAAATTATGGTTGCGAAGCATGGGAGCGATAAGGTCAACACTGCTATGCACTAATGCCAGCATACATACAAAAATAGTATAATAACCAACCATCAAACATGTATTGCACAACCGACGAGCACTGTAAATCACATCAGTTGTTGCTTGTTGCTAGACAAGACCATGCATCTGAAAACTGATGCTGCAGCCTTGGTTAGTACAGTGGAATAGCAAACCATTTNTTGTTGCTAGACAAGACCATGCATCTGAAAACTGATGCTGCAGCCTTGGTTAGTACAGTGGAATAGCAAACCATTTTCGCCATGTACACCATCCGACCGAGCTACGCTACAGTACAGAGGTACGCGAATTACACTACCAACCAACGCATAATGTGCAAGCATCGAGCAACGTATGTCACATTAGACTAAAATAAAATACTATGGCAGAGTCGAGAAGCAGGGAGTGACAAGGTCGACACTGCTACATACCGATACAAACATATAACAAATAAAATGTAAAGGAAACTAGTTATAAGAACGTACCAACCAGCGCATATTGCACAAGCATCGAGCATTGTACGATTCGTTAGATGATGCTAATCAAGATCAGGCAGTCCAGGCTAGTAAGCCAGAATAGCAAACGAGTTCTTTACGAACCGATTGGAATGAAAATGTCAAATTCAGATTACTGCCAGCACTCACAAACCGCATCACTAGCGGTGGAATGCATCCACCTTGTCCGAAATTGTGTTATCAACTAACATCTCAAGCATCTGTAAGGTAGCGAGGTGGTCGACCGACGGTGTAGGCACCGTGCAGGTCTCAAAGAGTCGAAGGGATGGTCATACACTAGTTGTGAGTTGAGTCAGGCTCCAGGGTGGCATACCAGCCGAGCCACACATGCACTTCCCTTTACAAGAGGAATTCAGTTATATAAGGCATGGTAAAATGTTATTTCGTTGTAAATATTTTATACACATAATTATTTTTAAGGATGAAGAAAAAACATTCAAACNCATGGTAAAATGTTATTTCGTTGTAAATATTTTATACACATAATTATTTTTAAGGATGAAGAAAAAACATTCAAACGCTCTGAAAAACCCATTTGCCCCACTCGGAGTAGAAGGAACTGTGATATCATGCGACCTTGACCTTTGGTCACCATCTCTAACAAACAAAAAATAATCACAATTTTGAGAAAATTTGAAAATCGCAGAAAATATTATAACACCTTGGCTTCGTCTTCGACAGACATGTCCCAATCTTCTGCTGCTAAGGTTTTATGATTTTTTCTGAGATTTAAAATGTTCTAAAGAATGCAATTTTTTTTTTGTTTTAAGTGGTAGATTTTGTTCTAGATGATGGACAAAGGTCAAGGTCGCATGATATCATCCAAGGCNTTTTTTTTTGTTTTAAGTGGTAGATTTTGTTCTAGATGATGGACAAAGGTCAAGGTCGCATGATATCATCCAAGGCCATAATTTTTTTGGCTAACATAAAGTACAGCTTTTGTTGCTCGTGCAATATGCATCGGTTGGTAGGTGTTTAAAACTATTTTCCTTTAAATTAGTTTGTTATATCTGTTCACTAATATATAACAATGTCATCTCTTGCATGACCAATGGTTTATATACATGACGTTTGGTAGCCAGCAAAGAAGCACAGCCTTTAAAAATCATATTGCAGATATTTTTTGAGGTTGTTTCTTGTGAACATACGCTCTTTTCCTGTTGCCAGGCATTTCAGCTTTTTTTACTAACGTTCTCGCCACAACAGCAACACTGATATCGCTAATATAGACTGTGGAACTATGAGGTTTTTTTATAGCAGAGATTCGATATGACATTGTGCTCGCAGCGCATGTGCATAGATTTTGGACCTTTATTATTTAATATTATGTGAATTAAGTTTTCCATTTATAGAGTAGTTTTATATGTTTCACTTGGTTCCCCCAGCTTTCGTGTTAGGCTGGCACTTTTTGTTCCAGTCTTTAGCCCACACTGCCGAACCACACTGTCGAGCTGCAACCCTCATTGAAGTTGGATCGAAAACCCGTGCATCTGGTATTTTTTTATTTTGAGCTACTTGCACCAAGTACTGCATACATGAATGGGTGAGTGTTCTGCCTGACNTGCATCTGGTATTTTTTTATTTTGAGCTACTTGCACCAAGTACTGCATACATGAATGGGTGAGTGTTCTGCCTGACGCATATCGAAGTTCGGTCATGTGTGTCGACACCAGTGCTTCAAGCGGTAGCCATTGGGAACGCAAACGATGTTAGTGCTCCCTGACCAGTGACAGGGGAAACGAAGATGGGTGAAGNCAAGCGGTAGCCATTGGGAACGCAAACGATGTTAGTGCTCCCTGACCAGTGACAGGGGAAACGAAGATGGGTGAAGACCACCACTACCCTAGCAGACGATGGTCGTGCATTATAATGGACGACTGGAGAAAATAAAATTGCGAGAGCATCTGTGTTGTGCTGAAGCAGCATTAACGAATGCAAGATGCCAGTTACGCCAGTCAACTGCGGTGTACTTTAGCAGACGACGATGGTGAAGGTAAGATGGTGTATGAGGGTGATTGACACGTGCATGTGTATTTGCCATGTATAATTTATGTGCTCATATTTTGCATATGCCCGATTTCCATTGCATCTGATTCTCTGTCTGTTAACGTTCTTAAATGAGGCTGATTTATNTCATATTTTGCATATGCCCGATTTCCATTGCATCTGATTCTCTGTCTGTTAACGTTCTTAAATGAGGCTGATTTAAAGAATTACACGATCTCCTAAGGTGAGGTATGGTGTAGGTACCTGAGTTAGATACTCTAAAATATACAAATATATTAATTCTCTTTCAGACTTAGACGAAATACGGTATTTTTTATCTTAGTGATGGGAATATATTTCAGGTCTGCATGATGGAGGAGATACTAATATCATCGCGGGTTAAAATGTGAATAACATGCAAGTAATGTGTACACTTTNGGTCTGCATGATGGAGGAGATACTAATATCATCGCGGGTTAAAATGTGAATAACATGCAAGTAATGTGTACACTTTGGCTTTATTTTGCAGAATTTTTTAAAATAATACATAATAATATTTGATACACACTCAAATTATTGTTCATTCGAACAAAACAATTATGGTTTCTGTTTTTNAAATAATACATAATAATATTTGATACACACTCAAATTATTGTTCATTCGAACAAAACAATTATGGTTTCTGTTTTTGTAGAACAATTCCTGCTGTGTGTTCAAGGCACACTTAATCACATATACCACACTGCAGTTATTACATGGGTAGTCCTTGTAGGCGATGGCAAATGGTAAATTACTATCTTCATATACTTTGACTTTGGAGCTGTTAGCGAATGTCTTGCCACAATACTTGCACTCGCTTCCCGATGAACAACAAACATTGCCTTTGCACTTCTTGTTATGTCTATACAGGCTATCACTGTGGGTAAACAGCGCATCGCCATTATCACAGTGGAACATTTTGTATGCTGTGCTGAACATGAAATCGCTACTTTCCTGTCTGCTTGCATTAGAACTTTCACTAAAATTACTTACACGGTAGTAACATTGTTTCCATAATGATTGTAGCATCTCTTCAGGGTGTCTTGCTATTGGCGATGCTGATGGTGTTACAGAGGGTAAGTCTTCAACTATGATTCCATCTTCATATTGTGATAGAGTACACGATCGCAGTTGATAAATTTAGTTGAAACGATCTACTTTCCACCACCACACTCGGCGGTGAAATGACATCCATTTTTACATGATGCTCGCTTGTATACTGATCACACTGCATGCNTCCACCACCACACTCGGCGGTGAAATGACATCCATTTTTACATGATGCTCGCTTGTATACTGATCACACTGCATGATAATTTGCATTTCCCTTCACGGGTTGCCCTTGTAGATGACTGCTGGCTATGTGGTGCAAACGTCAGCATGGTTACTGGAATTTAATATGTTGCCTAATCGATTTGATCGCTATCTCGCCTGCGNTATGTGGTGCAAACGTCAGCATGGTTACTGGAATTTAATATGTTGCCTAATCGATTTGATCGCTATCTCGCCTGCGAAGTCGTCAATTCGACTACACATTTTCTTTGCACTTGTTTATCTTTCAGTGTTGGAGGTGCCTTGTTTTTCTTTTGCTGCTGATGCTGCTCTCTCCCGATGTGTTTCACACCAGCTCCTGGATTTAGATGTGTCTCTAACGGTAGCACTACCTTGAAAACACTCTAGGCATTGGATGCAGCCAAGAATCTCTTCTTCCTGTTGCATATAGGCAGGTAGGTACTTGTAGACAGATTTTATTTGGTGTTGTGCAAATGTGAGAAGGAATTATTTAGGTAGGTATGGAAGCTCGGTATCTTTATCGAGTGGTACAAGTGATTTATTCTTTCCATATGTAAAGATCGATGATAACATTTTCTGGCCGCTAGAACCGTATCCTCTAATTTTCACTATGTTCTCTCGACGAGAGAGTGCATCGTAATATTTTAAGTGTGAAATATGACGTTGATAAGGATGATGATACCTGGTGTTGCAAGGTCGTCAGTGTAGAAGTAGAGTTATATTCTTTTGACTTATATCAACAGATTCGGTTTGCAAGGTATAACNTTGCAAGGTCGTCAGTGTAGAAGTAGAGTTATATTCTTTTGACTTATATCAACAGATTCGGTTTGCAAGGTATAAGTGCTATAGCAGGAAGTAAACTTTTGGAGTTCTGTTTTTTTCGTAAACATCATAATGGTGGTAACCCGATGTTAGCGAGTTTGGCTTAAATGGATCCACATTATATAATTTGTTGGAAGAGAGTGCCAGAACATGAAGGTGTTGTATATCAGACTGCTGTAATTAGTATTCATNACATTATATAATTTGTTGGAAGAGAGTGCCAGAACATGAAGGTGTTGTATATCAGACTGCTGTAATTAGTATTCATACATCGCCTGTTCTGTTTTCCCATAAGAAATGTGCATTTATAGGAAGCTAATTAGTACAATTGGAAATTTGCATGTTCTTTGTCATGTAGAGCTTGTGTATAATGCATGAATGACAATTAATATTGTTTGAGCCTAATCGGTTCAGTGTTTCTCATTTTGCTGTAAAATAACCTCAACACCAGCCACAGCGTTAACACACTAGCATTACTGTGTGCTGTCGTGTTATCCAAGTATAACAAATAGCTTCGTGATATTTCTCTAAGTCGGTGTCCTTATAATGCCTATCTTATACCTTGTTTACTTCCGCTACTCTTGCATTGCTTCTCGTGCATGTTATTTATAAAATTCTATTATAATTTGCATGCTCTGTGCAAGAGTGGTGTAACTCTCATTCACTGTATAACTTGAGAACAGATGTACACAGCTTTTATAGACCTAAAAGTGAGTCGCGTGGACAGAAGCGATATATTCTACCAACAAAAGATTATTCGAGGAGATATAATTTAAAGAGACATTCTAATATTAACAGCTTGATTTCATGTTGAAAGCATCCGACATGAAACTTTAACTTCTGACTGATTAAAGGTACTTGTTTCTTGGAGGTGGTATGTGTTATGCTACACTGTGCTGTAGACAACCCTCACCTATGGGGTTCGTCAGTTCGTCGATGAATGTGTTTGGATCACCTCGTCTAGCTTCTGTGGCTTCGGAAACTTCAGAGCTAATGGAACCTACGCCAGTGCCATCGACTTCTTAGCCCATACCATCGACTTCTTGAATCTTGTCTCCTTCCTCTTCAGCCATATCATCTGTGTCTACGACTGAGGTGTCTATGTGTCTACCAAATATCGGGAAATGTTTGGCAAGGGGTCTGCAATAGGAATANCTGTGTCTACGACTGAGGTGTCTATGTGTCTACCAAATATCGGGAAATGTTTGGCAAGGGGTCTGCAATAGGAATAAATGCATCAAACTCCCGTAATCCCTGCAGATTGCATGTACCTCGCTTCAGTTATTTCGTGGACCTTGTGGTTGTTGCATGATGTGTTTAAATGTGAATTATATTCCCACGTACACTGTTTTGTAAGAGCTTATTACGNACCTTGTGGTTGTTGCATGATGTGTTTAAATGTGAATTATATTCCCACGTACACTGTTTTGTAAGAGCTTATTACGCACAATTGAAAAGGAGTTCAGGAACGCATGTGTTGTACAACTCTAAACCTGATAGGTCACTTTGCATCATTCATTTATTGACATCAACTTTCATATACAGAATAATTAATGAGAAGTTACTGCCACTCACAGGGCGTATTCCTTACATCATTTAGAGCAAAATATGTCATATAAATGTGGGTCATATTCCCAATATTTACAAAGTGATTCGGAACATTTGAAGAATGACGAATAAAATAATAACCCTTTCAGAAGTAAATATAGTGATAAATTATCTGACACCCTATTGTTTATAGTTGAGCATCACAATTGCGTCTAACAAGCATACAAAAGATGTTCAACAATGTTTCCGTCGACTTCCATACACTTGGCCGCACAATTAAGAATAGAATATGTTGCACTACGTAGCTGCACACAGCTGTATTTGATTTATGTAGTGGCATGCATGATACGTGAAAGTAGTTCTTCATGTGTTTGTGCAGTCCTTTGGTAAACAATATCCTTCATCCATCCCCGTGCGCAATAATCTGGCGGTGATAGATATGGCGATCGAGGAGACCAGGGGGGAAAACCGCCTCGTTCTATCAATTTCTCGGGGAAATGCACATTTTAGTGTTCAACCACGGCACGGCGGAAGTGAGGAGGTGCACCATCATGCTGGAAGATCATACGACGTCTAACTGCTAACATACATACATATGATACACAATGGAAGCCATGCTCTTATTTGTTAACGGGGCGCTCTTAGCCATTACGGCCATTCCACACCCCGGCCTCCCAGTAGGCGGGGAAGAGGGATCACGTCCTCTCAACGCAGACATGACCAGTGCTTACCGAAATTGACCAAATCCGTAGCTCCAACCTGTTCTTCAGGCCGCACCAAGCGTAGCCCCGATCTGATTTACCAGATCGCACCGAGCTTGTCCTACCACAAGGCCTGAGATCCTAGCACTCAGTTTACTAAGCGTGTGGTCTGGCCGGAGTACTACCCACACCACTGACGTCATCTCGGGGATGCCCCCGGAGCAGTGCCCTGCTCACCGCCCGGCTCCTCAATAAGAGGGGGAATCACTCCGAGCCTCCTCCAGCATGCGGAGTCAACCACTGCCAGCACGAGTCCAACCTCACCTGATCCGTACAACAGAGAAAACCTCCGTATGGGCCAAACAGAACATCCCGTGCTACCTCTTATTTTCCATGACACTCATGGGTTTTCCAATGCCTAACCGCCAGGGCCCCACCCACGGGCAGGGAGACGCGGAGAACTTCTAACAGAATATTCTTGCAAACGTTGTAGATACACCACACCATTCAAGCGTTCCAGGAAATCTAATGGGCCAATCAGCCGATCGTGTAGGACACCACACCACACATTGATGCTGAAACGGTGTTGAAAACCCCTTTCCACTATAGGGTGGGTATGCTTATCGTCGAATTACTCTGTAAATATTGGTAATAGGACCCACATTTATGCCATATTTTGCTCCAAATGATGTAAGGAATACGCCATGTGAGTGGTGGTAACTCCTCGTGAATCATCATGTATGTAAAATAATTAGCATTAGATGTTTATTTCTGAATTTTGAAATACAACTAAAGTCCTATGGGAAAATTATATTTTTTCATTAAAACGGCGTAACTAAAGTTTTTACTGGAACGACTGAGATCAGCACAAAGTGTGCCCATTTGTAATTTTTGCGCAATAAATGACTTTATAGACAGCAGTAAGAATAGCGAATAGAGTAAGCGAAGGGGTAGAAGGGAGGAAAATTGGCGAGGGTAGAATAACATATTAACATGTAAAACAGATTAACCTTATGTCACGGCACAGTAAATACAGTTACAAGACGCCTGAAGGGCGTATCCGAGTTCGTGAGGGATGGGGGTCTTAATAAAAAAATAAAATTATTAAATTTGATTTTAACATATTCACGCAGCTTTTTTTGCAGCATTAATCAATATATCTCCACTATTGCTATTTTTATTTCTCAGTGAGCGCAATATTTAATGTCTATTTCAACTACAATTATAGTTCTTCCTTATGATGTCTCTGTTTGGTTAGAGCCAATTAACTCACACTTATTATTAACACACGTTCAGTCTATCCATTGTCATAATTTGTAATGTCTTTCACTCACGCATCCAGTCCAATAGTCCAGTCTGCCAGTCGCACTCTTCACAGCTCTGACGCTTGCAGTCGCAGGTTTTCCTCCCGCTGGTCACTTCTGGCGCTACTCGTTGCTCTTGCCGCTCGTCGCACAATCGCCCAGACTCCCGACTCTCATAAACTTCCGGCTCGGAGGCCCGACGCGCTTTTTATAGACGTTGGCCTTGACCTAGAAGGTTCGCCTCACCCCGACTCACACTGAGAGAAACTATGGCAGTAAACAGCTATAAAATTATTCAGATAAACACGGAAATTCAATAAGCTGAAGATCAGGAGCACAAGTCGTAAATAATTTATCGCGGGGCTACGCACGGTGGCAAGCCAGTGTAAGCTAATCTTTGTGTTCGCCACCCGCTCTTGGATAACATGCTTGACCTTCACACATTTCCGCTCTCGCAAGGGATGCGAAGCAGCTAGCGCGTAAAAATACGTCCTTAAAGTTAGTAAGAGAACATATTAGTCTAGTTTCACACCGTAAAGTAGGACACAAACGATAAAGTATAATCGTCCATTTTAGCCAACCCAGCACGATCGCTGTAGTGTGGTTAAGTTTCCGATGCACTGTTGAATTCTGCCAGATAGATGACGGAATGAACACACTTGCTTAGGAAACAAGTAATTACGTGGTGGTTACGGTAAACTGAGCACTTTTGAAAGCCCTGCTTATGATATACTTTTATGCACATTGTGTATTTTTCCACCATTTGTAAATATAACATTTCCATGGGCCTACTAACTTCATTACTGCGACGGTCAAGTGAAACTGTGGAATTATGAGAAGAGAAAAATGTAACAAATCTGCTCATTCTCGCCCATCTATCCATGTTAAAAATAACCAAGAAGCAAAATAAACAAATTCAATAGTCACATATGTTTACGTAACGCATTTAATGTATCGTTAAGAAATGAAATTACTTTTCCTCCATCCGTTCCAACTTCACTGGTCGCTTCGCAGTTAGTGTGCTCGTTAAAATACATGCAGGTAGGGGAAATGACATTCTTCGAAAGTTGATTTGAAAAGTGCTCAATTAACGGTGAGCAGTGAATAGATAATAACATGGAAATCATACGATGTATGAATAGCGCATACAAAAGTTTGAGGCGCAGAGTCAGCAAGTTGAAGCCTGGTTGTGATGGTGGGCTCACCTGTTGGGGTCGATGGCAACCTGGTCTCCAGGCTTCACGCTGGTGACGGTGTCTCCCGCAGCCTGCACCACGCCGCTGAACTCGTGTCCCAGGGTCACGGGCTCCGTCTCCTTCGCCGGGAACGAGCCCTGCAAACACCCACAATATTTACATTATATTGAGACTGTTACCCGTGCCCTCCAATGTTCTTTACTAGAGGAAACAGTGGAAATACGATCGTGTTTGGCAATGGGCTTTTGTAAACACGCTTATTTTAGTGGCGAAAACAAAATAAAGTTATGAATTTCAAAGAGAAATAAATACAACTGTCATTTAAAAGGATTTTGCGGTCCTGTTGNGAAAACAAAATAAAGTTATGAATTTCAAAGAGAAATAAATACAACTGTCATTTAAAAGGATTTTGCGGTCCTGTTGTTGTAATTCATCAAAGCAACTGTGTAATACAACATAGTACTAAAGCCAGTTTTACGGCCAAATACAATAATGCGTAGACATATTTTGTTAGTTTCCAACTCCAGTGCGAAGAAGAAGGTTAATTATTAGGTGAGTTCTAACACAATACAAATCGGAATATTTTAAACAGATATATTTATTTTAAGATAATTACAATTATAGCATTTTTTTACACGCAAAACGAAGGAAATNGAATATTTTAAACAGATATATTTATTTTAAGATAATTACAATTATAGCATTTTTTTACACGCAAAACGAAGGAAATCCGGTACACACGCAACATAAGTGCTACATGGCAGAGAAAATGTTTAGTTGGCTAGCTATTAACATTGGTCTTTCCGAGCTGAGCTTAGTCAACACCAAGTGCCCAGAGACGTGGACGGTGGTTTATATTTATTTTTGAAACTCAAATTTTAATAAAGGAAAACATCTAGAGTTATTTACTTTATCTCAGTTGTATTAGATCTCTGTCAAGAGAATATCACTTAAATTTGATAGTATTTATTTCGATCAGCAATGCCTAACCTTAGTGGAAGCAACGTGGTACAAAAAGCAATAAAGCATACCAGTGTTGGAACTCGGAAGTTGGTCACTGCGCAGATAGTATGCACACTATACCCTACGCGATTTTCAAACTGAACAGTGCGGTTTGACTAAAATGTAATGCAACTCCAGGAAGTTTCGAGCGGGCGTCAATCGACACTCACCATTAAGCCCCACACATAGATACAATAGAGATTTTGGCGGCAGTTAGCATCGTGGTCTTGAAAGCACGCGGATACAAGAGAGTAAAATTATATAAACTCTGTGAAAACCACTTGTAAATACTCTTTACGTTTTCTCTGCATATATCTTGTTTTGGAAACATGGCATGAACGGCCTTGGAACTGTTTGTATCACTTNACTCTTTACGTTTTCTCTGCATATATCTTGTTTTGGAAACATGGCATGAACGGCCTTGGAACTGTTTGTATCACTTAACGTAAACGTACTACTCGCAGGAAAACAGCAAATATAGGACTAACCACTTTTCGAAACCTTAACTTCAGCAGGCTTACAAAACTAAATCAGTAATGCGTCGTGACTAGCGAGTTTTCGACGTTTAAACTTGAGATAAACTTTTGCTACGACTCTGCGCGTCTTGCGTGAAGAAGTGCTGTACAACGTGCAAGACTTTCGTTTGCCCAACATTATTTGCTGCAAACAGAAGAAGGAGTTTGTGATAAAATATCGACTCGGTCGTTTATCCTACTTATTTCGTTGTTATACAGTCCGCAATACGTACGATAACACCAACGTTATACGTTTGGTATAGAACTTTACACAACGCTGATTAGTGTCTTCTTAATACGCAAAGGGTGTTCTTACACAATCACACGTAAAATACTAATACTCTCTTGGACCTCATGACATGTACCTTTCCGCACACCAACAGACTGCAACAATATTAGTAACATAAATATGTTACTGATTGTCCAGTTAATTTCTCTAAAATAAATACTGAAGAAAAAACGTTTGCAACAATTTAAGAATTCCATTTTTAACGAGAAGCAAGAACATGGCATATGTTAATTTTTATTCACTGCCAACATTAAAAATTAGTAATGTAGTTAGTTTTTACGTTTAAATGTCTGCAGTTAGTACTGTGATATTTTTCAAAGTTTGATTTCGTCCATGTATGGTTAATCGTAAGACAATTTCTTACGCTATTTTCGGCCGGTTGCGCCAATAACTTCCTGTAACTGAAATCTAGTGACTGAAGTCAGAATCAGTCAACCGTATTTGCCTTATTGTTTCTCGCATGAAACACTGTTGCATCTTAATGTTTTCGATATCATGCTACGAGAGTTATTAATGAACGGCTTACACAAAATCAATCCTAGGTGACATCGAGGTTGCACTGTACGTATACTACGCCGATGAAATTATACTATTATAAATTTCCTTTTCTCAGATCTCGTTGGTTAGTCGAGACATTTTAAAATACCTTCGTAGCGTCTAATATTCTGACATTTTTATATCCTTCCTCATTTGTAAAATTTTGCATAACCATTGGACGATCTATATAGTCATCCGTCGAATTAATAAAACTGTGAATTTGTTGAGAACACAAATTGTTACAAATTGCGCAGGACTTATCCAAATTTATGATAGAGGTGTTCATAAAATAAATTAACTAAAATGAATTTGCTACTTTTCTTTTAAAGTGTTATAAAATACATACACTATTTACAAAATACAACTGCTTTTCCTTACTGGTTACACTTATCGTTCATATGAGCGAGCAAAATTTTTATGACAGTCTCTTTTATAATTAAAACACTAATAACTGTATTTATACTACCTACAGTCACTCAATGTTCACTAATTAGTTGAACATTTACATCAAAATGTCCACTTCAATATACTTAGACCGTTCCTAATGTCTGTCACTCATGACACAAATCCCAGTGACTTACAGTCCAGCCGGCCAGTCCTAGTGTGTACTCTCCCGATAGTCGCACACTACACTCGCTGGTCACTGCGCCGCCGACCGTCATCTCACGCTGTCGGCCGTCATCCCACGCCGTCGCGTCGCACGCACCCGCCGCTATAGTCTGTTCGCAGTTAATTCACACTTTCAGAATCAAACTTTTCAAAAATAATCCCGTGTCTGACACGTGTCGTTGTTTCCTAAATATGCCATGTTTCAGAAGCGGTCTATACTTCTGTTCAGGTAAAATTACCTTCTTTTTTTATTAAATTTAACTTTTACTAATATCTTATTTATGAATTATAATATTTACCTTTCAATTTATATGTATAAAATAGGGAGAAAAAAGGTGTGTTGGTAAAGCCTAGTAAAAATAGTTCTTATGGAAGGTATAATTAAAGTGAGTGTCCACTATTCCGGTGCGCTATCTCTTTGGTGCAATATTCTAGACACGGTTAAGTTTTGTTTGCATGTGGTGGAGGAATATCGTAGTAGTAGAACTCAAGCAAAGCATCAGAAAAGTTCGAAGTAACTTTGAATAGACTATAGAAGCGATTCAAGGCTGCTGACAAAGAGCCAAGCCGCGGCTTATATAGCTGAGATGACCTGACCCAAACGGTTCTTCGCGACTCGAGTCACGCCGACGTGGGTTGATGACTAGAAAATTCATCCAATGGCTCCCACGTCGTCGGCTCTTCATGTGGGCAGGAGTGGCGTCAGTCCTGTTAGCGTTACGTTTTCCGTAGCTTATCATTTGGGAAAGTACCACTATACATTGCGTCTATTTGGTTTGCTAAACCAAAACATTCTGCACACCTGGCTAACATTCATTCGTTTGATAAGGTAAAAAAAATTATTTGAATGCTGTTGTAATTTTTTTAAATTAGTATTATAATTACTGNGGGGGGGGGCACGGGGGTGTGGTGATTAGACACTACTCGCCTCCCATCAGGTTCGATTCCCGGCGGGGTCGCTCTTGGATTGTCGCATGTGGGAATCGTGCCGGACGATGCCGCTGGTCGGAGGGTTTTCTCGGGGATCTCTCGTTTCCCCGCCCCTTCATTCCGGTGCTGCTCCATACTCACCTCGCTTCACCCTAACCGGATCTGTAGACCTCGACGTTAACTGCCGCCCAAATGTATTCATTCACTCACATTTTTTGCATAAGTTGTAACATTGGAATACGTTCTGTGAAAACTTCTTGAATTCCGGACATAGTCTTTGAAATACAATTATAAGAGTTTCTAAACTAACAGTGCAACAGTTTATTATGTTAATCCTAGGTAATAACTGAATGTGATGTTGGACAAAGCAGTGAAATGCAGTGCTGTGAACGGTAATTGAACAAGCAGCGCTTCTGTTGAGACGACTATATCTGTCAGTGCATCTTCAGTAAGAACCCAGCAACTGCCAGTGTGCGTCAGTGATCATTGTCAACAACGTGCTTGCAGACCCGTATGAAAACCACATCGCAGTATTTCCTGGAACCCGATACATCCTTCAGCGGTCACTCCGCTTCGCAGAGCAACCTGGTCGTCCTTGAAGCACGGCGATTAACTGCCACTTCACTATTAATATTAGCTTCCCACCATCCTCGGTGGTATGCTAGCGAGTTCTCAGGCTTATTCATGCAGAGCTTGCACCTAAACACCACGGAGCCTATCGCAACAAGGTCACAACACTGAAGCCTGCGATTATGAAGAGGTGACCATTAGCTATAAAAGGAACGAGGCCATACGAACATTTCTCCGCGACTTTGGCCCGACTCAAGTTAGCACTATAATCGCTCCTTTCTGCCCGAGGTTCCATCGAACGGCCAGGTGAGCACCTTAAAACGGCAATACTCATCCTCTTTTTAAGAGGGCCAAACAACTACTCCTGTCTGGTATGAATAGTAAGTAGGGAGGTTTTAGAAGAGAAGCGATATTTAGCGGAAATCACTTAACTCGTTGATCGATGGCCCCACTGGCATAATAATAATGAAACTGCCTTGGCCCTTCTTTGTTTACCCTTACAGGTGCATACTGTAACTTTCAGCTTATCGTATTTTTGGTGTGGGTTGGACACTTTTTTATTGCTCCAAATATTGCTCCTATTACCCTGTATCCTTGGTTTGTGCTGTACAATTAAATCTATTACACCATCTCCCAGCGTAATTTTAGTATAGTTAGTGTTCTTACATTATCCTTACTCATTCGACGCGCATCTTTACAATGTTTGTGGATTGGTGCCGGGTGCAATTATCGACACGCTACCAGCAAGAGTCCATTGCCAATCTTGACCTGGTGTTGGAGGAAACGTACAACCGCGACATTCCATGTCAGCCCGTGCTCCTCCTTGTGAACTTTCCTGACAGAGATGCCCGCGCAAGTGGGATCCATGCCTAAGACAGTTCGTGACCATAAGTCCCGTAGGAATTTTCAGGCGGACGATTTTTCTCATTGGATGATGTAATGGCCTTCCCCTTAGCAGATTACAGTGGAGCATTTGTTTAGATCTTTTAGAAAGACAGTCATCACCTGCTCGAAGAAAGGTGTCACAAACAAACGGAAGAGATTTCTTGATTCGGGCCTCGAAACTGTACCCAATATAAAAAAGGGAATGTTATTAATGCTTTGCTCCTTCTGTATGATCATCGATGTTCAACGCCATTATTCAACTTTAGCCTGACGACATCCCAATGGGCCGTGATGCCCTCGCAGCGTGCTCCTTTCCCGAATACTGGCACGGTATGCCGACTTCCTGCTCACACACACACTGCTCTTATCTGGCGAGAGTGACATAGCAGTCGGCGCTTATTCAGTGTCTCCCGTGCTATGCCAACGATCCGACATAGCGCACTCGAGAACCGCGTTATACTGAATGACGACTGGTACCCACTTTAACGTTGAATACATTAAGGCTTCCACCTATCTAGGCTGTTAAATACTGTGGGCACAATTTGCACAGAAACATGTTACTCGAAACGTGCTCAATATAGCTGGCACGTGTCTGCTTACGAGTAGCGTTTAATATATTTTTTAAGTCAGAAGAAAAGCGTATTTTTCGGTTCTCGTCCATAGTCAATATTTTTTGGGTGTAAAAATGGTTGAAACTAGCATTTTTACAGCCATTATTGTTTATGAAATCTCTGGTGCGAGGTGCTAATTATAACAAATGTGCATACAATACACCTCTATCTTTGTTATTTCGTCATATGTGACGCAAGCACTGCTGCATATCTCGCAGACGGGTGTAGCCTAGAGGAAGACAGCACGCCATTTCAGAGTATTGTGCGTAGATGCTATGAAAATATATGTCTGGGTCTCCCTTAGCTCTGCGCTTATACGCCTCAGAGAAGAGAAATATTTTCCGGAAGGTCGCATCCTTTGCTAAAGACCGGTATTTTGATACCGGTGTTGAAAAAAAGCTAAGAAAGGACAATCCAGTGTAATAGTGTACGATAACTGTGTGCACTTTTTTTTTCTGTTGCGCTATTTCCTATGTGATAAATTTGTACAATTCAATACGGCGCAAGATGTTATGATAAACGAAGATATAGAATAGCGATGTTAAACTGAGACTATCGAAAGGACCGTTCTATATTATTGAGGGAAGTGTATGGGGCTACTTTATTCATATTAAACCATTTCTGAACGATAATATTTTTCACACCAGTTACAGACCGTAAGTTCATATCATCCTTTTGTAACATGGCCTCACTGCTAAAGCTGCATGTATCCGACTCAACAATTAGCCTAACTGTCTGCAAGCTGTAGTTATTAATAGTAATGTTTCTTTCTCTCTCTCTCTCTCTCTCTCTCATGCAATATTTCATTGTGGTGGTTTGTAGTCTTGCACATTTCTTCTCTTATAAGATTGTGCTGTGGGAATGTGAGCCCTGTGAACCAAGTGTTATAGCGGAGGTACTATCTGTGACACAATTTTCTATTTAGGTACAGATTAGGAAAGGATACGGTAAAAGGTTTGACCATGAACTTGGGCTTGCTATTTTGTCACTAAGTTATCAATATTGGGAACAAGTCATTTGAAAACGCTAATTTAAATGTTGATATTAGGTGAATATTACATAACTTGTTTCTTTCAAGAGATTTTACTTGGTTCGTTCTTTAAAATTCCTCTTACAGAACTCCTGTAGATATTGTGGATACTTACAGTACGTACTTCTCTAACTGTAGCGTCCCATAAAACTAATACGTAAGTGTTACTCTTATAATGAAAGTAACTTTATTAAGAGTTAAACAAATTTTTCCACTATAAATGTCATATCCATTTGTGAACGATCTTATCAGATGAAAGAATCTGTAATAGTACCTTTCACTATTGCCCCTTGCTAAGTATTCTAAAATTCTGTATCTCATTTTCTTTGCAATGATAATTGTTAGTAAGCAGTGATCACGTGTACACGTGTTCGTCATCTTGATTCAAAATCATCTGATCAAAATTATACAGCAGCCTGGGTATTTAACTGGGCATTGAATTAGGTAGATATTTTTAAAAAGTATGTACTAATCTTTAAACTAGACAGCGTAGCAACAGTTGATCCTTCAAAGCATATCGTTTAAACTGGCTTGTCGCGCTAATACATCACGATTACGTCTCTGCACAACCAAACTTTATCACACTGTAGTCAGTGGCATTCTGTAGGCTCGTAGGGCTGTGAAATTAAACGTTCCCACTACTTCCCTTGTGGTAGGGTGCGCTAATTCGTAGCAGTTTCCTTTCGCAACTTTAGATATTTTGAATGGTCCCGAAAAAAACAGAGATAACTTCTTCATAAGATGGTCCCAATACTTGCTAATATGCACCGCATGTAACAAAACTAATTTTTCGGTCTTAGAATTCTGCTACTTACATAAATTTTTATTTTTGTGTCTCCATTCCGCGATGGTAAGCGATTCTCTACTATCTGCTTAATTTCTTCTCGTAATAACTCATTAGGTACGTCTTTTTCTTCGGCCGATGCGGACGGCAAAGGTAACTTAGAGAGGTCAAATACCGCTGATCGCTGACCACTAGTGGTTTAACTTCCGGGTATTTAGATTACACGGAGTTCCTTCCTCTTGATTTGTTCAACCATTTCCTGGCAAAGTAGGAATTAAAGCAGGTATTATTGGGTCCAATGGTTCCTGACCGGCAAAATACCTCTGTCTAGATGAAGCACATATACAGAAGCATCTTGACTATATTGTACCGGCTTATACTGGCTTTGGCTGTCCTCGTGAGCTGGTTTTTAAGGACCTGGCTTATTATTAACTTGCAAATTGTACCCTTTGCTGTTATGGTAATTTCCCCATAGGATGTCAGGTTGGCTCAGTTCTGGTGAAGCAGGCTGTGGCGGTGGTTGAGCATCTATCTGTTTGCCTTCTCGAAGTCCGCTATCGCCGCTCGATTGATAACCTTCTTGGTCGGTGTCGGCCTCCCTAGAATCACGATATTTTCGCCCCCTGTTGTACCTACGTCTTGAAAAGTACTTACGGCCTCGGTACGAGTGTTGGCCATCCTTTCGGTACTCTTGACTGGCAGTTCTGTAGGGCTGAAAATATTGCAAGTGATAGGTATTTACTTGGGATGCGGATTCTGCCTGGGCTGTGGACTGTAATCTTTATGTTGATTGCCTGGGTAAAGAGGCGGATTTCGCTCAGTCGGGCCCGGTCTTTCTACATCCCGGTTAGATTGCATTTTTTACAAGCGATCTATTTGATCTAACGCCAGAAAATCTTCCCTGAAAGAAACTAGGTTGTTATCTAGCCGGCCCGTCCAGTGGTGAGTCTGGTAGCAGCATGGCAGCTGGTGCAATACAATACCATGGCTATGAATTCTTCGTTACTGTATGGTGGGGTCATATGCCAGGATTATTCATACATCTCTGACAAATGTGCCTCCAGGCTCATTCCTTTACCGGGCAAAAATCTGTCAGCATGCAGGTTTGCCTTTAGGTATCCCTGAATTCTCTTGTTCCAAAAATGCTTCACGAATTTATGCCTAAATTCGGAGTAGGTCGTTCAGGGGATCTCGCCATTTCCCACCAATATTATGCCTTTAAGCGTAGGGCTAGGTTTAAATAGCGGAGCATGTCAGCGTCAGGTAAACTAAATAAGTTGGCGTACTCTTCGAATGTGCATAGGAAGTTAATTGAGTTTTCTCCCACCTTGGCTTCGAAATGGGGTAACAGTTTTGTCCACAGTTTTGAAGGGTAATGTAGTAGATTGCTCAAGGGTGTGCAGGAACCTGTTTTATGGTGTGTCTAGCACACAATTGGCTTATTGTGGCGAATTTAACTGGGAAGTTTAAGTGTCTCCAGAGTTTACTTATTCGCGTCTGGCAGTGTTGTGGAGATTTGCAAATTTGGCATGCTAGCTACTGCTTGACCTAGCTCGTCGACATTCTCTTCGACCTCTGACATTTGGCCGTTTACTTGAGCTCGCTCAACACTAGCAGCTATTTCGACATGCCCATTCCGTGTTCTAAATGATTGCTGAAAGAATCAAGTTGGTTACTAACCAGTTTGTTTACCTGATCAGAGTTTAAATCCTTGGTAGGTCTGTTTTCCAGGAAATAGATTAGTTGTTCCACCTCACTAACATGAATAAATACTTAAACTGTTATAGGTCTTCCCCGGTAGTTGCCAATTCTTTGCCCCTGGTATATTTTGCTGTTCATGTAGTCTGCTAGTTTTGCCATTCGTTGCTGAATACTGCTATTCTGTTCCTGCAAATTTTTTTTCAAGTCTTTTAATTTGTTCTCTAGTTTCCCTGGCTGGTTCAAGAATTTTTTCATGGTTTTCCCTGACCTGTTGAACTGCACGTTCCTTCAGCTGTTCCCTCATTATTAGAGCAAGATGTTGTATGGTACCGGGGGTTCGGTGACCCTGGCTCACGGTATGTGTGGTTTGTACTGGCTCGGCAGGTGTTCTCCCTACTTCCGGTGGTGATAATTCAGCGTTGACATTGTTTGAGGCCTCTTCCCTTTTCAAATACGTCACCTGTGTTACTTCTTATATTTCTCTGGCGTATTCAAAAATTCTATGATTGATAGGTGTCATGATCCTGAGGTTGTATTGTGTTCATTACTGCCTCCTCAGCAACTTGTGTACTGAAGTGTTAGGTTAGCGACTGAGTTTTTCCTCTCTGGGTACCACTTGCTGCCCCAAAATTTCTATGTAATATGTGCAATAAAGTATTTTGTAATAGTGTTTATGTACTTGTTTGATGTAAGGTATGAAAAGTTGTGTTAGGAAAAACATCTTGGGTTGAAACTGTTTGCTTAACACTACCGACACTATGTTACTCTACCGGAGTTTGTGAATGCCTGGCTCATCGGGACAGAATAATTTTCAGCGAATTTACAACCCCTTTTTACCTTTCTTACCATTAGTAGATATCTCCGCAATACAGGCTTCAGAAGTTCCAAGTCGACTGAAAATGATAGACATCCAAACTGTGAAGGAATGCTTCAAATATACCATAAACTACAGAAATAATATCACTACAGAGACTTAAGGAAAATAGATGCAATATAATTAAAACAAAAAATTTAATTCTGACACTAGTGGTTTGAATATGAAAATGACCTGTGCGAAATTAATTACAGGATCAGTGAAAAACTTCAAAGCGAGCATTAACTTCTGTTGCCTTTAATAACAGTGGCCGCTCTTGTGACTGTATTTCTGCCATTCGAATTGAGTTTATTGATTGTGAAGTTTCTTATTAGTCTGAAAAATAAAAATAACTGAAGAGTTTATTTCCAAACTAACGTTGGCAGAACTTGTGAATATTTTGCAGGGCTCCGTAAATATAAGCATGTCATTCATTATCAATCATAAACGGCGATTACTAAAAAATATCTTCCCAACATAGGATCTGGAGTCTAAGGTACATCATTAAAGTTTTTTATGTACCATCACACATTGCGGTAGCATAAACTTGAAATAAAATAATTATCCGTGTATGCAGTCCGTATGTAATTCTCGTACTCGGAAAATTATTATCACATTGAATTAAAAGCCTACCAGACCAAAACCCACAGGGTAGGCGTCCTGCCTGGCGGAAACAATATGGCCTAAAACTCATTTAACTTACATGCTCATTCCACATTTTTAAAACTAGCGCCAATCACGAGAGAGCAATACAATACGTTACAAATCACGCCACGACAACCAATAAAACACTGCGATTGGGCCCGTGGGTCTCTGTGTACAAACATATTTTTATTATTTAAGAAAAAACTCCTAAAAACGATTACAATTATAAATAAAATTTTGATTGAAAATATTCTTGCCATTAAATGAAATATTAAATAAAATTATTAATGTGGTACCTGTAACGAGCAAGAAAACAGTAAATAATTCAATATTACGTGTGACAATCACTGAAAATAACCCCGTTAATACTATGTGTAAGAATTCCATTTTTATGACATTACATTCTTCTGGTTCATTCTGGGTTTTATATTAATTCCTACTGCAGCAGAGTGTTAACACATTTCCTAGAGCCGGTATATTACGTAAAATGTTGAGAAATCTCGGCGATAAGATACTATATTGAATTACACAATAGTCAATGGGAACTAATATCACTTCACTCAGAACTCAGAACAACTATAAAAATATTTTATCTTTTACGTTAATGAACTCTTAGCAGTTACGAACTGCAACTTAAAATCACGTTGGTCGTAGAACACTTTTTGTTGACACGGGACCGCGGGCAGGAATAAAAAATAAAACAAAAATATTACAGGTAACTTTAACTTTGCGTCAGAAAAATAATGAAGTGAAATATAAATATAACTGTGTAACATTGACACCCTTTTTTATTCTTATTTACATATACCGAAAGAAACTGAAATTAAGCTTAAATAAATGTTTAATTTTACAACTACCATGGCGTTAAGATGTGGAACTACTTCTCGTAATTCGCTGCCATTTAACTTGAAGTATTGTGGTCATAGTTTACGTTTAACTACGTGCAGTTAGGGGCATTGATTACTTGGAAAGATTAATTTAAAAAGTACCAACTTCATCGTGAACAGCCTATACCTAACGGGGCCCAGATGAAGGGCAATTCACGTGACAGCGGGGTTTGACTGGGCTGACAGCACGCGTAGCAGTGTGTGTCACCGTGCGTTCAAGTTTGTTCTACGTAACCACAAGCGCCTGCGCAACAAGTCAATTCAGCTGCGATTATGAACTGTCAAGATATCGAAGTGACTGACGAAGTCATGCAACTCGAGGGACAATGTTGTAAGCTCATACGGAATTCTGCTGTGTGGCTTCCTACGTTGTTTTAGCCCAGTATCTCTACACTATCAATTTTTTGTCCCCATATGAGGGGATAACTACAAATACAACTTACCATACAATGAAAACCACTGAACCCAATTTCGGTCAATACAATTGTATGTACATTTAAGTATTTTTTGCAGTTTACTCCGTGTTCTAAGGTTACCAGTGCCGCTGAATATACTTCGGTAAACCAATTAATAAGATAAGGTTCTTTCACTATGCTGTTGAGTTAAAACTCTATTCTTGTATGCTCTTTAGTAGGGACCGGAATGAAAGAAGAACTTGGAGAGGGCTCNTGCTGTTGAGTTAAAACTCTATTCTTGTATGCTCTTTAGTAGGGACCGGAATGAAAGAAGAACTTGGAGAGGGCTTCAGAAAAGTTGTAACTAACTAAGAAAACTTACTTATGATTATAGTTTGCAGTTAATTGAGTACTTTTAAAAGCTCTGCAAAGAATCTGTTTCTCCTGTCATTNTGCTGTTGAGTTAAAACTCTATTCTTGTATGCTCTTTAGTAGGGACCGGAATGAAAGAAGAACTTGGAGAGGGCTCCAGAAAAGTTGTAACTAACTAAGAAGACTTACTTATGATTATAGTTTGCAGTTAATTGAGTACTTTTAAAAGCTCTGCAAAGAATCTGTTTCTCCTGTCATTTTTTATCCTTCCGCTATTTGCAAGAGTAATATGGCCATGAACCGTCCAACTTTATTCATGCGCCATATTTGTGGAAACCAAGGATGTTTTGAAAAAGTAAATGTGTTTATAGTATATAAATTCACGCTCTTACACGTATAAAACAAGAAACTCCAATTTCAGTAACCATAAAGACACAAATTATAAATTTAGTAAAACGCCAAGCCTTTGAAGTATTTTTTGTAATTAGCTGCCAACTGAACTGGGAGCCTGCATGTCAGTGAAAGTGCGGCTATGAGCAGTGAATTTTTGAATAGTTGATTAGGAAAGTGGTTACTTTATCGTGAAGAGCCTTTACGAAACGCATGTGTTCACAGTGCACTCTGAGTGAGGTGTTGTCGGTTAACTGGGCACTTTTGAAAATAACCTTTGAAAAATGTCGTTGCTACAATCTGCATATGTTTTAGCGGGCACGCTGACTGGTATGCTCGAGTACAGTTGGTAACGATGGAGAGAAAGTTGTTCCATTTAAAGTGTTAGGTAAACATTTGTCAATACTAAAGTGATTTTTTTTCCTTTCAGTTTTTTAATGAATGTGTCACAATTAAAAGTGTAAAATATTAACTTTTCTAATAATTCTACATTCTAATTTTACTACTGCCATGGATCAAGTGACAAGGCCCATGAAAATGTTAAATAGACACGTGGTAGGAGAATACACAATGTAGATGCAATGATGTGTGAAGCAGGGCTTCTAGAAGAGGTCAGTTTACCGTGGAGAGCCTTTACCTCGATGATGTGAAGGTCGGTGCCGCAGATACCCGAGTAGGCGACCCTGACGAGCACCTGGTCGCCGCGGGGCGCGGGTACAGGCAGCTCCTTAAGGAGTAGCTGCGACGACTGGGCGTCCCACTGCACCGCCTGCATCTTCTGCGGCATGACTGTCGCTGTACCTGCCGGCAGTTTATGTCTCAGTAACTCCTCTCCACGTCAATACAACTGCAGAAGGGACGAAGCCCTAGGCGGCGTTCCAAAACGTTACTCCGAGTATATGTAAAATATGTAAAGTGACAGAGAGTAACGGCTGAAGAAAGCAAGAGTAAACGTGGTTTTGGAACGAGCATGATGTAAATAGCATGCTGGGTTTACAAATATGTACTGATTATGAAAATGGTTATATATGTACATAAACAGAAGTTAAATATGAACATTACATCTTAAAATGCAAATTTTTAACAAGTTTACTTTTAAATAAATATACCAATTTTATTACACGTGATTTTTAATTTTTCCGTTTGGGTCTCTAACCATAATGTCCACACTTTCTTTCAGTTTTTTAGTTATACTAAATTTCCCGCCATTTTCAGTTTACCTTTCGTTACTCGCTGAAATAGTGCGTTTAAAAGTTTTTCCCTGGCAAGATGATCAGAGTAATTACTCTACAGTTTCGGGACACTGCCAAGAGCGTGTAAAATATATACTCGATGTGTTTTATACAGTCAAAAAGAAAAGTTTGCTCCCAGAATATCGTTTTGGAACCCCGCCCACGAGGGTAATTCTTAGTAAAAAAAATGTTTTAACACCTCAAGGTCACGTCTGGCCAAGCATTGCAATAAACCCTTTTAATACTGACCATGGATTCCCGTGTATCTGTATTTCTCGCAAATTATATTGTTGACCAAATGCTACACCAGTGATTGGATTAATACTGTTTTTTACAAGATGTGATCTTGTAATATACAAACGTTCGCAGTAAAAAAACGATGTGTTAGTTAGAGGTTGAAAAACGCTTTTCATGTGCAAGGGGTAAAACGGCGTTCAAACCAGCTCAGCTAGTCCAGATGAAGTTTTATATAGAGCACTGTCTCGCCAAAATGAAAAATAAGGCGGTATACTACGTGCAGAGTTGAATGCTACAGACGGCGGGAGCACACAGTAAAAAAATAATGTACGTGGATCTGATCAGTTCTTGTAGAACTGCAGAATTTTGTTGATTCACAATGTTACAGTCTGCACCTCAAAGTATTTTAAAGTGTTTACCGCTCCTTGCAATCACGGCAATGGGGGAAGTGGAAGCACGCTATCCTGCCGACAGCGATGTACAGAGTTGCAACGGAGTGCTTAAGAATACAGAGGCAAAACAGCCGCTTATGCCGCGAACTTAATCCAGCAACGTTTTGGAATACTGCTAGCCAATCAGCGCATGGTAACTTACTCACCAGCCGGCATCTCAGCCAACAGGGAACATTTCGCGGGACGCAGTAGCCAATCAGTCACAAGGCCCGTTTCCAGAGCATCGCACAACCTATCAGAGAATGAGTACGCTTCCATCGAAGGAACCGCCAAACTATTAAGTCCCTGTATACCTATCTACCGTGTGGTTGCGCTGAAGGGACTGAAGCTGACACGTGCCACCGCAGCTGGCACCGCGTTATCTATCCAGGTTAGCAATTGCTACGTACACACAAACAACACTATACTTTTTAAGAATGTTGAACAGTACAAGTTTCGTTAGACTGAAACTTTCCTAAATGAGTTTCTGAAAGGGCTTAAATGTGTCATTATATACTACTGAACAGCAGACAATATTCAAACTATTTATAAGGAAACTACCGAGAAAATATCTTTTCTGGAAACTCTTTAAAAGAGTTTATTATACAGGATGTTTTTGACAAACACCAATAAACATCGGCGACAAAAATCTACGTACTACTTTTTCCGTAAGAGATAATTAAGGGAGCTATGCGCCCTCAAAAGTCAAGTTTTCAAGTGCTTTCAGTTAAAAATATGAGAAAGCACTTTCGATTAAGTAACAAAGTGGTGAATATTGATTTGGATAACGGAGATCTTACACCTCTGAAAACCCGGTTATTAATAGCACGTTCCTTCATTATGTAAATTGAAGGTTAGACCCTAAGTTTGCATATAAATTTGTAACACTAATTAGTCAACGATATGTTGCAATAAATTATGAATTAGCATGCCTAAACTAACAGAAACGGTCGTCTTGTCGGAACGCTCTCAGGTGAACCGTTTTCGAGAAATCCTTGCGGAAGATTCAGAACAGAAAGCGTGCGGCCTGAGAGGTACGCAACACACAATTCCTACTAATTTACAGGTATTTTCATCGAACGATACGCGAGTGAAAACGAAAGACGTGCGCTGTACTTTGAATGTGCAAAGTACCGTGCGCTAGGCGTGAGTCCGGATGAATTTCATCAACGAATGATGATGGGACGTTTATGTATTGTGCAGCACCAAGGAAGAAAACTAATAAATAAGAGAGAGTGTGTACAAGAACGATAATAATGTACTACACGAACAATATATTGAAACATTACAAACTCCTACAGTTGCTAAAGAAAGTGCAATAATCAATCAGTTCGGCCACACGTCTAGCACACAGCTGATTGCACGCCGTATTTACGACTGCTGTCAGACCTTCACTAGAATCTAGGGCAGTCGCATGCCAAGTGGTGTAGCACCTTCCCGTATTTTATGTGTTGCCTACCTGTCAGGCCACTCACCGTCTGTTCTGACATGTTCGCATTGATTTCACAAAAATTGTTCGCCGGACAGAGTACCGACAAGACGAACTTTTCTATTCATTTAGACGTACTGACTGATTCATTATTTGTCTTAGCAAAACGGTTACAGCTTAGTGTTACAAAGAGTGCTACAGGGAGTGGCAGTCTCCATTTACTTAATGAAGAGGGGCAATATTACCAATCGCGTTTTCAGAGGTATAAGATCACCGTTATACAGATAGCTTTTCACCGCGTTGTTATTTAATCGAATGTACTTTCAGAAATGTTTAACTATACGCACATGAAATCTTGATTTTTGGGGGCTCATAGTTCATTTAATAATCACTTGAGGGAAAAGTTGCGCTTAAGTTTTCGTGTTATATTTTCGTAAGGAATAATCAGCCAGGGATGGTCGGTGTTCAAAAATATCCTGTTATTGTATTGTGCCATATATTGAATACGATCTTAACAGCACACAGCAATTACACAGCATTAAAAAAGGGAAGTCACTTTTATGCGGGACATGCTATTCGTTGCTGAAACTAATTCTCGCTTTTATTAACAGCTGCAGATAATACTATCATGTACGAAACAACATTTTTCATTGGTCTTGATTAGTACAAGATAGATAGGTAATGCTACAAATATAGTTTCAAACACGAGATTGTTCGCTACAACTGCAGAAGTGATACATTTATCTGTGACTGGAAGAGTTGGCAACCACTATATTGTAAAAATGTTGGCTTAGTGAAGTGGGTAGCATTATTGTCTCTCACGTAGACTCCCGTAGCATGCAACGAGCCATTACCGCGGGGACCTTAACTTGTTGATTCACTCTGGTATAAAGCGCGCACAAGCTTTAAGGATTGCAGGCGATAGGAAGGCATGGTTTCCTGGCTGAGCGTGTAAAAGACTGCGAAGTCTAAATGGTGCGGTGTTATAAAGTTAAATTGCGTTTTTTTTTNGTTTCCTGGCTGAGCGTGTAAAAGACTGCGAAGTCTAAATGGTGCGGTGTTATAAAGTTAAATTGCGTTTTTTTTTGTGATACTGGTAAGATGGGATATCTCACAAAACAAAAGGAAGAAGTGTGTTGTGTGATCACGGAGAATAAAGTAATAGTAAAGAAGAGAAGAAGCCACCACAGATTTTTTCCCTCGTTAACGGCGTTAGTAGGAGACAACGTGGTCACGCCCACACTCTGGCATACTTTGGGCTCGGGCCACAAGACTGTAATAATTCTAGGTGAGCGTTAAATTCCCCTTCAGGCCTGTATGGTCCAGTAGCTAGCGCTCCGTCCACTAGGTTCGATTCCCGGCCGCCTCACGCCACGTAACGAGCATTAATGACACCTTCTGCCTTATTCGCATCACTTGTAGAAGAAAATTATTTGGTGAAATGTGTGGGAATGTCGAGGGAATCATCATCCTTCTCATCAGATACTTCATCAACACTGTCACCATAGTCATTATCATCAATGTTGTCTTCATGATCGTCTTCATCCCTTGTTTCATCCTCAATATCAAGTTTACTTTTCTTTGTAGGAGTGACATGGACATCATCAGTATTTAGAGCTGACAACAGTTTATTTTGAAGTTCATCGACTTCACGCGAACGGCTTGCAAGTGTACATTCCACACATACTGACTAAATTATGCCTCCTAGGACTCTCATTCCATCATTAACATTAACGGTTTTGCCATAATCGTCTGCGGAAACAGTACCTATCAATGTAGCAGGAGATATTAGTGAAATCACGTGTTGGCTCCCAATAGAGGAACCCTTGCAGATCTTGATGAGTTCTTTAATTTTATCATCTTGCATAAACTGCATGTGATCATTGTCCTAATGCCTCATCATGCGAGTTCCCTCGTCATTTGCAAACATTTTATGTAGTGTATTAACAGTAGGTATCGAAGTCATCACATACTGTTTCTCAGTAGGCGAAAAAACACTACATTCATCAGCCTTGATGTGATTATTTAAGTTATCACATAGAGTGAACTGCCTAGGACTGTTTTCGCAGCTAAAATTCACACGAGATGGGTTCTTCAAACAGTCTATTTCATATCGTCAGAGGGTTGCATCGTCTTCAATCATACATGAATTCATAAACTTTACTCCTGCCGACTGACTCTTGCAGACTGACTCCTGCCGACTGACTCCTGCAGACTGACTCTTGCAGACTGACTCTTGCAGACTGACTCCTGCCGACTGACTCCTGCAGACTGACTCCTGCAGACTGACTCTTGCAGACTGACTCCTGCCGACTGACTCCTGCAGACTGACTCCTGCTGACTGACTCCTGCATACTGACTCCTGCAGACTGACTCTTGCCTATTGGCTCCTGCACCTGGCTCCTGCAGGCTGACTCCTGCACAATGCCTGCTGCTGACTGACAGAGCATGAACAACCGTTGTCCCAAAACGAAGATACTTGTAGGCATTGCTCTACATATGTAGCATACTTGATTTGATGTACCTGTAAAACTGCTGCATATTTTACCGTCTAGCTTCGTGAAAAGTAACTTGTGATTTACTGTAATAGTTGTTGAAACTTCTGGGGGTCATAGTTCGTCAATTTGTTTCAGACACGGTTCTGTTTCCCTTTTAATAAATTCCCAGGTTACCTTTTCGAAAACGATCGTAATAGGTCGACAGAATCGTACAGATTATGAAAGAGGATTTTGCCACACAATTATTATATATAAAGGATTTTAAGACGCTGAATAAATTAACTGAAGGGATACAATTGAAACCATACACAAACATGAACCATCTCCTCCGGAATTCATTTTATGTTTATAGCTACTTTTACCGGAACTGCTGTCACAGACCCATTTGCAGTTCATGGTTAAAGTGTGTTCTTTATTAGGAATAGTTTCTAACACTTCTTTTTGCAACTCCCAAATGCGTTTTGACGTAATATCCAACACGTCTTGAACTCTAGCCGATACGGAATTCTCTTCGCCTTCAGTTTCAGGAGAACATTTTCGCTTTGCTTCCATTACAGTATGCCAAGATGGATAAATATTCGCGTTGTGATTCCTTGCTTCGGATCTGAGTACAAGGTATTATACTTTGCTTAGATTTACAAATAGTTATATGCCTCGTTTGAGAAAAAAATGTTTATTTAGTCGCATATTTGCCTTCGATAATGCATTTGTTGAAAGGGCACGCCAATTTAAATAAATTTTGAAATACGTTGTTTAAAAACAAAATTATAATTATATATGTGCTTTCTGGTTTCCAATTCTTCTTTGTTGTGAAAATGAAATGTTGAGAGTTCCGCCTTCCTGCAGCTATTTTACGCATTCCAGTACTCGAAACCATGGAGGTAAAAATAACAGAAGTGGCATGCTATGACGTCATTGAAGTTGCATTTTCGTCTATCGCCATGTGCGACACCCAAAACATTGAAAATGTTGAGGCAGGTTTTTGTGTTGAATGTATGTAAAATGTGGAAGTTTTTTTACAAGTAACAAATAATCAAGCTAAACTTTCATGTTAAATTTCCATATGCTTTGATACAATAGTTTCATTTTAACAGTGACAGGTTAGGTTTCCAATGTTTTGTGGGTCGCAACATGGCGGACAGGCTTCATCATTTTATCATGCACATCCACAGACAAGCCACCTCAAGTCCGAAACGCACGAGCTGTAATGCTGCGACTCTTACATACTCACCACTTGCCTCGCCGCCTCCAACAAGGAGCTCAACTGGCGTGCAATATTTTCGTTGGCGACTCGCCTGAACGTGACTTTAAGCGGTGACGATATATTGTTTATGTCACGTTAGTAAAATATATAACTATAATAATTTTGTACGCAAATTTTAGCAGCTTAAACTGATTCAGAAAACGCACGTTTCAGCCAGTTTCACGTCCAAATTATCATCCTTGGAGATTAAATGAGCACCCGAGGCTTGTCTTTGAGCACGAAACTTTTGTCAAATGCTTTTCTTGTTTAGACTTTACTAAAAAATATCCAACCAGATATGAATGGCGTGTTTTCTACCAAACCTCTGCAACGCATTTGATGCGCCAGCCAGAAATACTCCCTAAGGCTATTGCCTAGTTTAAAAGCAGTGAGAAATCGGTATAGGAAAACACATTTTAATAAAATACGATTTTTAAAATCAAATTTTGAAGATGTAAACTTGAAACATAAACCAAAGTGAGAGAAATGACACTCGCAATTTTAAATTGAATTATTAAGTTTTCTGATGTTTTCACGAAACCGGCTATATACATTAATGTTATAAAGGGCTGCTGAGTTCATCAGTAGCAACTCAGTCGGTGGTGTGTACNGCAAATTTTAGCAGCTTAAACTGATTCAGAAAACGCACGTTTCAGCCAGTTTCACGTCCAAAATAATCATCCTTGGAGATTAAATGAGCAGCCGAGGCTTGTCTTTGAGCACGAAACTTTTGTCAAATGCTTTTCTTGTTTAGACTTTACTAAAAAATATCCAACCAGATATGAATGGCGTGTTTTCTACCAAACCTCTGCAACGCATTTGATGCGCCAGCCAGAAATACTCCCTAAGGCTATTATTGCCTAGTTTAAAAGCAGTGAGAAACACATTTTAATAAAATACGATTTTTAAAATCAAATTTTTAAGATGTAAACTTGAAACATAAACCAAAGTGAGAGAAATGACACTCGCAATTTTAAATTGAATTATTAAGTTTTCTGATGTTTTCACGAAACCGGCTATATACATTAATGTTATAAAGGGCTGCTGAGTTCATCAGTAGCAACTCAGTCGGTGGTGTGTACTTTGGTTTGAGCCGAGCTGCAGAAATGATTTGTGCAAAGCACGTGTAAACGTGGTGCAACTACTGGTGCGTACTTACTGCGTGGTTAGCGCCGGATGAGCTAAACGAGCCGCGACGCTGCTGTGATGAGAGAGGAGTAAACGTGCCCACCAGTGTCCTGCTGGCGGCGACCGCGGCCCTCAAGGTCATTCGTGGCGCCATCTCATGGCCGCCGATTAAGATAACTTGTTATCCCCTTGAACCGCGGGGCGTGCACTAACCAGCGCGCCAAACAACGACCAGGCCTTCTGGCTGGCAGGAAACCAGGGAAACGCCGTTGCTGGTTGAGAGCACACACATGAAGTCTTGACGGCAAAGTGAGCACTTCTGAAATTAACGTTACAAAAAATCGCTGCCCATAACTACGCATACACTGGTATGCAGGATCACGGTCAAGTTGGCAGCGTATTAAAAAAGTAGTTCCAAGTTTTGACGTTATATTTCGAGTTTAATGTGTACATTTAAGGCAAATTAATATTGCGATGCAAAATGCACTTTATAGTTCGAATTGGCTTATCAGTAACACATCTAAGTTCCTAACAATTTCACATAACGAGGCTAATCACAATTTAAAAGTTATATACTGCGGAATGATACAAACTGAGGAGAAAGGTAGATCTTCAACAGGCTGTTAAAAGTGCTCAATTAACTGTGAACAGCCTGTACCAACTAACAAGAGTGTGTTCACAAGACTCGCGTATAGTGACACTAGGCCGTATTAACCTACGGATATATATGTATACAGTATACATCATCATTGGCTGTTGTTTTCTAAAGTTTGCTGTGATTCCAGGATATCGATCAGCCGATCTGGGGCAGTTCGGCGGAGTTTAGAAGATTCGTGTAATGAAGTCACGTATAAAATATTTTCGAAAAACTACCCGATCCATTTTATGATAGCGGTCGTAGAAGGTTTATGCGATGGTTCTCGTTTATTCTCAGCTTCTAATGTGAGTTTGTTTACATCTGTTGTTTACTTTACCATAGGCGAATAATTTGGATAGAGTTACGAAAAGCAGGGAACTATTTGGTATAAAATATTTCGACAGTGTTTTAAGGGCTCTGCAGAAGTACTGAAATATTCTGTTTAAGAATGCACAATTAATACGAGGTACTTAATGCTTATTTTACCCATCATATATATGTGACTCGAACAATTGATGCTATCACATATCTATGTCGAATTATGACCATATGCATTAAACGTGGACATATTATACAGTTTTATTCTGAGATATATGTCTAAAACCTTTTGAGACGACTGCTTGTGGAAAAAGAGTATTAAAGCATAATACGTCTTAAGAGCTACACATATTGTTAACGGAGGCATGTTCCCTTTAAAAGTGAGATTTGAAAATTAATTGATAAAAATTAATCTGTAACTACATCTGTTGAACATAGGCGTGTGCAGCTTTCATCATTAGGGAGGTATGCCACTAAGTTAGAGAATCGCCTAAGGCCACGTAAAATTAGGAGCCCGGGAGTTTCTCCCCAGCGGTAATTCGATTTTAACGTTTAAAATAATGACAGTTTCGCAGAAGTCATGTGAAAGTATAATGTAATAAGAATACCACATTTCGCAATTGTTTCTTAAAATATTAATGGAAAATTCGATTGTGAATGATTGGCCTCTATAAATATGTAAAGTGAAAAGAAACTGACTACTAACAAGATAGAAATCTGCTCTTTTTTATAGACGCATTCGGTCAAATTTTTTAGAAGTAATGTCTGCGTATTTAGCACTTATTCCTGCGTCTCTGCTCCCAGTCTATACTGAGGGCGGGCGTATTTTTCTACCAACTCTCTTCTTGGATCAACGATATCGAAAAGGGGCCACTCACTACACGACAAGAACTTGCTGTTATAACTAATGAGGCTACTTTCCTCTACACGGGTGAACATAATTTTTAATGAAGTTATTAAAAGCTTTGATGGTAGGAAGGCGTTGATATCTCTTTTACGGAAATATCGTTAGAGATGAAACCAGAAACATATGCAACAGTACCGAGACAATTACGAATATACACGTGCTAAAATAAAAAATTCCTTAAATTAATATAGCGTGCAATCAACTGAATCACGCGGGTATGATTCGGAACATCAACTTCGGATATACTAAGTCCCATGTTTTGAATGATAGTATTAACTTGCTTAAAATATTAACATTGCCGAAATTTTGAAAATAAGTGTCTGAGACACCAAAAAAAAACACTTAAATTTACATGGTCTAACGTAGCGGAACTTGTGCCAAAAATTTGGTGGAAATCGGTTTATTGGTCTCCAAGATAAGAAATAAAACATCATTTTATGAATCGGTGCTAGCTTAAAAACGCCTTAAAAACAAATTCTGTGTACGATACTTGTAGTAGATACTGTGAGCATATAAATATTGGTTTAACATACATGACAATATTATCTGTACTAAATATATATGGCCGCAATTTTGAAAATTAAAACCTCATCCCACAAAAATTATATAACTTTATATTGCCTTCTGTAGGACTTATGGTGTGCAAAATTTGGTGGAACTTTGTTTAATTCTTACTGAATTATGACAAAAGGTTTTGTTTACTCACCTCACACTATTTTGCAAAAAGGACGGCACAAAGGATCTCTCTATGAATAATTGACACTTTCAATGAATACTGTTAGCGTAGAAATTTTTTTTAAATTTTCTTTAAATGTTCAATAGATGTAACATATTAATCAAATTTTTTTACATAAACCCTATTACGAAAAGGCCTGCCTCACTTAAAATATTTTAGTGTATGTGCCTCACTCTAGCAATACTTGCGTAAAATTTTGGCAGGAATTTGTTGTTTGGTCCTATAAATATGGCATAAAACCTAAATTTTTTCATGTTACGATCTTCACAAATGGAGGAGAAAAGGTTTATATATTAGCACACTCGATGACTGTCTTACATACAGAACACAACTTTAAGTTAAAATCGGGTATGCGCTAAGCTAAAATGTTTTATAGTAGCCATTTTAAAATAGGAGTATTGCACACTTAAAAATATACAAGTAAATACGGTCTATCAAATTAGAACTTCTTCGCCAAATTTGTATGATTGCAGCTGATTGTTTCCCGATATATGGCTCAAAAATTTAATTTTTTTCACGAAGGGCATCTTACAAAACTGCGGTGAAATTAGTCTCTATGTATAAAATTTTGATAGATATAATAGGTACTGCCAGCATACAGAGATAAGGCGAAATTTCCTTCGTAGTTTAATAGATATTACACACTGAGAGAAAATAATTATACAACCACTATTTTGAAAATAAGTGTCTGGCCTACTTAAACATATTTGCATACACAAACTCTATGCAATACTACTTGCTTTCCAGCTTTGATAGTACGAGGTGAATTATTTCTCGAGTAATGGCATATAAACTTTATTAATAAATGCAGAACTATCTTACAAAATGGCGGAAAAAGAGGTTATTTTTGACAGATATAATGTTTGTAATATACACTGAGGTGACAAAAGTCATAGGATAGCAATATGCAAATATACAGATGGCAGTAGTATCGCGTACAAAATGTATAAATGGGCAGTGCATTGGTTGGGTTTTCATTTGTAGTGAAGTGATTCATGTGAAAAGGTTTCTGACATGATTATGGCCGCACGACGGGAATTAGCAGACTTTGAACGCGGGATGGTAGTTGGAGCTAGACGCATGGGACATTCAATTTCGGAAATGGTTAGGGAATTCAACATTCCCAGATCCACAGTGTCAAGAACGTGTAGAGAAAACCTAATTTCAGGNGAAGTGATTCATGTGAAAAGGTTTCTGACATGATTATGGCCGCACGACGGGAATTAGCAGACTTTGAACGCGGGATGGTAGTTGGAGCTAGACGCATGGGACATTCCATTTCGGAAATGGTTAGGGAATTCAACATTCCCAGATCCACAGTGTCAAGAACGTGTAGAGAAAACCTAATTTCAGGCATAACCTCCCCCCATGGACAACGCAATGGCCTACCGCCTGCACTTAATGGCCGAGACCAACGATGTGTGCGCAGAATGGTCAGTGTTAACAGACAAGCAAAACTGCGTGAAATAACCGCAGGAATCAATGTGGGATGTACGACGGACGTGTCCGTTAGGACAGTGCGGCGAACTTTGGCTTTACTGGACTATGCCAGCAGAAGACCGACACGAGTGCCTTTACTAATCGCACGAAATCGCCTGCAGCGCCCCTCCTGGGCTCGTGACCATATCGGTTGAACCCTAGACGACTGGAAAACCATGACTTGGTCAGAAGAGTCCCGATGGTAGGGTTCGAGTGTGGCGCAGACCCCACGAATCCATGGACCCAAGTTGTCAACAAGGAACTCTGCAAGATGGTTGTGGCTCCATTATGGTGTGGGCTGTTTTTTCATGGAATGGACTGGGTCCTCTGGTTCAACTGAACCGATCATTGACTGGAAAGGGTTATGTTCAGCTACTTGGAGACCACTTGCAGCCATTCATGGACTTCATGTACCCAAACAACGATGGAATTTTTATGGATGACAATGTGCCATGTCACTGGGCCACAACTGTTCGCGATTGGTTTGAAGAACATTCTGGACAATTCCAGCCAATGATTTGGCCACCAAGATCACCCGACATGAATCCCATCGAACATTTATGGGACATAATCGAGAAGTCAGTTCGTGCACAAACTCCTGCACCGGCAACACTTTCGCAATTATGTACGCCTATAGAGGCAGCATGGCTCAATATTTCTTCTGGGGACTTCCAACGACTTGTTTTGTTAAGTCCATGCCACATCGAGTTGCTGCACTTCACCGGGCAAAAGGAGGACCGACACGATATTAGGAGGTATCCCATGACTTTTGTCACCTCAGTGTATGCTGGCAGCATACAACGTTTGGTAGAAATTGGTCAAACGCTATACTAGTTATATCAAATAAACATGAAAAATTTGTATGGCCACCATTATTAATATAAATGACTTATCAATTTGAACCATATACGTTTACATGGCCTGCCATAGTATTCTGACGTAACAAATTTGGCAATTGTTGGTTGAGTGTTTTTCAAGATATAATGTAAAAAATTATTTATTCATTTTGTAATATCTTACAAAATTGCCCACTAACAACATTATCGATCTCTACCTTGAATGCTTATATTTTGCAATGCCAATATACGAAAATTTTATTAAAATCGGTTGATCGTTTTCCGAGATAAAACAATCTTCCTAAATTTTAAGGTAAGCTTTTGGAGTGGTTGAAAACTATGAAAGTCAGGTGTCTTTATATGAACGATATGCGTACCGAGTTGTTTGGTGAAATTCGGTTAACGCATCCAAAAATACGCAAAACACATACACAAACATAGCACACAGGTACACATAACACACATATACATACACAGGTACACAGGGAGGAAAGTGATCTCGTAAAACTATCTTTCCTTCGGAAAGTAGGCTAAAAACACACATGAGCATCACATTTAATACAAATCGGGGCGTGGCTTTGTAGGGGACACGGTCGTAGATTCTACAAGAATACGTCTGCGTTAGCAGGTAATATTTCTTTTGTGATATAAGTAGTATATATATGCCGGTTCTGCGCCACCTGGCTCCTGGCTCCTGGCAGGGGGCAAATGGCGCTCCCTCCCCGAGGCAGCCGATGACGTTACCGCGGCGCGCGCGCTTCGCAAGGCGCCCGTCTGTACACAAGGCTCTCAAACGGCTGACGCTCGTCTCTACGCGAGACTCTAAAAAGGTGCTCGTCTCTACGCGAGGCTCTCACAATTTGTTTCGAAAATGATTTTTTTTTAATTTTAATTTTTTTAATTTAATTTTTTTAACTAATTAGCTACGCGAAGCTCTCGAAACCGGCAAGTCAGGTTAGCTGAAGAATGTTAATAAATAGTCATTTAAGCCCTATGCTAGCTTATAAGCCTAGTGGACGAACCGTTTAAGATGTAGGCACCAAATTCGTAACATATACCAAGGCACCAACAAGGATAATTACCAAATAGCCATTTAAGCCCTATGCTAACTTATAAGCACAGTTGGTCGTAATTTCCATTTATGATGTAGGCACCAAATTTCTTAACATATACCAAGGCACCAACAAGGATAATTACCAAATAGTCTTTTAAGCACCTTTGCTAAGTTATAAGTACAGTTGGCCATAATTACCGCACCGTTTAAGATGCAGGCACCAAATTCACAACATAAGCATCGGTACCAACAAGGATAATTACCAAATAGTCATTTAAGCCCTATGCTAACTTATAAGCACAAATGACCGTTATTTCCGAACCGTTTATGATTTAGACGTCAAATTCACATCTTAGAAATCAGCGCCGAAAAGGTTAAATATCAAATAACCATTTTAGCTCTACGCTAACTTATAAGCATAGTTGACGAACCGTTTAAGATGTAGGCATCACATCACACGTCAGTCGCTGACGTTACGCTACGAGACTCTACACAAAATATGGTCGTCTCTATGCTAAAAAAATATAGCTACATGAGGATCTCACAATTGTTTTTAAATGATTAGCTAAGCAAGACTCTGAAAATAAAGTCACGCACGGCTCTTTCTGACCCAAAAACTTAGTGTACAATTAAACAACTATACGAACCTATTAGCACACTTGACGAACTGTTTAAGATGTAGGCACCAAATTCACAACATAAGCATCGGTGCCAACAAGGATAATTACCAAATAGTCATTTAAGCCATTTGCCAACTTATAAGCATAGTTGGCCGTGATTTCCGAACCATTTATGATGTAGGCACCAAATTCGCAACATAGGCCGAGGCGCTAACAAGGACAATTACCAAAAAGTCATTTAAGCCCTATACTAACTTATAAGCATAGTTGGTCGTAATTCACGAACAGTTTAAGATGTAGACACCACATTCATAACATAGGCCTCAACACAGCCAAGGAAGGTTACCAAATAGTCATTTAAGCCCTATACAAACCTATAAGCATAGTTTACCGTAATTTCCGAACCGTTTATGTTTTAGACGTAAAATTCGTAACATAGACCAAGGCACCAACAATGATAGTTACCAAATAGCCATTTAAGTCCTTTGCGAACTTATAAGCATAGATGACCGCAATTTCCGAACCGTTAAAGATCTACTCGTCAAATTCATATCATAGACATCGACATAGACAAGGAAAATTGCCACATGATCATTTAAGCCCTATACGAACCTATAAAAATAGTTGGTCGTCATTCCCGAACCACTTAAGATGTGCTCGTCAAATTCACATCTTAGAAATCGACGCCTAAAAGGATATTTAGCAAATAGTCATTTAAACCCTATGTGATCTTATTAGCATGCACACTGACACAAAGGATGTCACCAAATATAAACACATACACACATTCACTTACCCAAAAATATACACATATAAACTTTCACTCACCTAAACATGTTCGCGTACAAACATTCATTTACCGAAACATATTCGGGCACAAACACACACTTACCCAAACCTGTTCGCACACAAACACTCACTTACCCAAACATGTTCGTACACAAACACACACTTACCCAAACATGTTCGCAAACAAACACTCACTTACCCAAACAGGTTCGTAGACAAACAAGCACTTACCCAAACACACACATGCACTCACCCTTTAATATGCGAACACACACATACTTACCCAAACATGTTCGCACACAAACACGTACTTACCCAAACAGGTTCGCACACAAACACGTACTCACCCAAAACATGTTCGCGCACTTACCCAAACATGTTCGCGAACAAACACGCACTTACCCAAACATGTTCACACACAAACTCTCACTTACCCAAGCATGTTCGCACACATACATGTACTTACCCAGACATGTTCGCACACAAACACGCACTTACCCAAACATGTTCGCGTACAAGCATGCACTTACCCAAACATGTTCGCACATATACACGCACTTACCCAAACATGTTCGAACACATACACGCACTTACACAAACATGTTCGCACACAAACACGAAATTACCCAAACATATGCGAACACACACATACTTACCCCAACAAATTGGTACACAAACATACACTTATCCAAACATATACGCACACGCACATACACTTACCCAGACAACAGCTTGCACTTCTTGCAAATGACTAAAATTATGCAAATATACCGATGTATAGCTTACGATATCTGACACGAATAACATGACCTATATATAGTATGCTACCAGCCAGCATACTTTCCAAGATCAATATGATACACGAGAAATGAAAACACTTAACCCGAGGAGAGGACCTGTTTCCTGCTACACATCATGACCTCCCAAAGACGTCTGTCACATATATGCTTTATTATGTAATATTGTGTCCTTAGGGGACAGTATGTATTGCATCGTCCAGGATCTTTCGCTAATCAGCAATCCAAGAAAGGGCCCACTTGCTGGTACATTCAAAATATTTTAAATCACGATGATGATATTCTGCACAGCGCTTCGTTGAGACATGCGGCTGGGTTGTCGGGTCGCACCTGCACACACTCTCACATGAGCGCACACACACATACACACACAAGTGCACACCCAGGCATACGTCCACGAGCAGAGCCATACATACATGTACACATATATATTTTATGCATATATAGACATACACATGCTCAGGCACACACCCAACACACACATGCATATACATATGAATACATACACAGGCACACGCATTCAAATCCAACATACATTCATATACATGTGTATACACACACCCACACACGAGCATATTCAAGATACACAGGTATACATATGTATACACGAGCACACACATACAAGCACACCCAACATACATGCATATACATATGTAAACACACACGCACACACAAGCACAGCCAACATACATGCGTATGCATATGTATACACTCACGAACACACGAGCACACCCAACATACGTGCGTATACATATGTATACACACATGCACACACAAGCACAGCCAACATACATGCGTATACATATGTATATATTCACGAACACACGAGCACACCCAACATACGTGCGTATACATATGTATACACACATGCACACACAAGCACAGCCAACATACATGCGTATACATATGTATATATTCACGAACACACGAGCACACCCAACATACGTGCGTATACATATGTATACACACATGCACACACAAGCACAGCCAACATACATGCGTATACATATGTATATATTCACGAACACACGAGCACACCCAACATACGTGCGTATACATATGTATACACACATGCACACACAAGCACAGCCAACATACATGCGTATACATATGTATATATTCACGAACACACGAGCACACCCAACATACGTGCGTATACATATGTATACACACATGCACACACAAGCACAGCCAACATACATGCGTATACATATGTATATATTCACGAACACACGAGCACACCCAACATACGTGCGTATACATATGTATACACACATGCACACACAAGCACAGCCAACATACATGCGTATACATATGTATATATTCACGAACACACGAGCACACCCAACATACGTGCGTATACATATGTATACACACATGCACACACAAGCACAGCCAACATACATGCGTATACATATGTATATATTCACGAACACACGAGCACACCCAACATACGTGCGTATACATATGTATACACACATGCACACACAAGCACAGCCAACATACATGCGTATACATATGTATATATTCACGAACACACAAGCACACCCAACATACGTACGTATACATATGAATACACATACATACACATGCACGCATGAACACACACACACATCACTTACCCTCAACAATGTTGCTCTCCCACTTACCATCGACATTAGCATGCAGATGCGTCCCGGGCTTCCTGTGACATTACCAATTGATAATGATGTAAGTATAGTGTACAAGCAGGTTACAAAGTCGAAAATGAAAGACAACCCTCCTAAAGAAAACAAAGCGGACTAATGAACGTACAAATAGATAACATCATAGGGAAATTACTACTGAAGAGAAGGTTACAAGTATGATGTTGCTTACGACGACGTTTCTAAGGGAAGATCACAGCCTAAAAGTAAGCAAAGGAACAGGTGAGTGAAAATGAAATAAGTCTATACATTACACATTGCGAAGGTGTTAGATATCTGCGCTTCTTGCAAACGTATAGAGAAAGTTGTAACTGAAAAAATTATATCCCAAAATCAATTAACATGTAAGTCCTTCCTACAAGATGAAATACTTCGCAATCTTGCATGCCAAGTCGGGAGGGCTATATCAGAGTATTCCCAAATTAAATTATCTTTTAAGACCATCCTACTAGATGTTATACACCACACGCCTGCATTCCATGCCAGGAGAGTTATCTCAGAGTCTCCCCCAACATATGTGCGAGGGTTATCTCAGACCATACACAATGATAAAGCATTAAAGGCAACGCACACTTCTATGAAAACAATGGCGGGAACAGTCACGTCACTACTGTAACATATCATTTCCATATGCCTACAATGCGAAGAGACATATGAAGCGAAAAATGTAAGCTATCGCTGTAATAAAGTGAGAACACCACAGCGCATAAAGGAACCTAACATGCTATGCGAGGCTGTCGTACACTGAGGAAAGCCGAGACACGCAATACAAATTGACACGTGTATAGTATATATGTAAGCGAANGCGAGGCTGTCGTACACTGAGGAAAGCCGAGACACGCAATACAAATTGACACGTGTATAGTATATATGTAAGCGAACATCACGTAAAATGAAGATCATTCCGTTGCCGAGCGATGTTGTGAAAAGCAGAGAACAAATGTTGTTTATGAAGACAGAATCAATGGAGGAAGACTCACTATCGCCAACATCGGCATCAACAGCAATGTACACTGAAGAGCCACTACACGCATTACGATATCATCGTAACTACTACAATCGTACACCCTGCTATAATATGAGGACGGAACCAATAGCGGAAGATTTACCGTCTACAACCTGGCCAACAGCAAGGGGTCCTGAAGAGCCGATGCAAGCGATACGTCACCAATGTAACTACTGTGGAAATACTTTTAACACAAGGTATAATTCATTTCGGCATGAAAGTTGCCATTGCATGTTCAGCCCAGCATACAATACATTCCACTGTGATACCTGTGATGCCATGTTTGCCCGAAGTGATGGTGTGTATAGACATAGCAATACATGCAAAGNGATACCTGTGATGCCATGTTTGCCCGAAGTGATGGTGTGTATAGACATAGCAATACATGCAAAGGCTATGTTCGTTGTTCATCAGGAAGCGAGTGCAAGTAGTGTGGCAAGAAATTCAGGAAGCGTAGGTGGACCAAACAACATGAAGATAGCGACTGTAAATTTGCTACCGTCTACCAGACCTACCCATGTAATAACTGCAGTGCNCATGAAGATAGCGACTGTAAATTTGCTACCGTCTACCAGACCTACCCATGTAATAACTGCAGTGCAGTTATATTCTAATAAGAGCCAATTGACTGTTCACAGAAGATATTGTTCTTCTGCTAAATCAGTCAACATAAAAGTTTCGCTCGAATNAATAAGAGCCAATTGACTGTTCACAGAAGATATTGTTCTTCTGCTAAATCAGTCAACATAAAAGTTTCGCTCGAATGAACACAATATGTTGAGCATGTATCAAATGTGATTATGCATTTGCATTATGTCAAGTCTGTAAGTAAAGGTAAAAGTATGTAAATGATTTCGGTGTTATTAATTCATGTTAATCCTTGTCAATATTAAGTTCACCTCCACCTCTGAGAAAAACCAGATTTTGACAAAGTCGAAAATATAATTAATTGAAAAAATATAAATATATTAATANAAATATATCAATATAAACGATCACCATCAGTCCTACAACACAAGGACGACAGCTCGAGTCATCACTAACACGGCTAGCTCTTAAAAACCAAACAAAGGTCACAGGTTCACGAATCATGTCTGCATGAATTTTCTTCCATGATAGTTGTTAGATACCTCTGAGTCAGAGTACTAGGTTCAAATCTGTGTTTCTACACATAGGTAAGTGTTCTGCACGTCGGAATTCAGTCATGTCGGCTGAAGGCTATTGTGCGTCTAGCAGGAGCTGTGTGACCTTTGGAGCCTTACATAACACTCTGTTGGCTAGTGTTATTCGTTACACTTAACAAGACCTGCACGGTGCTTGCGTCATCACCCAACCATCTGAGCTGTCTCACATATTCCACAGCATATTACAACAGGCACATTCTGTTTCTAGTGTTGTACACTGAATGTATTGGACCGTTTCAGTTGGTTTGTAAGGAAGTTATTTGCTAGTATGTTGTTTTGTCCAGAATAGTCTGGTAGTGCATAACATCGTTAATTTTTTCATTCTATGTTTCGTTGTTAAGAGCTAGCCGTGTTAGTGATGACTCGAGCTGTCGTCCTTGTGTTGTAGGACTGATGGTGATCGTTTATNTTGTTAAGAGCTAGCCGTGTTAGTGATGACTCGAGCTGTCGTCCTTGTGTTGTAGGACTGATGGTGATCGTTTATGTTAATATATTTATATTTTTTCAATTAATTATATTTTCGACTTTGTCAAAATCTGGTTTTTCTCAGAGGTGGAGGTGNATGCTTTATCATTGTGTATGGTCTGAGATAACCCTCGCACATATGTTGGGGGAGACTCTGAGATAACTCTCCTGGTATGGAATGCAGGCGTGTGGTGTATATAATCTAGTAGAATGGTCTTAAACGATAATTTAATTTGGGAATACTCTGATATAGCCCTCCCGGCATGGCATGCAAGATTGCGAATTATTTCATCTTGTAGGAAGGACTTACGTCCTTACGTTTTGGGATATAATTTTTTAAGTTACAATTTTCTCTTTACGTTTGCAAGAAGCGCAGGTATCTAACACCTTCGCAATGTGTAATGTATAAACTTAATNCACCTTCGCAATGTGTAATGTATAAACTTAATTCATTTTCACTCACCTGTTCCTTTGCTTACTTTTAGGCTGTGATCTTCCCTTAGAAACGTCGTCGTAAGCAACATCATACTTGTAACCTTCTCTTCAGTAGTAATTTCCCTATGATGTTATCTATTTGTACGTTCCTTAGTCCGCTTTGTTTTCTTTAGGAGGGTTGTCTTTCATTTTCGATGTTGTAACCTGCTTGTACAGTATACTTACGTCATTATCAATTGGTAATGTCACAGGAAGCCCGGGACGCATCTGCATGCTAATGTCGATGGTAAGTGGGAGAGCAACGATGCTGAGGGTAAGTGATGTGTGTGTGTGTTCATGCGTGCATGTGTATGTATGTGTATTCATATGTATACGTACGTATGTTGGGTGTGATTGTGTGTTCGTGAATATATACATATGTATACGCATGTATGTTGGCTGTGCTTGTGTGTGCATGTGTGTATACATATGTATACGCACGTATGTTGGGTGTGCTCGTGTGTTCGTGAGTGTATATATATGCATACGCATGTATGTTGGCTGTGCTTGTGTGTGCGTGTGTGTTTACATATGTATACGCATGTATGTTGGGTGTGCTTGTATGTGTGTGCTCGTGTATACATATGTATACCTGTGTATCTTGAATATGCTCGTGTGTGGGTGTGTGTATACACATGTATATGAATGTATGTTGGATTTGAATGCGTGTGCCTGTGTATGTATTCATATGTATATGCATGTGTGTGTTGGGTGTGCGCCTGAGCATGTGTATGTCTATATATGCATAATATATACATGTGTCTATGTATGTATGGCTCTGCTCGTGGACGTGTGCCTGGGTGTGCACTTGTGTGTGTATGTGTGTGTGCGCTCATGTGAGAGTGTGTGCAGGTGCGACCCGACAACCAAGGCCGCACGTCTCAACGAAGAGCTATGCAGAATATCATCATCGTGATTTAAAATATACTGAATATACCAGCAAGTCGGCCCTTTCTTGGATGGATGATTAGCGAATGATCCTGGACGATGGAATACATACTGTCCTCTATGGATATAATATTACATAATAAAGCATATCTGTGACAGATGTCTTTGGGAGGTCATGAAGTGTAGCAGGAAACAGTTCCTCTCCTCGGGTTAGGTGTTTTCATTTCTCGTGTATCATATTGATCTTGGAAAGTATGCTGGCTGGTAGCATACTATAGGTCATGTTATTCGTGTCAGATATCGTAAGCTATACATCGGTATATTTGCATAACTTTAGTCATTTGCAAGAAGTGCGAGCTGTTGTCTGGGTAAGTATGTACAAATATGTTTGGGTAAGTATGTATGTGTTCGCATATGTTTTGGTAAGTGCGTGTTTGAGTGCGAACATGTTTGGGTAAGTGCGTGTATGTGTCCGAACATGTTTGAGTAAGTGCGTGTTTGTTCGCGAACATGTTTGGGTAAGTACATGTATGTGTGCGAACATGCTTGGGTAAGTGAGAGTTTGTGTGTTAACTTGTTTGGGTAAGTGCGTGTTTGTTCGCGAACATGTTTGGGTAAGTGCATGTTCGTACGCGAACATGTTTGGGTAAGTACGTGTTTGTGTGCGAACATGTTTGGGTAAGTGTATGCGTGTGCGCATGTGTTTTGGGTAAGTACATGTTTGTGCCCGAACATGTTTGGGTAAGTACATGTTTGTGTGCGAAAATGTTTGGGTAAGTGTGTGTTTGTGTACGAACATGTTTGGGTAAGTGAGTCTTTGTGTGGGAACAGGTTTGGGTATGTGTGTGTTTGTGCCCGAACATGTTTCGGTAAATGAATTTTTGTACGCGAACATGTTTGGGTGAGTGAAAGTTTGATCGTGTAAATGTTTGGGTAAGTGAATGTATGTGTGTGTGTGTTTATTTATGGTGACAACCTTTGTGTCAGGGTGCATGCAAATAAGTTCACATAGGGTTTAAATTACTATTTGCTTACTATCCTTTTAGGCGTCGATTTCTAAGATGTGAATTTGACGAGCACATCTTAAGCAGTTCGGGAATTAAGACCAACTATTTTTATAGGTTCGTATAGGGCTTTAATTATCATGTGGTAATTTTCATTGTCTATGTCGATGTCTATGATATGAATTTGACGAGTACATCTTAAACGGTTCGGAAATTGCGGTCATCTATGCTTATAAGTTAGAAAATGCCTTAAATGACTGTTTGGTAACTATCCTTGTCTGCGTCGAGGTCTATGTTATGAATTTAGTGTCTACATCTTAAACGGTTCGTGAATTATTTCCAACGATGCTTATAAGTTAGCATTGGGCTTAAATGACTATTTGGTAATCATCCTTGTTGGCGCCTCGGCCTTTGTTGCGAATTTGGCGCTTGCATCATAAATGGTTCGGAAATTACAGCCAACTATGCTTATAAGTTGGCAAAGGGCTTAAATGACTATTTGGTAACTATCCTTGTTGGCACCGATGCTTATGATATGAATTTGGCGATTACATCTTAAACGGTTGGGAAATTGCGGTCATCTATGCTTATAAGTTCGCAAAGGATTTAAATGGCTATTTGGTAATTATCCTTGTTGGTTCCTTCGTCTATGTTACGAATTTGACGTCTAAAACATAAACGGTTCGGAAATTACGGTAAACTATGCTTATAGGTTTGTATAGGGCTTAAATGACTATTTGGTAACTATCCTTGGCTGTGTTGAGGCCTATGTTATGAATTTGGTGTCTACATCTTAAACTGTTCGTGAATTACGACCAACTATGCTTATAAGTTAGCATAGGGTTTAAATTACTATTTGGTAATCATCCTTGTTGGCGCCTCGGCCTATGTTGCGAATTTGGCGCCTACATCATAAATGGTTCGGAAATCACGGCCAACTATGCTTATAAGTTGGCAAAGGGCTTAAATGACTATTTGGTAATTATCCTTGTTGGTACCGATGCTTATGTTGTGAATTTGGTGCCTACATCTTAAACGGTTCGGTAATTATGGCCAACTGTACTTATAACTTAGCAAAGGGCTTAAATGACTATTNGGTGCCTACATCTTAAACGGTTCGGTAATTATGGCCAACTGTACTTATAACTTAGCAAAGGGCTTAAATGACTATTTGGTATTTATCTTTGTTGGTGCCTTGGTATATGTTACGAATTTGGTGCCTACATCATAAATAGATATTTGGTGCCTACATCATAAATGGAAATTACGACCAACTGTGCTTATAAGTTAGCACAGGACTTAAATGGCTATTTGGTAATTATCCTTGTTGGTGCCTTGGTATATGTTACGAATTTGGTGCCTATATCTTAATCGGTTCGTCCACTAGGCTTATAAGTTAGCATAGGCCTTAAATTNTATATGTTACGAATTTGGTGCCTATATCTTAATCGGTTCGTCCACTAGGCTTATAAGTTAGCATAGGCCTTAAATGACTATTTGTTAACATTCTTCAGCTAACCTGACTTGCTGATTTCGAGAGCTTCGCGTAACTAATAAGTTTAAAAAATTAAATTTAAAAAAATTAAAATTAAAAAAATTCATTTTCGAAACAAATTGTGAGAGCCTCGCGTAGAGACGAGCGCCTTTTTAGAGCCTCGCGTAGAGACGAGCGTCAGCCGTTTGAGAGCCTTGTGTACAGATGGGCGCCTTGCGAAGCGTGCGCACTGCGGTGACGTCATCGGTTGTCTCGGGAAGGGAGCGCCATTTGCCCCCTGCCAGGAGCCAGGAGCCAGGTGGCGCAGAACCGGCATATATATACTACTGATATAGGAATAACAGTGTAACAGAATGCATACTTGACTTTTATGGTTAAAACATACATATATAGACGAGATATTCCGTTTCGTATCGAAACAAGCGGAAATCGGAGTCGCGAGATATATTGTTTGGAAATTTCCACCAAGGTCCAAAATAGCTACCAGTCTCCGCATGCCACCCGAGTAGATGGATTTGATAGGTCCGAGAACAGGGACTGGGGGCTGAAGCACAGAGGCACGTCCACCACCTTGAATTCCACCGTATTGTTTCCGTCCGTCATCTTTTTTGCAGCCACCAACTTGTTTCCAGTCGCCAATTTGTTGTAGCCCGCCATATTGTTTCCTAATTACTCATGCGCTCCACTTGCCATAATTCTGTCGTCGTTCACTAGAGTGCACCATCGATCCCTGTAATGTTGTTTATTGCTGCTAGAATGTGCCACCCTATTACTAACCTTCGTTCGACCCCGCCCTCTTGTTTCCACTTGTCTTTCATTCAACTTTCCCTTGCAAGTGGCACTGGTGTCACTCTTGCTTGGCCATCATGTTGGTTCTAGAGTTGGCCACTAGCTGCTATGGTTGTTGCTTTTTTATTTAGTTTTCGCAGACTTCAAAATAAAGTTTGGAGAAGAGCGCGATTGAACTGCCGAACTTTGGGTTGCCATGCAGTCGCCTTAGTCCACTCTGCTATCGGGACATTCACTGGTAAAAAGTTTAAAATAAATAAAGGTATTATCATGTGTATGGGGGAAAGAAATATTTTAAAAAATATAAGTTTTCGTTGTCATAATTATTCCAGAATAGGAATTTGTAATAACATATTTTGTTACTTTTCATAAATTTTATTTACTTATTAAAAAATATGAACTCAAAAAAATCTTTTATTTCATTTTTTATTCGGTTTATATTTTTATATGATTTTTTTTATTAAACACATTTATTTTACTTGTGCTGGTCATTTATCCTCTCCTCCCCACCCTAAAACCCCCTCCCCAAAATATCAGGACCCTTCTGTACATCTGATCCCCACCTCCTCCTACCAACCAACATCCCTACCCACTCATTCTCCACACCAAACTCCTGCTCACCACCCCCCTTATACCAACCCGTACCAATTTTCCAATTGGCTAGTTTCTCAGAGACAATCAGGCACCTTCGCCTATTCTCTCCATTGCACTCATATGCCAGCAATTAAATAGCATCGGGCCAGCATCCTGCCTGCTGCTGCCATTTTCGTCACCTGCTCGACTTAAAGTAAACAGTTTATTTCTCGCGTGAAATTTTCTCATAGCCAAGCAGCAGATGTTTGCATGCTGTCCCAGTGGGCAGAAAATAATTTCGGCGATCGTCGTGTACTGGAGGCCACTGTCACTTGCAGCCCTAGATTCAGATATACCGAACTGGCCACTCTACCGAAAGAGTTCCTGCTGAAATACGCACACCAATAAGTTTGGTACGTGTACAAGATACTTCTAGCCTACCTGCAGCAAGACGAAGATATTCGTGACTGCCTGCCCTGCAAGGAGTGCTTAGAAGGCTGCACCACTTCCATTCTGGACACTTCTAATTACCGCAGCTGGTCCAAGGTGCTACATCGTAAAGCAGCAGGAGCCACCATCTGCACCACCTCCTCCATCGACGAAGTGTCCGCACAGTGAAAAACATGAACGGCTTTGCAGACCAATCGATCGCCGACCTCATGCAGATGATCACATCAGGTCTCCGACCTAGCACCACCTTCACCTCGACGACATGCGACGAATGGCTTCCAGCACATGAGAGATCCACGCTCACCACTATCGCCACCAGTAGCAGTTGGTTGACTCCTGCCAAAGCTACTCCCATCACACCACCACCACGATCTTCGATGCCCGAGGTGATGTACACCAGCTCCTTTAAGTCAGGTATGGTGAAGTGTTATCCCAATGCCATCCCCGGGTTCCGACGAGTGGAGTACTGGCTAGGCGACCCACGGTATGAGGATGCTGTGAAAAACATTTAGGCCTGTGATTAATCATTCTGCCTCTACTACACATTGGTATCTGCGTACAACCCGAGCATAATGAACATCGAAGGCAAGTCAAAGGTGTATTTTATGGACAGAATCAAGTGCAATGGTGAAACCAGCATACTGTACAACATGAGGCCGGATGTAACCCTACCATGCAGCACCGACGTACTGTTGGAGCTGAACAATGGTGAAACAATCATCATTAAAGAAGGCATCCAGCTTAGGTACTACGAAATATGACGAGGGGGTGGGACAGGAAACAGTGCTTCGCTTCAGTGAAGAATGCGATGGTGAGACTCATAGACTCCTACCGGTCGAAGAAACTGACACGATTCCGTTCGTCAAGCGGACCACGACTTGTCGTAGCCTACCGTGCGAGGTAAAGACTAGCTCATAGGATGAGGACGGGAAATGACAGTGGATAGTAACAAACAATATAAAGAAACAGTGTTTCGAAAAAAATTTCATCATGCGAATAAATGTATAGTTGCCAATTCTATTTTTAGGCACATAGTGTGTGTGTTGGTGTGTGTAAACAAAAAATCTGGGAATTTTTTATTAAAAAGTGCTTTATGTCTCAAAAGTTACCTTGCTTATCTATTTATGGATAATGCAAAAATATGTCGGAACATAAATGCAAAAATAAAGGACATTAAAACAATTTTTTTTTGCCTCTGAACGTACACTAATATTACTTAACATGCATGTGAGAACATAATAAAAGAGTTTGTTGAATAAAATATGTGTATAATTTTAAAACAATTTTACCTCTTATTTTATTGTTTGTCATGTACCCCATCAATTCCGGAAAAAAGGTTCTGTAAAGTGTAGTGATGAAAAAACCTAGTAAACATTTTTTTTTCAAAACAGAGGTAAGAAATTAATACAATAAGGAGATAAACTATGGAAAAATTACTTTCCGAATAATATATGTATGACATTTATGTAACTGGAGTTGAGTATGCGAGCATGCATGGACAGGTACAGCAGCTGACCTTGACAAAAGTTTTTAAAATAATTGTGCTTACATGGCAAGAGCAGTGTTAGCATTTTCACAGGCCTGCATTTGCATGGTGTCAGGTAACTAACTTGCGTACGTGTTTCCACATCGTTTTCACAATCTGCATGATGTCAGATAGTCTAAGTCAGCATGCCTGTGGGAAGAGCTGTGGTAGTATTTTCATGTGTATGCACCTGAACAGGGGCTGGTAACTGTAATCTGCATGCGTACGTGCTGCCACATCGTTTTCACAATCTACATAATGTACGATATCCTCGGTCAAAATGGGTGGGAATAGCTGTGTTAGCATTTTCATAGGCTTGCATCTGCTTGTTGTCATGTAACTTGAGTAAACTAAAGATGGACAAGAGAATGATTCAGCAGGCTTCACGAGCAAGTACTGGCCCATTCAGAATGAGGGTGGAGTGGAGGAGGACAATGGAGATAGGGAAGTTGATATAAAATTGGAGAAGAAGGCTCGTAGTATTAGTTGTGACCTTACTTTCATCACATCATGTCTGTGCAGTTCCGACCTGAAGATGTAACCATTTACTCCGATATTAAAGTGGGCTACCACAGAGTTCACTTCTAGATACATGGTATGCCAGAGCGAATAGAAAGCTGCGATGGACTGGAGCACTGGGTCAGCATGAATGAAGAGGTCTGTTTTATCAGCTTGGTTACAGTACCAGGCTGCTTCATTACCTGCCCAGTGTACTACCTCTTGCCAGACTCGAAGATGCCGTGCACTACCAGTGAGCTGATAAGTCAAGCAAAAGAAGAATGCCTACATCAAGTTTGGGGTCACAGAAAAATCGTATATCAACTCAGAAGACCAGACAGCTACAAGATTACTTGATGGTCCGAGCATTGCAATGGAGAATGTCACACCACAATTTTGAACAGTGGCTAACAACTTGGGAGACTATGTGCACCCCAATTACCTGCGATGTGTATGCTGCATTCGTACTCTGAGCATTACTCTTCATCCAGTCTTCGGCCAGAAATCAGCCATGTCTGATTCAGAGCAGGACTACTAGTGTGTGAACCTGGGCTTCCAGAGTGTGGAATATTGCGTGGACGATTCCCTGGTAACATGTGTTGAGCAATGTGTATATGATGTACATGTTAACTTCTCATGGGACACAATTGCCATGCCAGACTGTATAAAACCTGCAGTTGTGAGACTAATAGCAGCGAATATGCAGTTAACCTTTGTCAACCATATATACATAGTTTTCCATGCACACTACAAGAAATGAAAAATTGAATTTCAAGCGAATTAGACAAGACATTTGATGATGATCCTCAACGCGAGCATGTACTATCGAGAATAATAATGAAAAGTTCCTTGACGCATTACAATCTGTTTGAAGAATCATTGAAAGTGATATGCTGAATCGTGTACCGGGGACCTGCACAGTGCTATGAACTGCCATGAACCATCCTAAACTGAACTACAAACTAGGGTGTGTGTGAACGGACTCTGTCCCATTTACAGGCAGGAATTACTCAGTGAAGCCCATTTTTCGCCATCAAACCTCCTGACAAAGCAGATGGGACTCCATAAATAAAGCAGATATGTTCGTAAATGTCAATTGTCTGTTAACCATGGATCCAAATACATATAGTATGGACTCTAGCCGCAGTGGCTATGCTAGCAACAGTGGCGAGTCATCCCTCAGTGACAGTACAACAGAAGGAACCAGTGACTCATACAGTTGTGTACCCGTCTGCAAGCAGTCTTCTTCTGTGTAGTCTGCGGTCAGCAGCAATAAACCAGTCCAGCAGTCAGCCAGCCCAGCCACCATGAACCCAGGATACCATGGTGACGAACCATTTTTTGAAGACTGCTAAGAAGATGAAGAAGTGTTTCTGTTGCCTTATCCTACTAGCACCGAGTCGGCACCATGCATAATGTACAACCCCAGCGCTTGCTACGATTATGTGCGTGAAGGCTTACATTGTGTGCAGTATGTTATTACTTTTGAAAATGAATTTGGTGTTATTTACAGCTCGATATATTTTGAAATGTGTAGTGAGAACGTACATTTCCATACACAGTGGAATTAATTTTCACCATACGAAACCTCCAGGGTAGTACCCAGCTTCGTGTGAGAAGATAGAAATTGTGCTGTTCATCTCTGTGCTCCGAAGCTAGCACCATCTTATGCGATGCCCAGGGAGCCCAAGGACATAAAATACAGTGACTCATGCGATGGTAAATAACATTATGGAAGCATTAAGAAAAACATACTTGGTCATTTACCGATAATGAATACACTATGTGCATCAATTTTGTGCTCCATATATAGACAAAAACTGCTTCTAGAAGCTAGATATTCTTCAAACGCATTTATATCAATTCAATACGGACTATATAAATAATGCAGATATGGTTGTTCATGCACCATGAACCAACAACCACAGCTTATGTAATCCGGCAGCACTTATGCTAGTAGTGACTCCACCTCCAGTGACTAATCCTCTGGTGACTCCACCAGCAGCAGTTTCACCCTGTCGGCATTCCGTGTTTATCCCCACAGAGGATAATGCTGTTCCCTTCAAAATATTAATAGACTCTGATATGTCGACTTCATATGTACAAAAAGTAGTAAAACAATTTTTAACTAATGTATTGAGTTCTTTATTTGTAAAAATGTGAATCAATAAATGTATTTAAAAACACATATTTATTAAAATAAACCATACACCATACATATATATAAATATATAGCAATGCATATTCAAAACTGATATACACTCAAAAGTGTTATGCAAAGAAAATTTAACTAGCGAGCAATATTGAAAGATTTCATACCAATATAAATTTTAGAGACTGATAAACACAAAGTCATTACCACACTTCTCGTGCTGTTGATTGTATACACCAATGAAGCAGAACGGACTGTATAAGTAATTAAAAACACATTACTCTGTATATATAAATTTAATTTATTTACTTGTTATATACATTCTATCTTTCTAATTATTATGTACATTCAATCTTTTGATTTCCCTGTTGTATGCAAATCATTGATAGTAGCCCACAGTCTCATATGATATAACCCCGATCTTTCAGTTCAACGATGATTGAAGATATATTAACAATATGCGACAGATTCCTGCATTTTTGCAGGCCAATGTAATATATGTCTATCAAAAAGTTCATTCGGATCTTCAGGAAATATGTAACGAGCATTCTCGACATATTTTACCTTCTTCACACCACTTGTCAAAGGAAAATCGTTGGTGAAATTCGTGGTAACATCGAGAGAATCATCATCATTCTCATCAGATACTTCATCATTACTGTCGTCATAGTCATCATCAATGCTGTCTTCATGATCGTCTTCACCTTCTGTTTCAACCTCAATATCAAGTTTACTTTTGTTTGTAGGAGTCGTACAGCCACCACGACTGTCTGGAACATTTATAGCAGCTAAGAAAATCATAAGATGGGTTCTTTAAACAATTACTCTTTTCATTTCGCCGAGCATGGCAGCTTTTGCTGAGGATCTTTTCACATTAGCAACACTGTTTTCCATGTAATTTTCTAGCAGTGGAATAAGCTACATTCATAGAAGTAAACTCTACAGTAGACTTCGTACAATCATTGGCTCGCATCATCTTCCTGAAAAAACTGAAGTTAATTTCACAGTATCAACTTGTGTATCTACTTTGACTAATTACTGCTCTATATATATACTTACTAACATATTTCATCAGTGTGGTTTAAGCATTTTTATACATCCATTCAACCAAACATTTTAACTGGTTCCTTGAACATATGCAGTTACATTTTCAACAGTTTCCTCCAAAGAAATTCTTTGTTCAGCTTGAAGTCATGCTCCGTAAATGACCCCTTCTGCTCTGAAAATGACACCTAAATTACCCTTTCTGCTCCACAAATGACCCCTAAATGACCCTTTCTGCTCCACAAATCACCCCTAAATGGCACCTCCTGCTCCGCAAAAGCCCCCTCTGCTCCGCAAATGACCCCTATAAGGATCATTATGCTCTGCCAAAGACTTCTAAATGACCCCTTCTGCTCCACAAATTACCCCTACATTACCCCTTTGGCTCCACAAATGACCTCTAAATAACTTCTCCTGCTCTACAAGTGACCCCTACCGTTCTGCAAATGTCCCCTAAATGACCCCTCCTGCTCCACAAAGGTCCCCTAAATTACCATTAATGACCCCTGACTGTAGAGCTTGTGGAACGATTTTGTAGGTTATTGCAGTACTAATTAATTAAAATATTGCGAAAGATTGTGAAAGATTGATGAAAAGATTACGAGATTGATGAAAAGAGAGACGTAAAGACTACTCTTGCAGACTGACTCCTGCATGTGATGTCTGAATGCCTTCGTGCGATTGGCGAGTTGGAATCACATGGCCACTCGGCGATTGGCTGGTCGATGTCCGCACAATATTTAAAAGGCACAGAATTAATATAAATTTAATTTAAAAGTATTGTATAAAGTGCCTTTGTTCTGCATGAACAAATATAAAATTAAATGGAACAAAACATTTTTGAAATTGGACAAGTTAAAATATTAAAATAAATAATATCGATTTGATAAATCATGCAGTTAGTCAAAGTCCAGCATCATGTATGTAGGAATACCGATGATTGGAAAAATAAGTTTTTAAACAGAATGAAAATTAGAGATTTTCGAAATGGATTTGTTATAAAACAAATATGATTTCTGGCAACTCGCCTGTAGGCTAAATCGATAGAATAAGCATATACCGACAGCTTCCCTTACAGCAAAGAGACAAGCATGTGCCCACAATAGACCTTCTTCCATACAGTTTACATATAAAAAATATGGGAGCACTTTGTCACTTGCGGAGCAGGAGGGGTACTTTATGTGTCATTTGCGGAGCAGGAGAGGCAATTTGCAGAGCAGGAGGTATTATTTAGGGGCCAGTCTTGTGACGGTTCGGTCCGGCAGAAGTCTGTTGTCTGCTGTAAGTGTGACCATGAGATCAAGCTGAGCGAAGAACTTATCTGGAAGAAACTTTTGAAGATATAACTGCAGGATAATGTGATCAAGAAACTAGATAAAAATATCTGGTTGAAGGGAGGCATAGAAATGCTTAAATCTCACTGATTAAATGTGTTAGTAAGTATACATATATAACAATAGCTAAGACAAGTAGATACACATGTTGCTACTGTGGAAAGGACTTCGGTATGTTTCATGAAGATGGTACAAGCCAATGATTGTACGAAGTCTACTGCAGAGTTTACCTCTACAAATATACCTTCTCCCACTGCTGGAAAATTACATGGAAAACAGTGTTGCTACTGTGGAAAGATCTTCAGCAAAAGTTGCCATGCTCGGTGACATAATAGAGCCGCTTGTACAAAGAGTCCCTTTCCCACGATGAAACATTACTACAATGGCCGCACACAGTTTATGCAAGGTGATACATTGAAGGACCACATCAAGAACTTAAGTGATTCGTCTTTTGAGAGCCAGCAAGAGTTGCCATCAATACCTCTTGGTTCATCGGTAGGTACTGATTCATCAGGCGATTATGACATGACAGTTAATGCTAATGATGAAATGAGAGTCCAACAAGACATGGTAGAGTGGGTGGAAGGTGAGGGGGACGAGCTATGGTTTTTTATTGGTGGGAGGGGCTAGAGGCGGTTGGTGTCTTGCGTTTATGTTGATACTGGTTGAACTATGGTTAGTGAATGACGAGGGAAGAGAAGCAACGAGATGTGTGATGACCGGTGGCATGGGTAGGGGTTGGAGCTCTGTTTCTTATGTAAATTAAATAATTCGCTTTTCGGTTGTCGTACTAGGGAATGCCTACGCTCTGCCGTCTTTACGAGAATGGAACCCTCAGTGTCACACACATACATCTTGGTTTGTTGTAATATGTATGTAATTCTTTCCTCGGCAATTTTTTACAATTTTAAAGATTTTTCACCATTTTTTCTTGATTTTTCAAGTTGAAGGTCAATGGGGCCGAGGTTACGGCCTCCAACATTCAACGTGGGCGCCGGAGTCTGTCACGTAATATGATCGAGATTTTTTTATTTATTCGATTTATTTTCGTTTTTCTTAATTTTTCAGTCTAAGATCACAGCTGTCAAGATCAAGGCCACAGGCATCCAACACATGGGTATCGGAGTCATTGATGTAATCTGTTCCTAAAGTTTTATTAGTTTACATCGATTTTTACAATTCGTTTTCTCGATTTTTAGTTTTCAAGTTTATTGGGGTCAATATCACGATCGTTAAAAACCAACATGGTGGTCTGGGGTCATCAGTGTACGATTGTCCTTGATTTTTATAATTAATTTTTTTGCTAGTTGCTACATTTTTACGATTGGAAGGTTGGTAGGTAGGGGTAGGCGTTGATGTTTAGTGTGAGATGGGTGATCCAGGAGGGTGTGGGTGGTTTATCAATATAAGATTTTCCTTAATTTTTAAAATATTTTTTTTTATTTTTTCGATTTTTTTATGATTGGAGGGTCGGTAGGAAGGGGTAGGTGTTGATGGTTAGGATGATGGGGTTGGATAGGGAGGTGGGGTAACATTACATGTTCCTCGATTTTTATAATTTGTTGCGATTTTTCTCGATTTTATAATAATTCCTAGGGGAGTTGGTAGAGAGTGGGTGAGATGAGGGTGGTGGTATGAGTGTGAGGTTGACGTTATATGTTATTCGATTTTTAAAATCAATTTTTCGATTTTTTTTTATTCTCGAATTTTTATGACTGGGTGTATTGTGGTGAGATGGTGGGTGGTTGGTTAGGGTGGTGGGGTGAGAGTGGGGTTAACATTATATTTTCCTTGATTTTTAGAATTTAATTTTAATTTTCTTGATTTTATAATAATTGCCTAATGGTGTGGGATGAAGAGGAGGGGGGGACGATATGGTGGTGGAGTGGGGAGTAACGTAAGGGGATCTAATGTTATATGTTCTTCGATTTTTAGAATNAAAATATTTTTTTTTATTTTTTCGATTTTTTTATGATTGGAGGGTCGGTAGGAAGGGGTAGGTGTTGATGGTTAGGATGATGGGGTTGGATAGGGAGGTGGGGTAACATTACATGTTCCTCGATTTTTATAATTTGTTGCGATTTTTCTCGATTTTATAATAATTCCTAGGGGAGTTGGTAGAGAGTGGGTGAGATGAGGGTGGTGGGATGAGTGTGAGGTTGACGTTATATGTTATTCGATTTTTAAAATCAATTTTTCGATTTTTTTTTATTCTCAAATTTTTATGACTGGGTGTATTGTGGTGAGATGGTGGGTGGTTGGTTAGGGTGGTGGGGTGAGAGTAAGGTTAACATTATATTTTCCTCGATTTTTAGAATTTAATTTTAATTTTCTTGATTTTATAATAATTGCCTAATGGTGTGGGATGAAGAGGGGGGGGGGACGATATGGTGGTGGAGTGGGGAGTAACGTAAGGGGATCTAATGTTATATGTTCTTCGATTTTTAGAATTTGTTTCGATTTTTTGCGATGTTTTACATTAATTTCTTGAGCATGGAGTGGNTTTGTTTCGATTTTTTGCGATGTTTTACATTAATTTCTTGAGCATGGAGTGGGCAGAGGGTGTGTTGAGGGTGGTAGGATGAGTGTGCGGTAAACGGTATATGTTCTTCGATTTTTAGAATACGTTTTTCGATTTTTGTGATTTTTTTAATTTTTTATGATTGGAAGGTGTGTAGACAGGGGTAGGGATTGATGGTTAGGGAGGTGGAATAAGTGTGAAGAAAACGTTATACTCGTATATTCTTTAATTTTTAGAAAAATTTTTTTAACGTTTTGCGATTTTTTTTACATTTTTTATTATTATTATGTGGGTAGGTAAGGGCAGGGGTTGATGGTTAGGGTGGTTGGATGAATGTGAGGGTAATGTTATATTTTGTTCGTTTAAAAAAAATTTTTTTGCGATTTTTTTAAATTAATTTCCGAGGGTGGGGTGGGGATGGGAAGGGGTATGATAAGGGGGAAGAAGGGTTTTGGTGAGAGGGAGGGGTGGAAGTGGTAAGTGCAGCATGTGGGTCGGGGGAAGGGGGCCAAGGTCCGCTGATACTCCCCGGCCGCTGGACCTTGCTCGGAGTCTCGAATTATCATTTACTGATCTAAGGATTAAGTGGCTCATTCTGCTAAGAGCTTCGAATCCTCTTTCTCGCCTGAGGAATTTTCGAATCTTACTTCGAGAAGCTTCGGATCTGCTTTGCTCATTTTTTCATTTTTTTTTTTTGTAAAAAAATATTTTTTTTGGTAAAATAATTGACGTAGGAAGTGATTTTTGAAGTAAAACAACAAATTTTGTCTCGAAAGATGGCCACCGACTGACCGGAATGACAAAGCAGGAGGTGTCGTCGTACAAGATGGCGGACGAATACTGAATTCTGATGCATGATGCATGTGCCAAAAGCCACTTTATCATACTACTACCGATACCTACTCCATATTCTGTGCGCATGTAAAGCGAACATGTCAGTCTTGCGGGAGTTATTCACAAGAAAATCGGTGACGAAAATATGCAAAATACGTAAGGAAATTAGCAGAAAAATAGTTTGAGATGACTAATTTGTGCATAGTTCAACACATAATGTAAACCGTCAATGCCAGTAAAAAATAAATACTGGTACCTACTTTTAAAAAAATACTGTCTGTGTTGCGAAAATACAACAATAGGTTAAGGTAAAAAATATTGCTTATGAAGAAGAAATTTCATACGCAGAACTACTGTGTGTTGTTAAATGTCAACGCCTAGCTCCCGAGTATTAGGTAGAAAAACTTCTAAACTTGATGCATGTGGCCGCGAAGCAGTCAGGATGCCGCCATATCACTGTAATTGGAATACCACAGAGTGCATCTGGAACACTGTCAAGCCACCTGTAGCTGATAAAAAATGTATCGCAAAGAGCCGACCAGATAAAAGCGTTTCCAGATGAGGCTATAAACAGTATTTCAGTAAAACACTGGAAATCAGCAGTGTCACAGTAAAAAGAGAAGAAGCAGAATATTGGAAANCTATAAACAGTATTTCAGTAAAACACTGGAAATCAGCAGTGTCACAGTAAAAAGAGAAGAAGCAGAATATTGGAAAAACGATCGTTGCATGGAAGAAGAAATAGAGAAATGTGTAATAAGTGTGGGTGGTGACAGCAATAGTGACAGTGTACGCGATAGTTGCCATGATGACAGTTTCAGTGATAGCATTTGTAGTGAAAAACCTATGGTGCTCTTTCAGAAGGCAAAGAACTTGCATGGAAAATTGCATGTTTTAAACGACGGTGATTTACGTAGAAGTGAACATTTAAAGTTTTACTTGTGTTTTGAGTGATGGGTAACATATAATATGCATGTTTTCAAATTTCGTCATTTGAGGCGTCTTGTTATGCAAAACTATTCACTCTTTTGGGAAACGGATTCCAAGCAACATTTCTGAACAGGTATGGATTTATTAATATCATCTTCCCTTTGGGAACAGTTTCAATCATGTTTCTGTGGTTCCAGTTTTGCTCCTATCGATTATTTTAGCCTTAATAAAATTTGTGTACAATTTTCAGGAAATTTTTAAATCGTATTTGCATGCATGGCAGTTTATGCATTGAAAAACAGAATAACTTAAAAAAAATGAAACATGACAAGGATAAAAAATAGGGGTTGTGCATACTTTAGACGCAATTTTTTTTAAAACAAAATAATTTTTCTGAGAATAATNCAAAATTAAACATGACAACAAGGATAAAAAATAGGGGTTGTGCATACTTTAGACGCAATTTTTTTTAAAACAAAATAATTTTTCTGAGAATAATTTTTTGTAGTTACGTCAACTGAATTCAAAATATTGTTTACTGTAGTTATTTGTAATGATGGTTTATATTTGTAGCTTGTCCTCTCTCCTATTTATTTCTTATCACCAGGCAGATGTTTTCCTTTCACTCCAACACATGTCTTTATTCACTGAATATTTAAAATGGTCTTTTATATAATATTATTTATATAATATTCTTATTCGCCTCGAATGCACATTATAACAAATGTAACTGTGATGTGTCTGTCTACTCGGGGAGCATTAAACCATTGAAACCTCGTATGCCATATGATAAACGCTAGGGAAACCACACGACCGTTTTTAACATTCCCGAATGTGTCTCAGACGGTCCGTAGTAGTTTCTATTGAGTGTACCTGTCTTCCCCGCCGCGCATCGCGCGAGGAGTGGAAGAGCTGCACCTTCCCCTCACGGGATCGTTTGTTAATTTCATCGCACAATACCATTACAGGCCTCGACATTTGTATGGCGTCTCCGTGGCAGTGATCGCTCAGCTAATACTCCACCCACCTGAACCAAGAGATGGCATTTGGGTAGCACTCGTACCTGGCCCGAAAGAGCTGGTTAACATCACCATGCATGTTGTGGGAGCTGGTTGCTAGTCGATGGGATTAGCTGTGGCTGGTGACGACTAGATACTACTGTGGCGCTGGTGGTGGCTTATGCACTGTTCACATGTGCACTGCTAGCTACTAAACAACATGGATTGACGTCGTTGCTGCAATAAATGGATATGGCTCACCTCTGCTGATTCATTGAATTTATTAATTCCGAATCAGTCACACATTACTCTATATGAATCTGTGTTGTGCTCTGAGCCAGTACGCTAGGAAAGAGCTCCAAATGTCGTGGTTAATCGAAGAAGAGTATAAATTCATTAAGAAATTGTTTCTCGGAACCCGAGAATTTAATATTTTTCCTGGTGAATTTATATGAGTCGATTTTATATAACTTTATTTTACTTAAAACTGCTAGAAATTTTTTATTTACGTATGCGTATTTATATTTCAATAATAATCTATCATTAGTATGGATTTCTGTGGTTAAGCGAAAGACAAAATGGCCACGCCTTAACTTCTCCACAGGCAAAAAAACCGTAAATAAATAAGCATGCCATTAAAATTACCTTCGGTTTACATAATCGAAGGGCCGTGCAAAATATGCGTGTCGTGATGTTCATGGATGGGCCTTGGAACCCGCGACACACATATTTACCATTTTGTTGTCATCCAGTTTTCATCAAACAGTTTTCCCCTTTTTTTTAAATTTCCCCCAAATAATTTTGCAAATATGCATTTTAAGATCGTTACGTCTTGCACGGAAATGTTTTGGGACCTTGTCAAGCACAATAAAACAACGTTTTAAGTTACCAGAGAAATATATTTAATCTTTCTTTTTAAGTATTTTAATCCTACTTTCTGAAGTAAAGACAGACCTACGTGATCATCCTGTTTGTGTGCCTGAGTATGAATGTGTCTGGTGGTTCTGTGTGCCTGAGTTTGTTTCTATAAAAACTTGTGAACCCTTGTACCGAATTTGATCATTCTCGATTCGCTTTATATCGTGAAACTAACGCCCAACTTTCATATTTTTCGATCCCGTCTGGTTTTTATTTTCAAAATTGTCACACTTAAATTGTTTTAATGAGTTGTTATATCTCAGAAACAATTACACCGATTGGAGCCAAATCTGGTACTTTAAGAGCTCAAAATATTAACATTGAGTTCAGAAGATTAGAAAATCATACCCTCACGTGCTTGCCATTTTGGAGAAAGGGCTACTTAAAATATTGACATTACCATCAAAATTGGTAAATAATTAACCGATTCCTAACTAATTCAGTTTACAAGAACTACATGACGTGTGGCCCAATCTTAAATCATTTAGTTTTGTCAGATAATTATTTTAGAAAATGTGGTCTCGTAAGTTATTTTACATTATCTAGCGAATATTTATAAAAGTTTTAACAAAATTTGGTGTACATGCACATAGGAATGAATAAACTCAATAAGTTGTAGTTTCTACGCTTGCAAATTTATAGGATAGACATACATAGAAAAAAATCTTAGAAACAGTATCTCAGAAACTACCGCAAGCAAATGCCATTTGGCTGATATACTGATATTTTCAGTGTAGTGATTTAGTTTTACTTCATGTTACATGCTAGATATTTCGAATTATTTAACCAATTTGAACCTTAGTCAACATGCTGGCAGCATCTTCTATGCTACTATGTATAAGTTGCCTGACATGAATAAACCGGCTTGTGAAGTAACTGATATATTAAAATCAAGCTGAATATTTTCGATGACGCGTATAGACACAGCGATCCAATTTAAGTATATTTGAAAACACTTTAGCTCTCATTTTCACCATTGGATGGTTTAAGTCGTTAGGTTTGAGTTTATGGTAGTGTTACCTTCCAAACTGAAAATAATACTGAAGGCANTTTGAAAACACTTTAGCTCTCATTTTCGCCATTGGATGGTTTAAGTCGTTAGGTTTGAGTTTATGGTAGTGTTACCTTCCAAACTGAAAATAATACTGAAGGCANTGAATCTGTGTTGTGCTCTGAGCCAGTACGCTAGGAAAGAGCTCCAAATGTCGTGGTTAATCGAAGAAGAGTATAAATTCATTAAGAAATTGTTTCTCGGAACCCGAGAATTTAATATTTTTCCTGGTGAATTTATACGAGTCGATTTTATATAACTTTATTTTACTTAAAACTGCTAGAAATTTTTTTTTTACGTATGCGTATTTATATTTCAATAATAATCTATCATTAGTATGGATTTCTGTGGTTAAGCGAAAGACAAAATNTTTACGTATGCGTATTTATATTTCAATAATAATCTATCATTAGTATGGATTTCTGTGGTTAAGCGAAAGACAAAATGGCCACGCCTTAACTTCTCCACAGGCAAAAAAACCGTAAATAAATAAGCATGCCATTAAAATTACCTTCGGTTTACATAATCGAAGGGCCGTGCAAAATATGCGTGTCGTGATGTTCATGGATGGGCCTTGGAACCCGCGACACACATATTTACCATTTTGTTGTCATCCAGTTTTCATCAAACAGTTTTCCCCTTTTTTTTAAATTTCCCCCAAATAATTTTGCAAATATGCATTTTAAGATCGTTACGTCTTGCACGGAAATGTTTTGGGACCTTGTCAAGCACAATAAAACAACGTTTTAAGTTACCAGAGAAATATATTTAATCTTTCTTTTTAAGTATTTTAATCCTACTTTCTGAAGTAAAGACAGACCTACGTGATCATCCTGTTTGTGTGCCTGAGTATGAATGTGTCTGGTGGTTCTGTGTGCCTGAGTTTGTTTCTATAAAAACTTGTGAACCCTTGTACCGAATTTGATCATTCNATGTGTCTGGTGGTTCTGTGTGCCTGAGTTTGTTTCTATAAAAACTTGTGAACCCTTGTACCGAATTTGATCATTCTCGATTCGCTTTATATCGTGAAACTAACGCCCAACTTTCATATTTTTCGATCCCGTCGGGTTTTTATTTTCAAAATTGTCACACTTAAATTGTTTTAATGAGTTGTTATATCTCAGAAATAATTACACCGATTGGAGCCAAATCTGGTACTTTAAGAGCTCAAAATATTAACATTGAGTTCAGAAGATTAGAAAATCATACCCTCACGTGCTTGCCATTTTGGAGAAAGGGCTACTTAAAATATTGACATTACCATCAAAATTGGTAAATAATTAACCGATTCCTAACGAATTCAGTTTACAAGAACTACATGACGTGTGGCCCAATCTTAAATCATTTAGTTTTGTCAGATAATTATTTTAGAAAATGTGGTCTCGTAAATTATTTTACATTATCTAGCGAATATTTATAAAAGTTTTAACAAAATTTGGTGTACATGCACATAGGAATGAATAAACTCAATAAGTTGTAGTTTCTACGCTTGCAAATTTATAGGATAGACATACATAGAAAAAATCTTAGAAACAGTATCTCAGAAACTACCGCAAGCAAATGCCATTTGGCTGATATACTGATATTTTCAGTGTAGTGATTTAGTTTTACTTCATGTTACATGCTAGATATTTCGAATTATTTAACCAATTTGAACCTTAGTCAACATGCTGGCAGCATCTTCTATGCTACTATGTATAAGTTGCCTGACATGAATAAACCGGCTTGTAAAGTAACTGATATATTAAAATCAAGCTGAATATTTTCGATGACGCGTATAGACACAGCGATCCAATTTAAGTGTATTTGAAAACACTTTAGCTCTCATTTTCACCATTGGATGGTTTAAGTCGTTAGGTTTGAGTTTATGGTAGTGTTACCTTCCAAACTGAAAATAATACTGAAGGCANCCATTGGATGGTTTAAGTCGTTAGGTTTGAGTTTATGGTAGTGTTACCTTCCAAACTGAAAATAATACTGAAGGCATTATATATCGAATTAAGTGTATAAATCACACTCTTCAGTGTATTACTTTTGGTTTAAATCAGTTTAATAGTAGCACAGATACTGCAAGTAATACTAAAAAAAAAAAATTGCCTGTATGAAAATTAGTGGCCGCTATGTACAAATGTCTGTCACTCATGGATCCAGTCTCACGACTCCGCTGGTAAGTCTCACTCTCCATGCTTACACACAATTGGCTGGCCACTGTCATCACCGCTCGTCGTTTTGCTGGTTCTGAACACCTGGCATTTGAGGCTGTAAAAGGGTAAAAAATTCCCACTTGGCAACATATAGACATTCGTAGAGTGCCAGTCGGTTGATCTGGACGATTTTTGCCAGGAAGCCTTGACAAATGCGAAATACCACATAGTTGATCTACTTCAGATTTCCTGTAGGGGCCTTGCCAACACTTATGTAGCTTCGGGCAGTACCCTTTTCGCCTCTGTAGGTTGTACAGTCACACCAGTTGTCGTTTCTGAAAAATTTCCCCCGATAGTTTTCTGTCATACCGAGTATTCATTTTGTCACTGTCTATTCTGAGATGGGGTCGAGCAAAATCACGAATGTCGACTAGTAAGTGACGTAATTGGCTGGAATACTCTGGGACGATAGCTTCCTCTTTTATCGACGGACCAAACAGCAGGTCACTAGGGAGGCGTAGCTCTCTCCCAAACAGCATCCTCGATGGTGTTTCCCTTGTAGATGTGTGAACTGCCGAGCGGCAAGCAAGGAAAAACATTGGAACCTTGAAATCCTAGTTAAACATGTCTGCCATGGAAATCAACAGGTACTGCTCAAGAATACAGTTAAGACTCTCGACCATTCCATAGGAATAGAATCGTTATATATAGCAAAGGGCTCAGAATATCTACTTCCATCCTCTCGAATGGGGCTCTAATGTATTTATGGGGCAACCTTGTCCCCGAGTCCTCGGTCCCTTCTTCGAGGTGCAGGTGTTGCACATTCGACACCCTTTCTCAGCATCCTCCNACCTTGTCCCCGAGTCCTCGGTCCCTTCTTCGAGGTGCAGGTGTTGCACATTCGACACCCTTTCTCAGCATCCTCCCTACAAAGAATCCAGGAGAACTTCAACCGAACTCTGTCGATGATCTTATTAACACCAAAGTGAGTACCGGCTGCAGTATTATGCAATTTTCTTTAAGACTTCGGGAACCCTGCATTTTGAAAGGGACAACTGTAAGTGTGTGTTTCCCATAATTATATTCCTAATTCCTGNAAGACTTCGGGAACCCTGCATTTTGAAAGGGACAACTGTAAGTGTGTGTTTCCCATAATTATATTCCTAATTCCTGTAAAGGACTCAGTATAAGATAATTCCACAGTTCCCAATATGCTTTGATTGCTGTGCTCAGATTGGATATCTCTTTCCATTTTCGACAGCCAGCTTCTTTCCACTATAGTAATAGAGCAAACTGGGATCGTTTACATGATCTTTCCTAATAACCTCATTTCTTCATGCAGGTGACTTATTACAAGAAACAAAACCTTGATTTCTTGTCCTCTGTACCTTCAGCAATTCACTCATTTATTTTTGCGTTTCATGGCCTCCTGCATTTCTTTGCTGTATTTCAAAGTCATGTTTTGAAGACATTGTGTTCACCAAGCTATTTTACATTTTGGAGTTCTTGAAATCTATTAACCAGCTTAATGAAGCATGATCGGTTCTTGGAATAAAATGTCTGCCATAAAGGTAGGTGCATAAGTGTAAAGTTGCCTTCCCCATTACCAGGAGCTCCCCATGAGTAACACAGTAATTTTTCTGAGGCTTGTGCAATACCTTACTGAAGTATTCCTATGGTATCTTTTTCCCGCAATTTATCTGAGAGAACACAGATTCGATGCCTACATCACAAACATCAGTATGCAGAATAAATGTGCCCTGGCTGTTCGGAAATCCCAGGAAAGGGAGGAGATATCGAAATTTCCTAGTTTACTAAAAGTAACTTTGTACCATACTGAGTGGTCTAGTGAAATTTCCTCTTTGCTTCAGTCGGGCTTAACGAGCGTGGCGAACCCAGGTACAAATAGATGGTGGTAAGCACATAAGTCCATAAAACTCCGCACATTGGTTTTGTCAGATGGTGGTGGCTAGTCTCTTATTGTTTTGGTCTTTTCGGGGTGTGTTGCAATTCTGTGGGCCAACACTTCAAGTCCCAAGAAATTTATTTTCTTTTAGAAAATGTGGCAGTTCTTAGGAACCAGTTTCGAGTTAGCTGCGGCCACTTACTCGGATATAGGATCTAGGTGCTATTCAAATGTACTTTCTGTCACAACAGCATCATCTATCTAGGTAAACATGATATAGTCGGTTCACGACGGGAAGAAACTTTTGAAAATCGACATTTGAAAAAACACCCTAGCCGTTAGCTACATGCATATAACATTACAAGCAGCGGCGAGCGCGGATACAGTTATGCCGTCAGGTTGCCAGCACAAAGAGAGTAAATAGTTCCAAATTTTTAACGTAATTGATAATTTATCGCTTACAAATAGGTGTCGAAAAGAATTTTATCGTATTATGCCAATTATTAATGACGTGATGCTAACGTATTTAGATTTCAACGTCTTTTGCATAGTCACATGATCCCGCTCAAGGTGAAAGTAGAGCGGCTATTTGTTTACTAACCAGCGTTCCTTGTGTTGTTGACTGGGTGTGGTGGACACACGTGCCAGAGAATTTGTGGGATTNTCGTATTATGCCAATTATTAATGACGTGATGCTAACGTATTTAGATTTCAACGTCTTTTGCATAGTCACATGATCCCGCTCAAGGTGAAAGTAGAGCGGCTATTTGTTTACTAACCAGCGTTCCTTGTGTTGTTGACTGGGTGTGGTGGACACACGTGCCAGAGAATTTGTGGGATTCTTGTTTAACCTATAATAATTCATTTATCGGTTTTTTTTCTAATATCCGCTCTTTCTTATTTGGTTTTTCATAACACATGATTTTAATTTGTGATAACTTTCTCGTACTGTTTCCTTTTGCTTCAGTAACCTGTATAAGAGATTACTCGTAGTGCGTTCTAACGTGTTTAATATTTTTTAAATTTATTTCAGGTTTGCTTAAAATTTTATGTACTATATTTTACGTTGTATGTTGCGGTAGTTTTTGTGTGCAGTCATGAGTTGCAGCAAGGTAAAGAAACGAGAAGTCACCTCTCATCAACGCCAACAGGGCATAATTAACCTCACCGAATCTTTATATTCTCTAATTAGGCGAGGGGAAATGAAACCCTGCAATGTCTCGGAAAGAGTGGCAGAAATGTTGAAACTCTCCAGATCTGCAGTACTAAGGTATGTTAAAATATCTGTAGTATTAACCATTGCATTTGCAAGTTGTGTGTGTTAAGATCAATTATGTTGGCCTACGAAATGTGTTTACAAGAACATAAAGAAAATTTGTTAATAACTTGATAACGTCGTCGAACGTTGTCTACGTGTCTTTTTAACGTTTTATTTCGGTAATTATTAAGTTTATGGGGTTTTCTGTAAAAATAAAAATTATTCATGGAAAATCTTATAATTCCACTCTGCTAATAATGCAGAACGCGAATATACGAGGGGCATTAACGTCCGACTAATTTCGTGATATGTGCCCACCTAACCTAACAGAACCTAACCCCACGATGGGTGAATCACTATTTTACATTTTTAAACTAACCTAGGATTGTTGGGTTTTACACTAACCTAGGATTGTAGGGTTATATAGACTTAAATGTGAGTGTATGAATCGCCTAACCAAAAGGTGGTACTACAATGTGTTATTAAAAATTAAAATTACTTTGTGTTGGAATTTGTGTACCCCTGCAAGGGATTCTTCATAAACAACCCAATATATACAGTGGAAATTTATTATAATGACAACTGACAATGGTAAGGTAAATTGCCTCTATAGTGAGTATGTTATAGCCAATTAATNCAATTAATTTTATATAGGTTATGGAGAGATGGTGCATTTTAAGATTCTGAAGAAGGTGCTTGTTTTGTATTTAGAAGTTACATTGCGGCATTAATTGCCATTGTTATAAATCACTAAATAGATTACAGTCGATATAACTAGAACTTCCCCTACTATTAAACATATCTGTATCACTTCACTAAATACGAGAGGACATCGTAATCGATGAAATCGCAGTCATAATCTTTTAAGAAAACAATTGTGTATTAATACATTTCACTAACACCGCTGTTCTACAGCTATTATCTTTTAGTTATTGTAGATTATCAGTGTCATATTTTTCAGTTTCAGTGCTGCATAGCCAACCTAATTTGCATAATTTAAAAAGGACCATAATTCAGTTTCTGGGTCAACTACAGTTACTGATACCAAAAACATACAAGGGTTTGTTTACAAATAATGTGTGACAATGTGATGTGTTCTGCCCTGTGTTAGTTTAGGTTTGNCCCTGTGTTAGTTTAGGTTAGTTTAATAGGTGCCAGGCATTGGTTACTCCAGTTGAAGCCCCTCTCAACTGTATTTTCCAATACCTGATGTACGGTATCGCTAACATGATGCTACATTCTTTTAACGTCCATTCATAGTGATATCCGACCTGTGTATGGACCATGATACATTGTGATGATTGTAGTCTTAGTAACATTCTCATAAATATTAATGGAATTCATGTCATTCCCTCGTATGTCACTTATTGTTTTGGCTTTCTGACATGATACTGAAACGTGCTTTTAAAATGTTTCTTTTAGTAGACATGGGTCACATATATTTGTTCCAGTATCTGGAAATTTATTATCAATGTTTCAGATATTACAAGACAAATGTTGGTGAGGCAGTCACCCCTTGTAAGAAGAAGAAGAAAACACCGCAGGAGCTAATATCCATTGAGACCATCGATGATTTCACTGTTGGGGCAATTCGCAGTATCATTTACAGGATGTACAGAGAAGGTACAATATTTTTAATGTAATTATTCTGTTATGGTATAGAGAAAAACAGATGAAGTTTTATAAAGTGTACTGTTAAGGAAATGGGTGTTGGGTTGTAAATAACCAAGGACGAGAAAAGTTGGTGATAAATGTCTATGAATGGGTAGGGAGCCTATTCTAACTTTTCGTTCCGATGAAACTATTCCCATCCGACTAGTTTGTTAGTTGGTATTCTAAGCTTAAAACGAAAGTAGTTTGACGTCACGAGTCGGTAAGGATACGTAGGAAAAGTACCAATTGGCCATGAACTGTTGGAAGGGTATAATTTTGTCAGTTTATTGCAAACTGTAAATAATAAATATTAGTATTATTTGCAATTTGGTTCTAAATACAATTCCGATATAAATATTCTTAGTTGCATTTTACTTGTAGGTTGCGGAACACGCAAGCAGACAACAAGGCTTGGGTAGTGTAGGGGCATGTAGTCAATATAGCCGAAGATATCTGAATGTGCTTGCCTTCGAAACGACTGAATACTCAGAATACCATTTTCATAACGACACTATTTTCATTGGCTACGAGACAGTCGCAATCACACATAAAACTGTGCTAAGACAAGTTGAGCTGTTAAGATGATCTATGTTGTGTGGTATCAGGTCTATCGTATTATTTCTTACATGATCTTACAGGACATCACATCACCCTCGCTACACTTTTGAAGGAAATTCAAGAAAGCGACCTCGATTTCCATGGCAAGAGGACACAGTTGTACCATCTTATGCATAACATCGACTTTGTGTGGAGAAATGTTGACGGAAGAAAGGCGATGCTTGAAGATGACAACATCAAGATCCAGAGGTGTTTCTTTTTGAGGAGGTATATGGAAGAAAAGGCAAAGGGCACCAACTTTATTTTTGTCGACGAAACATGGATTTTTGCTAAAGGTATGCTGTGCTGTACAGTGTATGTTTTGGAACCAATTCACATTTTTTTGATAATTATATACTAATTTGTAATTATGCCTTCAGGCACCGTACCGAAGACCTGGCAGGATGATACGGTCCACACCGCAAAGAGGCGGTGTGTGGGTGAAGGTAAACGTTTCGTCGTAGTGCATGCTGGAGGGCGTAATGGCTTCGTGCCGGGAGCGGGTTTGTTGTTTGTTGCAGGTCAAGCGAAAGGAGACTACCATGGAGAAATGAAAGGTGACACTTTCCAAAAATGGATGAAGAACTTGCTGGAGTGCCTGCAGGAGCCTAGTGTCATCGTCATGGACAATGCATTATATCACAGCACACAGGTGTGAGTTTCAACGTTTTGTTTTTGAATAAATAAAATGTTTATATTGTTTGTGACATGTTAAATTCTTTGCTAGTCAACACAGGTATCAGGAAATCAGTTACATGTTATATGATAAAAAGTTTAAGAATGTCTAGCACAGTAGTTATAGACATTCTTATCACGTTCGCATTATAGAAGTCTCCAATCATACGTTTGGTATCCAATAAATACTATTAACAACCAACTATTTAAAAGTTTATGTTTTGGAAAGAATTGTGCTTAATTCAAACATTCTATAGAACAGACATACTGTTGGCAACATTCAAAGGTAATACATTTTAATTTGTTGTGTCATGTGGTGATTTCAGCTGGAGAAGTCCCCCAACAGTAGCTGGAGGAAGGATGCCATCATCAATTGGCTGCAGGAGCACAACATTCCGTTTGCTTCTACAGCCTTGAAGGCCGAACTGGTTGGAGTGGCTAAAGCGAATTTGCCTCCAAAGCGGTGAGTTTGACTCTCTGTTGACATAGTGATTGTTTCTGTTCTGCAACCTTACTTTTCATTTGCGCCGATTAACATTGTGTTTTGTGATACATGTAACTACTAGGTATGTGATCGACGAAATGGCTCGTGAAATGAACCATCATGTGCTACGTCTCCCTCCCTACCATTGCCACTACAATGCTATTGAGCTTGTGTGAGCCCAGGCAAAGAAACACTACAAGAGCCACATGGGGAGGGGGAGGAAGTTTGATAATGTAGCTGTAGAGACCATTTGGCAAGAATCCCTTGACGTGGTAACCCCCGAGAGGTATTTTTGTAATTTTTTTCCCCAGCCTGAATTTCATGTGTTTTACCGAGCAGTTGTGAGGTCCCTATGTGTTATCTTGAGAGTTACAGTTATTTCAGGATAGTATGATACCATACTTTCTACTCCTGGAAGCTGGCTCGTGTAGAGTGTAGTACAGTAGCATAGTTCTCCTCGCCCTCATATCGTGGTCCAACTCTTCATCCCCATCAGTAGTATATACTGTATGTGCTATTGTGTGATAACCATTGTCTAATCTTTTCCAATAACCTTTGTTCTGACTTTCTACTTAACCTGTAACTATTAAATCAACTTATCCTGTGCACTAACTCATACTATTTACTAACTTACGCATGCTTTTGGATATCTTTGTTGTGAACTGTTTGTTTTTCTGTGTCATTTTCTGGACTGTTCTGTTGTCTCATAAACACACTTGACAAGCTCCGTATTAACTCTCTTTGATGCTTAAACATTACACTTTCAGCATTTCCTTTTCTATGGTTTAGTACTGAAACAGTATTTCTGACGTGAATAATATTGTGTTCAGATGGTCAAAATGTGTGGATCACGTGGAGAAGATAATTGCAGAGGCCTGGCAGAGTGAGGTCCATCAAGACATTGAAGAAATGGCTCCTTTCATTATTCCCCTGGGCTCGGATTTGGACACAACAGATGAAGAAAATGCTGGAGGTGATGACGGAGACGTTTTAGCAGTGCCACTGGGTGAGGTACCGGGGTGTTCTACATGGCAAGTCCAATGGCAAGTTGGGTACACTCAGCAGGCACTGCATCCTGTATCCTTTTTTTGCAAAATCTTTTTGTGTAGTGTTAAATTGCAGGGTAATGTTAAATTGTAGGGTAATGTTGTTGAGCATTGATTTGTAGCATTATATGTAAAGTAGCAGTCTACATCAGAGAGCAGCTATTGAAGCATGTCATTTTTTTGAGTAATTGGTTTCTAATTTTTGGAGTGGAGATGGATGTATTCATTTTTTTTTATATAGTTGCTGCTGTGTTGAGTTGTTTATGTCCTTTTTTGATTTGATCTATGTCAATTCTGTAGCGAAAGGAATCAGTACAATCCATAAGTTATTACCGGTACTTCTAACTAACAAAAAAATAAATAAACAGTATTTATAAGTACTGCAGCTTATGCCTTTAGGATGTTTTAACTTAATGCAAACTGGAGATGTTAGGATACACCATTGTTAGTGCGGTCAAGTTAGCTCAAAAAATAGATCGTGGAATAGGCCTACCGGGGAAACCACGTTTTAAAAAACGCGCAAAGTACACTACCTCACAGGTGGTGTGGAAACGTGTGCATATTATGAAGAACACAACTTTTTAAACTTTTTGAATCGTTGTATCTCAGAAATGGTCACTCTTAGGAAAAAAAGGTGCAAGTACAATTTGTTTAGATAATTGCATGACCTATTTTTATGATACAACTTACCGTATGGCTGAAAAATGCAAAAAAAAAAAACCATATTTGCAAACTTTGACCTTGAATCAATTTTTAGTTCTATGTGAATTTTTGTAACCTTGAAAGTCGATTTCGACCGGGCTATGTCAGCTTCTTTAATTATTGTAAACAACAGTTCTCTCTAATATTTTGTTTACTGGAGCCACATTTTATAGTTATGTTTAATTTATTATTGTCATTTCTTTACAAAATCTGTGGCACAATTATTTTGTTCCTCCGTTAAGCATTTGCTTAGCAACATGTTTCAATTTAATTGTTTGAATATTAGACATTAGTGAAACCAATGTCTTTTCGTATTAGTTTTAAGTTATATTTTAAGATAGCAACAGAGGTTAACCGCATTAAATATGGGCCCGGAGCCCAACTAAAACATAAACACGGCGGCCTGCCGCCAGCTCAATTATTTGAACAAAGTCTGTCTGGTTGCATTTTTGTTGCAAACCCACTATAAGAGTTATGGGAACATCGGTTCCTGACCTCGTGACAGCACGGCCATCCGGGGGCTTACGAGAGATTGGCGGTGCCATGTTTATGTTGTTGGATGGACTCCTTGAATGTTGACACATTTCAATGCAAAGTATTGTGCCACATCTATAATATGAAATCAAAGTGAAAGTTTTTCTCCCCCACCCAATCCCCCAGTCAAAATCAAACCTGTACACACACACACGCGCGCACACACACACGAAACATCAAATTTTTAATACTCGCATTTTGGGTTTATATAATGAAATGTTTTTCGCTTGCATCGCATATTCTCAAGATTTAAAACTTTACGCTTGTGGAATATCCATTAATAATATATACATTACTTTTATAATGGGTAGGTGCATGTACAAACACATGTACACACACACACAGTGGAATGTAAACACTATCATGTAAACATTGCCATGTGACTGTCACATGGTAATGTTTGTTTATCTTTGGCGGAAAGATACGAAATGGGCTTGAAAGTAGATCTTTAACAGGGCTTTAAGAAAGTCTCTTCCAGTCGTGAACCGACTATAGATATCGAAGGCAGGATTTTTTTCCATCTGGTGATCGAAGGTGGCAGGGGCATTACATTAGCTTGCCCTTGGACACAAAAAGCAGTCTACTCTTGAATCTCAGGTTCCTCCTCACATTGCCACCCCTGCTATTCGTGTCCAAACAAGAAAATAATTCCGAACATTCTAGACTCTACCCTTGGGAGTAGATAACAGTCTTTCTTGGTCACAATATTAACCTGGCGATAATCCACACAAAACCTCAGTTGTGAAATCCCGATATTTCGCATCCCGATTATTCGTATATCCCGCTAATTCGTACAAATTTGCCGGTCCCTTGAGAAAATCCCTTTAATTCGTAAAAAAACAATGCATTCCGGTCCCCTCGATAATACCTATTTATTTTGGACTCGAGCTCAATTAAAAAGTCTTATAATTCTTATTTACAACTTAAAAATCTCGTTAACTCGTAATGTTTTTAACCCTAGACTGTACACCAGCTCTAGATTTATACAATTCGGGCAGAGTAAAAAAGACCAGAAGGGTACTGAGGGACGTAGGAGGTTTTGAAGGGCAGGTAATTACGCCGAGTAGGCTGAGAGGCGATGTGTCTGTGATTCTCAGAACTAAGAGGTGCCTTGCTGTCCGGTCTACGGTTATGAGAGGGTAGGAAGGAGCAGAGCGAGTGAAAAATTAGTCAGTTCGGTCTTAGCCATGCCTCCGAAAAGAGCTAATAAGTGTCTTTCCATTAGAGAAAAAAAAAGAAATCATTACTGTCGTGGCCGGTGGTGATAAACAAATTTACGTGTCCAAACGTGATAACGTTCCTCCTTCCACAATAACATCAATTCTGAAGAACAAGGACAAGATCGCCTCCCAGACATCGGACAGCAAAGTAAAGTGCTTTAAGACTAGTGAGTATCCACAACTAGAAGATAATTTAAAAAAGTGGTTTGCGTAAGCACGGAATTTGAATGTACCAGTTGGAGGGAACATTTTAAGAGAAAAAGTAAAAGTTTTCGCAGAAAAAAAATGGGAATTAACGACTTTCGTGTAAGTGATGGTTGGTTTGATAGGTTTAAAAAAAGGCACAGCATAAAATTGAAGAAGCTTAGTGGGGAAAGTGCGAGTGTATCGGCCGACGTTTGTTCTTAGTGGAAAGACGAATTGGGAGAAATAATCTATTCTTATCAGCCCAGCAACATTTTTAAAGCCGATGAGACGGGGTTATTTTATAATTGTCTCCCCGACCGATCAATGTGTTTTAAGGAAGAAAAGTTTCATGGTGGAAAAAAATAGTAAAGAACGTGTAACCATATTGTTGGCCGCCAACATGGATGGATCTGAGAAATTAAGACCGCTCATGATAGGCAAATCAGGTAAACCAAGATGTTTTAAAAACATAAAAACTTTTCCGATGACCTATCGTGCAAACAAAAATGCGTGGATGACGGGCGAATTATTCAAGGAATGGATACGATCAGTGAATGCTGATATTGAGAAAAGGCAGCGAAAAATTATACTTTTCATGGATAATTGTACGGCCCACAACAATACCCCACCGCTCAATCATGTTAATGTTGTGTTTTTGACTGCCAACACTACTTCTAAGCTGCAGCCTCTCGACCAGGGCAAAATTAAAACCTTCAAAACCTTTTACCACAAGGAAGTAGTGATGCAACTCCTTGACAGCATCCAGGATGGGGAGGATCATAAAATCACCTTATTTTCAGCGATGAACATTGCTCACAAGGCGTGGCAAAGTGTTAGCGAAAGCACAATAAAAACAGTTTTCGTGCTGTGGATTCACGATGGTGGAACTTTCATCAACAGTTACTGAACAAGACTTAGAATGCTCTGTGAATTGGAATTTGTCTTCCTCAAAATAAAAAAATTCTATAACGTTTGAAGCCATCGTCCATTTTGACGATGGCCTAGCGGTAGCGGGGATTCTAACTGATGACGAAATTTTGGCTCCATCTCAGGACATTGATGGTGAAGGTGATGACGAAGATGATGTGCTGACAATTACACCTAAAGTGGCTAAACAATACATCAACAACGTGCGCCATTTCTTAGCGAAATCAGACGTTGGGGATGAAGTATTTTCTGCTTTGAACATGCTTGACAAAGTCATCGACAATACCCGTCTGCATGGTTTGCACCAAAAGAAAATTACAGATTTTTTTAAAGTAAATTTTTAATGTGTTTTTATTGATGTAATTATTTATTTATGTATACATAATATGTAGCCATACAATAATCATTACATATTAATGCAAATTTGCATTAATCTCATTATTATGTATTTTTTTCTTTTTTTGCTCCTGATTATTGGTAATCCTGCTAATTTGAATATCTCGATAATTCATATTTAACATTCAGTCCCTTGACAATCGAATTATCGGGATTCTACTGTAGTTATATTTCTTCTTAACAGATACAATGGGTGAAGAGCACGGACTAACTGATGGTTCTATCACATCTATCTCCTTTATTTCCTTCACCATACCCTTAACTGCCTCATGTTAAGCCAATGTTAGTCATCTTGGTGGTTGCTTATGAGCGTTGCATCTCCTGCATCACTGTGGAGTAAGTTACATAAGTCATTCCAAGGTCTTTTGGTCCACATGAGAAGGGTATCCATATTTTTCTGCAGTAATTCAGAGAACATCATTTCTTGTCGCCAGTTGAGGTCTTCTCTTGTTCATACTAGCACTTCTGATAGAGGACATTCTATTTGTTATGTTCTAGAAGATTCTGGAAAATTTGGAAGAATCTATGGGATCTGCTTGCAAACCCCTATCATAACCCTCTCCTCAAGGCAAATTCCACTGTCGGACAAATTAACCATTGTAACTAGCAAACTGTGAGAGTTTGGAGAGCCCAATATACTTGCTATAATAACACTGCCTGATAAGATTCCACATTTTTCTGCTGGTACAGTCAGACCCAAACGACTTACAAAATTACCTTGACATCTGCCTGAATGATAATCTTACTAGAAGCTGGTAACACAAATGATCCACAGCTGGCGACTGGGAAGCTCATTGAGAGGAAGATCCTGCCATGTTGACACCGAAAACTTGTTATTGCCTACCTGTATTACACCATGTCGAGCATCGATACAAAAGCCCAGCCTTCATACTACATCCTCTATCTCTCAATGTAAATATCGTGATCTAGGACAAGATCACCAAGCTTTGTGCTCACCCTTCTCTTACCTCTAACCAGCCAGCTCTCACCTGTTACCATAGTCGAATAGCAACTTTCCATGATGTCGTAGGCGATTGCTGGGAAAAAACCTCGATGATGGCTGGTCTTATTACTATATGGTCGCCACAGTGTCGACAACCACCTGACAAGGAACACGATTCAGCCTCCCCTCCTACAATACGTCATCCAAGACCTGTTTTACCGGACGTATCTGTAAAAGCATTAGGACCTTCCTTCCATCAGTCACCGACAATCACCCCTCTTACTCAAGATCGGTGTTTATGAATGTTCACCTGCCTATACCGGACGTCGGGGTGGTAACAACTGTCTTGCTGACTCCACCTCCTGTACTCGGGCCAGGATGTCCTGCATGGTATGGGGTGCAGCCACGCATACCTCTTGCCATACCTCTGTGTCGGTGATGGCATCTATGAAGAACCCGACTGCGATGACGTCACTCGCCTCCTCGGGGCATCCTTCCAGAGATAGGGATTCCAGAGATAGGGAGAACGGCCGCACGATGTCTTGAGCTCCTGCAGTGGCTCCCCTAGTCGCTTAGTGAAGCTTCAGGGTTGGCCATAGTTGACATGTTGCATGTATCGGTCATCGAAACGTAGCTCTAAGGCCGACAACAATGTGTTGTACGCCAGTCGATGTCGGTCTGGCAGAGAATGTAGTTTACTCAGTGCGGGGCCTCTCAGTACAGCCGACAGGTAGTAAACACGCTGTTCGTCTGACCAGTCAATCAAGGTGGCGACTATTTTAAAGTGATGTCGGCACTCCCGCGAAGTGTCTGGCCATCATAATTGGTAGGCCTACAACTTGCCCTTCTTCACTAGTTATCTCGGCTACTGGTGCGGTGATAGTGGAATAGCACTGCTGAAGAAATTCCTGTAATTCCATACACTCATTTCCTGTTTTATTTCACTTTTGACACTGTCGACTTTCACACTGACACTGTCGACTTTCACACTGACACTGTCGACTTTCACACTGACACTGTCGACTTTCACACTGACACTGTCGACTTTCACACTGACACTGTCGACTTTCACACTGACACTGTCGACTTTCACACTGACACTGTCGACTTTCACACTGACACTGTCGACTTTCACACTGACACTGTCGACTTTCACACTGACACTGTCGACTTTCACACTGACACTGTCGACTTTCACACTGACACTGTCGACTTTCACCCTGACACTGTCGACTTTCACACTGACACTGTCGACTTTCACACTGACTCTGTTCACTCTCACACTGACACTGTCTATGCTTTCATTTACACTGTCAATTTTCTTGTCCACACAGTAAATTATGTTCACTAACTCGCTAATTGCGTATATTTTCCTATTTACATTTTTATTTACTGTGTCTATTTTCTTTTCTACTAAATAATTTACATTACCAATTACATTTTTTATATATTTTCCGGACTTATTTGCACTTGTGCTCAGTTGGCTTCCTAGCTTCCAAATTAATGCTCGCAGTGCTTCAAGTTCAGCTGACATTTTTCTCGTTAGCATTCACAGCTATACTTACACACAACAGTCCTAATTTTGCAGCCTTCAGCAGTTAAAAATTATTTTTATGTCACTGAATACTGCCCTATTTCCTATTTTTTGTATGTAAATGATAACATTGTTGCAAGTTGTCAGTTCATGACGGATTGAGGTTTTAATAAAAGTAAAAAAAAGTAAATTAATATTTTAAAAATTTCTTTATAATTCTACAAAGGTACACATCGTTTTTTTTATAACATTACTCTAACCAGCTCTACTATTAAAACTTATATTATTCTCAGTGAGCACAACATGAAATTCCATTTTTAATGCATATTATAAACACCTTCTCTGTCTTTATAATTTCAATGTAATTTAATCCGCACTTATTATTTACACTTATTTAATGAAACAGCCTTTTGCCATCATTCCAAATGTAATTCACTCATGTATCCAATCCCACAATTTCGCTGGTCAGTATCTTAATCCATTGTACAGATGCTCATAGACAATTGACTCTCGTTGATCACTGTCTTCGCCGCTTGTCGTTTTGATGGCTCTGCATACCTATCGCTTAAAGCCGTGCAAGGTTTCAAAACTCCCGACTTGGAGGCCTGGCGCGAGTTATATATACCAGAGGGCCCGGTTCAGAAAGTTTCTCGCACCACGAGTCGCGTTGACGGAGGCGAGGACGATGACAAGAACATTCTTGCACTGATCACCCCAGACATTCAAACTTCAAAGATAGGAAGCTGCACGAGTCCCGATAGCCTTAACGCGGCACATGCTCGTGTGATGCGGCGTCGCCTTTCTAATTGTGTACGCTTGCCCAGTTCCTGGTGATGCCCTTGAGCACCCACCTCACACGTCCGAAGAAAACGGGGCAAGGGAAAGGATGCAGAACTGCCACATGTAGCAATAGGTATCGTCTTGCTGTTGTACTGCCTTGTTCTGATCTATCATGCTTGTATAAAAATAAATGCTACTGTAAAAATTAATTAGATGACATACGCATGGTGTACAAAAATATTTTATCTTATTAATGATAATTTGTACATTTCATTGTAAGCACACCTTGTTGTGTCCATAACACTATAGGATTCATTTCAATTATGTATGAAACCTCAGTCGTTATAAAGAGCCAAGTGGTAGCGAGAACAATCATATTTGTCTAAAAATAATTTGTAGTTATGGCTGTCTCGAGTTCTGGTATCCTCTTTTCGCTCATACATAAATCCCGTGTGTTGTACAGGCCCTTTATTCTAGATTACACAACATATCGAGAATAAAATAATGTTCTTTGTATTAGGTCAAATGAGGTTCGCTGTACTATATGTTGAATTTAACTCTTGCTTGATAACACTAGTAGCAGACAAATTCATCCCCGGCAAAAAGTGTTTCTTCTTTCCACGCGACAGATTTTCGTTTATTCTGCAAGAAGACCAACTAACAAGTCATGTTAAATTAAATAATTTAATATTTACAAGAAAGTAATGGAATCCCGAAAACTTACACATACCGATGATAATTCGTCATTTCTTTTGCATGCTAAAAAAGTTCAGTGGCCCACTTTTTAGAAACGTCCTTCGGGAAAATTAATTTTTATGTCACACTTGTTAGCCTGTTTTCCGTAGGAAATATTGGCTTAAGAGATCGCTTATCTCTCTGCGTGTGTGTATGTGTGTATGCGTATCTGTGTATCTTCCCTAAAAACATTTGAACTCGTGACTGAATTTCACAAAAGGACATCCGAATTTTACACTTTTCTACCATGCCGGATGCTTATTATTAAAATGGCAGCCATTTTAATATCTAGTGTGATTTTAATATCTAAGGAATCATTTAACCTATTTAAACCAAATTGTGTATTTTTAGAGTGCATCATGTAATAATTCAATTTATACATTTATATAGTTTTGTTCCGCCATTTTGTTAGATGGTACTACATGAAAAAATCTTCTCGATAACTATTCAAACGACTCTCGCAAAATTTGGCACGCAGGTAATACTGTGGTATGTCATACAACCATATATAATTTAAACGGGTAAGACACTTATTTTAAAAATGGCAACCTCATAAATTTTGATGTTTATTTGCCATGCCAATTAAAACATTTTGCCAATTTCAACCCAACATTGTATACTGAAATTACCAATTACAAGCACAACTTATGCCAACAAACAAACAGCCACTTTTGCATTCCATTTTGTAGGATAGCACTTCTGCAATAAATAATTTTTTTGCCATATCTCGGGAAGCAATCTACCGATTCCTGCCAAATTTGGCAAACAAGTGGTATCATGGCAAGCCATGTAAATTTGTATATTTTAAGTCGCTCATGCAATTATATTCAATTTGGCGGTCATATAAACACTTCAGATTATTATGCTATTTTTACGAAATCATATATTTAATTTCAAAATTATGGCTATACAAATATTTCAGTATAGTACACTATATTTACGAAACGATGTCTCCAATGTCTACTTAACTTTGTATGTTGGGAGTATCTATTGCAGCCATCAAATGTGTCTACACAGAACATCTTTAGTGCTCCATTTTTTAAGGATAGTGTAACATGAATAACATTTTATGTCATATCTTGGGAAATAATTAACCGATTCGTACTAAATTTCGCAAACATGTAGTACTATGTTAGGCCAAAACAATATACATATTTTAAGTGGGGAAGACAGTTATTTTTAACATGACAGTACCTTTCTCTACAAAAAATTTTGGAGCAATTAGAAAAACATCTGAGAACATTTTTATGTGTACGCTGCTAAAACTATCTACATATTAATTACAATTTTACGGAAGTTTGCAGTTAACAAACGGGACTGATTTCCTTGCATCCGAGCTTATGGAATATAGAATATAACCTCGCCGTTTTTCCAATCTACGGAGCGTTGCCGCGGAGTTTTCATTGCCGCGTTGGCTGCGGTCGTGTTCAGACGTGCTTGTGAAATGAATCCGTGCTTCACAACCAGCATGCATCGTGCACGTTATTACAAGAGGAGATATCATTCAAGACCTGTTTTCCGAAATATGGGAGGTTTTAGTACTGATGTAGCTAAAGATGATAATTTTTTTGTTAAGCAAGTTATCCAAGCTCAAGAAAGTAATGTTGTGATTTCTTTATTATATAGATTTGGTATTAAAGGTATGACTGCTAATCCTGGTAGTGGACTCTTACAGATGTGTTTTTAAAGTCATTTACATAACAATCCTGGTGTTGCAGTTAATTATATTAACCAAATTGATGTTCGAGATATAATATGTTGGAAAACGTTTGCATTACATGAAAGTGTTATTAACCAAACTGCTCTTGTTTCTGTACCTCAATCTTCTGTATTGTATTCACGTAAAAAGATGAAGATTGAGTTGGGTGATGAAATTTGGATGTTTCGTAAATTAGTTGGTACTACTGATGATGTTCATATCTTAGGACATGGCCAATATGTTTATAGTAATTGAAAAAAGTGTATATTTTTCTACTGTATTAGGTAATAAACAGACTAAATTGATCCCAAAATCATGTTTTGGCTTGATTGTAATTTTTTTTTCGCGTGTATTAAAATACTATTAAAAGGAAATAATCATTCACTTCATGGTGAAATTTATGTCGTTAATATTGGATATGATATGCAAGAATTGCCGTGTTAGAATTTTTCATCAGCCAAGTGTAACACTCGTCTGACAGATATAGTTAGAGTATTGTGAACACTTAATAAAACATCCTATGATGTTTCGTTTTGCTGTGACGTCGTGTCGGGCTGTTGTGTCGTTTTCGGTGTGCTATTATGAATCCAATATTACGGGAGACGTTAGGCTATCGAGCGACATGTTAGGATATTCCTGCCACTTAAACTCGCCATACCTTAAAATACCGCTAACTCAGCACAAACCACCCCTAGTAGACGTGAAAATTAAAATATTTTCAGTTTTATACGTGTGTATATACAGTATGCGAACGCATGAAATATCGACTCCAATCCGTGTTCAATTCGTACACAAAAATCACAGTATTAAATTTTATATTTTTTCAGACACCATATCACATCCATGTAACGGGAATTGTGCTATTTTAGGTTGTAAACTCTGCAACAAATCTGGTTGTAGAAAGGAAAAAAAAAAATTTCTAGATACGAGGTTGCCAGTAAGCAGAGCTGTCTGTATTCTTGGAGCGCACAGAAGGTTATAATTAAGATAAGTGGCTGGAAGATCACAGCAGGGTCGGCATTTGTAGCTAACGTTGACATTTCATCAGCTCAGCAGTTCACGTATTGGGCAACAAAGTTGTTTTTGTTTACTACGGTCATGTTCCAAGTCCAAGGTCACTTTGTATTCAAATACTGGTATGGGAGGGGGTAGGGGTAGAAATATCGAACAGTGATAGAGACATTCCTTTGTTACGTCGCTTTGGTGGGGACGTGGTAGATTGTAGGATTTTTGCGCAACGCTTGGAGTTATTACGCACTCGCTCAGCACAGATAGCTGACCCCCTTATAGAGTTATTTAGTAAAGCGGCTGTGCACCACTTGTCTCGTTAGTCTGATTATTATTAAACAGTGAATTATTCTGTTAGCTTCCGAATGGGGGGTCAGTAGCATTTGCAAATATTTTAGTATTAACAAACTAAAACGAAAACACGTATTAACAATAAAATGTGCTACAAATGTTCGTAAAGAAAAATATCACGTGTGAATTATTTTATTAAAATTATAGATTTCATGGTACAACATACGCAAGAGCGAAACTTTATTTATTTTGTACCTCCATCTTTTTATATACTTACACATATCGCCCAAGTTACTCTACACAGATTATTACTCCCTTATTTCTCTCTTTCCTTATCTCTTCTCTTCCATCTCTCTCCCAGTAACTTGTTCTTTCTTAATCATTCATTTACAATTCGTGCTTGTAAGAATTTTATGCTAATAGAGATAATTCCCGATCATAGATTTGTTCTCAGTTAGCAAGTCCTGTGCTGTTTTCAAAGAAAAATTTTATGGTGACATAGTGCGCGCGCGCGCGCGCGTGTGTGTGTGTGTGTGTGTATTTCAAGTACAATATTTTTTTTTTACAAGAAAATCTTTGCAAACCCAGTTGCCAAGAACCAGTTGTAGAACTACAAGCCGTTTTATTGTAAAATCTTGAAAACATATATTTGTAAAAATTCAAAGGATATCAGGCTTATATACAACTTACATTATTGACTAGTGGACACAAAATAATAATTTTTTTGATAGAAAACAAATGTGATGAATTAATATAAGAGAATAGGAAAACGTATTAGTTGAGAATATGGTTCACGAAAAAGAAATATGATTATATGAGTCGTGTGAAGTGTTTTACTATATTAAAACTTGGAATACAATTCTTTCTGCACGTAACTGCACTTTTCATTACTCCTAGTTTCTTGCACAAACAACCATTTACGGATTACGATGTTGAGTGTCTGCCATTTTGCTTGACTTGTGGATACAGGTCAGTACAGTTCAAACAGTTCTTGTGGTCTGTTGCAAAAACGCGGCTCTTGTAGTTTTACAAACTATTAACTTCACAAGAGAATTTTATTTGTAAAATTACAAATGATGTCTCAATAAAAATTGCAACATTTTTTTAGAGCGTAGGATTAAATCCACTGCATTTCAAAGCCTATCCTGACATATTTTGCGGTATTTACGTGCTGGAAGAGTGTAAAGGCGAATAAAATGAAGACGATGTGGAATATATTTTTATGTTATATGGAATTGTGATGATATATAATATTTGCAAGTAGATAAGTGTGTTTCTACCACGGCCACAAGGCTTGCCCATTTTTGTAACAATTTTTTCTTAGCTAACAATTATAAAACAGAAGATTATAGCCGTAGCTAGATAAAGACTGTATGTACTTTTATAAGCACTCGATCTCAATCATTTTAATGAAAAAACATTTCATTAACAATGGTTACGGCATAAGAAAAATATTTGCTGCCAGTTCTACACAATTCATATTATGAAAAACTTGCAACCTTACTTAAGTACTTTTCAGTTAATTTTATATTATTGGTAATTGTGTGGAAAATATTCTTTATCATTTAATCCAAATTGGAAGCGGAAGATAACAGTTTAGTAGTAAACAAAGCAAGATTTCTAGTTCCATAATAAATTCACTACCAGTGCAACGTCAAATACAGTGGTCACTAGGATCGAAAGTTTTAACCCTATACAAATAGTTCAAGGCTACCAAATTATTTCGTAAACTTCCAATGAATTTAATGATAGCCCGTACATACAATCATTGTTTATCTATGTACATTATCCTGAAACAAGAAAAGTACGTCTGCGTCTATAATAGAATACGTCACGGACTGGTCTGTATAGATGAGTGACATTGGTACAGTCCGGCACTCGCATCACAGCCAAATATCGTATTTGTAACAGCTGTAGTGCCGGGTGCGCAACTAACATACCCTCTCCAGCCACCCTTCTCAACACTACAGCACCGAAAAGTTCTGCTTCTCTCTTCATAAAGTACATTCAAAGCAAAGGGTAATTTAAAGTGCGGTAATTACCAACGCGTGATTATAACGACTTACCCCAATTGTGGTTATAATGCAGTATATAGATAGGGGAACTCGGGGCGGAACAGGATACTTCATATTTAACAATTTTTTTTAAATTGGGTAATCACACAAAACACCTGATAAAGATATAAAACATAACTTTATATTGTTAAGAATCACATGTAACATGATAAGTACTTATAACTAAACATTTTTTTTTTCTTTCAAAAAACGTCTGAAAATTTCCCGTTCTGCCCCACATATGGGGCAGAATGGGATAGGTTTTTAAAAATAAATTCTATTACTAAAAAATTAAAAAAAAACAGTGCGAATTACTGCCTTAAACCTACAAATCGACATTTATTTGTTGGCAACTAATATTAAAAACATAAAAGTCACTAAACAAATTATTAGGGTTAAAAGTTAATGATTTTTATGATGAAAAAAATCATAATTTTTTTTGTTTTTTTTGGAAATAGACAGAAAATTTATATATTTTGTATACCCATCAGAAACTACACTAATTGTCGTCCTCGCAATGTTCACAAATTAAAATTTCTTCATCATCTTCGCTGTCTATGCCAGCACATGAGTTGTGAGCCCACTTGTAGCATTTCTGGCAGGCAACCCATCCTTCATTAGAAACGGAGTAACATTCCCCACAGTAAAGACACTCTTCATCTTCTACTTTTGATTCACTATCCTCCACCTTCATCTTATTTGATTTTTTTGAGCCCTTTGATTTCTTAAAGATATTTTTTTTAATAAACTTCTCTTTAGGGGCAGTTTTTGGTCCCTTTTCTCTGTTTTTGCGCTCTTTCACTTTTTCTTTTTCATTTTTTTTGGCAATAGCATCCTGCAGCTCATTTTTGTAAGGAGAATCTGTTAATATGACGGTTTTTCCTTTTTTCCTTGAAGTCCGCTTTGTATTTTGCTTGATTAACGGAATCGGTATCAAAGATTCAGGTGATGTCTGAAAAGCTGATTTTTCTTGAGAATTTGCACAAATTCTCGGAGAATCTTGTTGCCACGAACATCCAGGTTGTGGTTCATTACTGAAGTTTCCTTGGTTTTTTGTCTTCTTGTTCGGTGGCTCTGTAGACATGGCAGAGTCTGTTTTNATCATCAGACTTTTCAGCGGAACATTCATTGTTTTCCAATTGAATGTCAGTTGTCGCAGAAGGCAGGTAGTCTGCGTCTGAAAAAACGTTTAGATCCGGTGGCTATATCCCCGTTTTCCTAAAGCCGTTTATAGCGGTTGACATTGTAGCAGCGTGTAAAGATGATGCACCAAGGATTGTTGATATTTGAAAAAGTGTAACAACTTTTCCTGGATGGCTTCTAAGCCATTTTCTGACTTCTTCACCGTAGTAAAGACTAAGGGGCTTGAAAAACGTTACATCTAAAGGTTGCAACTTATAAGAAGCGTAAGGCGGTAAACAAAGAAGTACCACATTATTTTCTCTAGCCATTTCAAGCAGCTTCAGATTTTTGGTATGGGTCGAATGTCCATCCACAATGAGAAGAACAGGCGATTCTTTTGTGGCTTTTGAAAACTCAATAAACTTTGCAAACCAGACTATAAATAATTCAGTAGTCATCCAACCCGAAGGGTGAACTTCACACCAGCCTCCTGGGGGTAAGCCAAGGTCAAACTCTTGTTTTTTTTTTTTTTTTCATTCTTGGGAAAATAAGCATTGGCGGCATGTATAACCCAGATGCCGACATGCAAACCTCCGCTGTCACTGTTTCTCCGCGTTCAGCAGATGTTACAGCCCCTACTTGCCTTTTTCCCTTCAGAGCTATTATTTTAGACTGACTTTTTGGATTAACCGACACGCCTGTTTCATCGCAGTTGAAAATTTTGTCAGCAGTTAGCTTGCACTTATCAATAACTTCGTTAAGAAGAGAGTTAAACTTCGAAACTGCGACCTTATTAAATCCCATAGCTCGCGCGCCACTTGTATTTTCTGGAGTACGAATAGACAAGCTTGGGTGCCTATCAAGAAAACCTACAATCCAATCCTGCCCAGCTAGATAAGTTTCTTTGTTAAATCTGTGCTCGAACCCATTTTTGTCTGCCAACTCATAGGCTAATGACCTAAGATCTTTCATAGTTAGACCAAAAAGCCTACTTTCCATTGTCTTTAGATATGATACCAGTTCTTCTTCTTGTTCTGGGGTAAACACATTTTTATATTTTCCATTAGATTTATCAACTTTATAGTCAGGATTGTCCCTAGCCTTTTTTAGATATCTTTCAAGAGTCGACTTTGGCACATTAAATTGGTTAGCAACCTTTAAAAACCCCATTTCAGATGACAATACGGCTGCCATAGCTGATTCCATCGCTTGGACATCCCATTTTTGCCTGTCCGTCTTCCTATTGTACGTTCGGAACATCTGGAATATAAAAACAAACATTTTTACAAACCTATTCACGTCAAAATATGAAGCGTTCCGCCCCCATAGCACTTTTTAGGTTATGAGTGTTTGCTGAACTGAAAACCTGACGTATTTATACTTACTACGCGCGTATCTTATAGCTTATGACATGCACTATAACGATAAGTAACACACATTGGTGTTGAATTAACGGTTAGACGCTTACCTTATATTGAAATCAGCGAAAAGTTACAAAACACGCGTCAGAAAAACCACGAACACTCGGTTAACTCAGAAGGCTGTGTCAGAACTGGTCAAAATGGCTGCCGAGTCTTCTCTACCGTCTGTAGGCTTAGTTCAATGTCTCTCCGCTAGTCTCTAGCACTCTTCAGTCGAAGAAAGTGCCCTATCCCGTTCTGCCCCGCTATCCCGTTTCACCCCGAGTTCCCGTACACATATTTAAAACATTTGTAAATCACGTAAATTACAATATATACGAATTAGTCATCATTGTGCTTAAGTAAGTATGGTTATATACTAGAGACAAGCAATGGAAATTTTGCGCATTTCTGTGAGAAAGCTGGTGTTCATATCTTGGCAACTTCTGTTCCATTAATTTACACATTTAGTTGGGATAATATTTACGATACCATCGTTTCCGCGCTGATAATTTATTTTTATTCTGTACGCTTACTAGCACAATAAGAGTCATTACTCAATCAAATACAGTTTTTACATAATGTATTTAATTATCAAAATTTAAGGAACAATACAATTTAATTGTTTCGCAAAAAATACTAAGTAATATGTCAATGTTTAAGAACATAAATTATTACATCACAGGGCTGCTTTTCACAAAGGAATGTTTACAAAGCGTGCCTGTTATGCCTATCAGGGAGTGTGCCGCTCCCGACCTTGGGTATCAGGTATCTAAAGAATGCACTGGATTACTGACCTCGTTTCTCTCATCGTGACTCAGGGTGTGTTGAAACTTCCAGAGGCTCAGGGTGACTGATATAAAGCGTGTCGGGCCTCCGAGCCGGGAGTTGTTGAGTAAATGAGCGACTGGAGTTTCAGCGATATATATTAAATATAAAAGTTTAACATTGTGTATTGTTTGAAAATAAATTGTGTAGTTGGCATAATTGTCACCTGTTTGGTTGGTATAATTGTCACTAGGCGACGCCACTGTAAAACGGCGCCTTTTTAGTACAACTGTATCTTTCTTGCTGTATCATTGTTATAGTGTTGTGAATAAAACGCTTATACTAGAAATCTCAAGTTTTATTACAGAAGAAACCCATAAATCTCAACAATATACGACGAGCGAAACGTGAATCAGCGGGTGGAAAATCTGCGACTGCGAGCATCGGCTCAGCGAATAGTGCGACTGGCAGGCTGGAATATTGGACTGGATGCGTACGTGGAAGGCATTTAAGATCATGAAAACACACAAACTGAACATGTGTTAATGATGAGTATGAGTTAATTGACTATAACCAAACAGAGGGATTAAGGACATTAATTAGATCTTAAATAGACATTAAATATTGCTCTCACGGAAAAAAACAGTAATATTGGAGACAGATAATTTTGTGCTGTAAATAATAGTTGTGTGAATAAATTAAAAATCAAATTTAGTTCTGTTATTTTTATTAATAACTCCATCCCTCACGAAATGAGTTACGCCCCTGAGGCGTCTTGTAACATTGGTGTCAGAAGTCGGATGGAGGCATTTAATTGTTTATCAAGTTACCCAATAGGCTAGTAATTAGTGAAAAAAATATAATAATTAATTTAGATTGTATTGTAGAACCATCGCAGTGAATTTTCACCAAAAAAAAATATCTGCAGAAATGGAAGTACTGCAAGCATTAATTTAGGGGAAATATAGCGAAATAGTTAATGTGAGCGCGAGTTTTTAATAGCCTTGTTAACGAAACCAGTAGTGTGAAGGAAACTGTAAATACCCAAATCAGTAGTGTGAAAGAGAGAGTAAATGAAATTGTTAATAGTGTAAACGAGAGAGTAAATGAAATTGTAAATAGTGTAAACGAGAATGTAAATGACCAGATAACTAATGTTAGTGATTTAGTAGACAAGAAAATTGACACAGTAAATGAGAATGTTAACAGGAAAATAGACACTGTAAATGAAAATGCAGATAGGAAATTTAACTCTGTAAATGAAAATGTAGACAGAAAAATAGAAGACATCAGAATGTTAGTGAATACGAGAGTTGACTGTGGACAAGAAAATTGACAGCGTAAATGAAAAAGTGGACAGTGTAAATGAATGATTGTACAGTATAAATTAAAGAATGGACAATTGGAATAAAGGATGGACAGTGTAGAGAATGAAATGAAACAGGAAATGAGTGTATTGAAGAAGTGGCAGGAATTTCTTCAGCAACAAAGTTCTATATCATCACACCTGCAACCGAGAAAAGTGGGGAAGCAGTACGAGTCGTCACCATCACAGCGACCTCGGAGGAAAGCCACCAACTTTGCGGCATTGGTGTCGCGCAGCCAAGAGTTCGTAAAGGGATCTCAATTAAGCCCGCGTATACGACGGCCAGATTTCATGGCAGGAATCCCAACACCTGTTTGAAATAGTCGACACCCTGAATGTACGCGAAAATCCACATTTTATCGCTACCTCGGAGATACTATGTCCCATCTCTCGTGCGCCGACTATAACACCACGTTCAAACTCACTTAAATCTTGATACCCTGCCATTGTAGCAGCAGTAACCGATCCAGAAACTTTGCCAAACGCTTGTTGTCTTATATAGGCACTGCCGACCGCATTGCGTTACTCTGATTGGTTCCATACCTCTGTTATTTGCATACGCACACCTATACCAGTTTTTTTGGCTCTCCAGTGTACAATCTCTGCCAGAGCGACATCGACTGGGGTATCCAACACTGGTGTCGGCCTTGGAGCTACGTTTCGGCGACCAGTGCCTGCGATATGCCTACCATGCACAACTGCGAAGCCGCCCCCAGAGATCAGGGGAGCCACTGCAGGAGCTATGGCAAGAAATAGTGCGACTGTAACTATAAATCTCTGGAAGGGTGCTCCGAGGAGGCGCGTGACATCATCACACTCGTCTTCTTCGTAAATGCCATCGCCGACACAGAGGTACGGCAAGCAGCATGTCTCGCTGCACGCTACAACAATCAGGACGCCATGAATAACCCTTGTAGAAGTAAATACGTTTAGGTAATTGCAGACTCTATTGTTTACAGTTGAGAATCAAAATTGAGTGTAACAAGTTTACAAGACATTTTCAAAATGTTTACGTTTACCTCCATACCTTGGACCTTGGACTATGAACCGCAGGCGTCGTTCTACGTAGCTGCACACGACTGTCTCTGTAGCGGCATGCACGATCCACGCAAGTAGCTCCTCCCGTGCTTGTGCGGTCCTTTGGTAAACAATATCCTTCATCCACACCCACACGCAACAATATAGTGGAGTTGTTCACTGTATTACGTTTCCAATTTTTCGTATTAGTCTGCAAATATTGGGAACGGACCCGCATTCATATGACAGATTTTCCTCCAAATGAGTTGAGGAATAAGCCATGTGAGTGGCGATAACTCCTCGTGAATAATTCTGTATAATACATGTAAGTTAATGTTTTCTAATAATTTACACATCATTTCATAATCGAATTGATATCACAAAACATTATTTCGTCTCATTTTGCAAACATCTTTAAAGCGACTCAATCAATACAATTTTTTTTAGAATACTAAATTTTCCCAATGAGGCTTAATCAGAGACTACAATTTCGATTGGCACGCTTGCTTGTAAATTTCAATAAATGTAAAAATCACGACGTATGAGAGATTCACACTCTTCATATTTTGACTTGTTCACATTTTCTTAGCATTTTCAAATTCAAATTATTATCGGCAGAACTTTTATTTTGTAGCACTGTTCATAAAACATTATTTGCCACATACATTCAATTCATAAATAATAATGAAAAATGCTTTTATTGTAGCTTAGCACACGTATATATGTAATACATGAATAATATCCTGTTTAATATTTCTCGCCAACTGCTTAGAACGTCTCGCAGGGAGTGAGTGCCCTAGCGACCGCGGTAAGCATTCCGTCATTGCGACGATCTACAAACCCTGCATGCTTAGAGCAATAATAATTTTACTATCACTCATTTCCGTCTGGAGTATAATTAAACTCCTACAAAATATATTCAGTGTTATAATTAGAGCACAATGGTTCTAAACATCAAGCTGCTTATTCACTAAAGTAAAATATGAATAAAACTAAAATTTTCGTATTTATTAGCTTCATAATAATCACTGGTCAGTTTATTGCAATGCATTTGACGTAAGTGGAGAAAAAAAAGAGTTAGATCAAACATCAAAGCAGAAGTCGTACGACCACTTGACGACCCGGCCGCTCGCCGCGTACGGTCGCCTGACACACGAGCACACTTTGCCTCACAAATATTCACGGCCAATGTAATTTCATTTTGTCGGAACCTAAACACTCGTGGCTAGTTGCGATTTCCTAAGTCTATAAAACTGTATAGGTAAATTTTTTTAAGTTTGCATCGACCTCTTTAGTATTAATAAGAAAAAGACCATACTTAAATGTCACATTGGTTACCTTAAGTGCGTTGAATAGCTTAATTCAGACGATGTATTCAGTGACAATTTTTCTTGCATCAGAGGTAAAGGTAAAATAATCTTCATATTAGGACAAAAGTGAATGGTGCACTTATCGGGGCGTATACTGGTTCGGAATAGGGCTTGTAGTTCATATTTACTGATAAATTTACGATACAGTGCACGAAATATTGCACATAACTATGTTATTTCCATAGGGTTTCCAGAAATCACACCCGGAAAATGCTGTAATTTTTTTCTTAACATAAGTCATGGCCGATTCCCTCCCCATCCTTATATTGTTCGAGCTTGTAATTCTGCCTGGTCTCTAATTACCACTCTTGTCGACGAAATGTTATGTTATACCTACAAAATATAAATTTCAATAACGCAGGTTTACACCATCTATTATTTACAAGTATTATTTACACCGAATTATTAAATTAATTAATGAAATTTCAATAAAAATTTTTACAACTTGCTTTTAACAATAAAAACACAAATTAACCAAGATTGATATATTTATTGATTCTTATCATTTAACATACCTTCCTGAGGAACAATAATAGCCTTATGAGCTAACCTTACTGTGTGTGTGTCTGTGTGTGTCCCTTAAAACTGTTGCCACTTTTGTAGTGCCGCGTTAGGCCAAACGAACTGATATATTTTTTAAACATATCATTCATATTTTGAAAATAGGGGCATTAAATATAATATACATATTTATAACTTTTCGAGTTTACTTCGACTCCAGACTGAAATCAGTGATAATAAACATTCTTACTCCTTTAAACATCCAGGGTTTGTAGATCATCTCAATGACGGAATGGTTATCGCGGTCGCTAGGGCACACCCTACAAGACATTCTTCTATCGTCATGCTCACAACTCACCTGTTGCTGGTGTTAACTACTTCAGTCAAATTGATGTTAGAGACATTATATGCTGGAAAACTTCCACTCTCCATGAAAGTGTACTTAATCAAAGTGCTGTTATTTATATTGCTCAGGCTCCTGTTTTATATTCTCGTAGTCCATCTGCCGAGTATCGAACTTGTCTCGTCGTGTTGGGGGGAAGAGGCAGAGTAATGAATGGGCTTGTGTTAAGGCGTACCTTCTGTGCGAAAATGTGTGTACAAAAGAAAGAATGCTGTACGCGTACTCGTGATGGGAAACGAGAATTCTAGCCACTGCAGCCCCCCTGTTATGTGACTCCGTGGAAGATGTCATCGTTTCAAAATGGGCCTGGGGTGCCGTTTTCTATGGGGAGCCTGAACTGATGAGTCCAAATCTTCATAATTTTGCAGACTGAAGTAGGCCTTCTGACCTGAGTATTCCCTCCTGCAGCCTGGCACTTTTTTTAATATTGCATGTGTAATAAACCTCGTGTATATTTTTTATATTGGTTTTGTGAATTTATTGGTTATGTTCTTTCATTATACGAGATTATGTATTTTCGTGGCATCACGAGGGGCTGATAGAGCGCAAGTATGCTAGTAAGCATCAGAACTCTTTCTGGGCATGATGGAGGTGCACATAGTTTGTCGCAAAAAAGAACACTGATAATGGTGGTTTAGCTCTCGCTTCTGACATTTCCAAAATTTACCGTTCTCAGGTCTATGTGATACACTGAAATGCCTGGGCTGAAACATTGCCAACATGAGTATGTATCTATGCAGGTTCGTAAAGAACTGGGGCCTATTTTAGAATCGGTATGTAGCTCTGATATTATGATGCGTACTCTGTAATTAAAAATATATATATATTAGGGGACTGGACATTTTTTAATTTATTAACTTTTCAATGGTCAGGTTTTGGTGTGTCAACATAGACGTTTCGTCTGAAGGTTCAAAGATTTATACAACGTAAAATACTACGGTTTATTTCACCTCAGGCTATCGCTTCGATTCGGAAATATAAATATGTAGCACTGTTCGGAGCATGAAGTATATTACCTTAAGTTTGTTACTGGCCACTTTCCCCCTATTTCTGTAATGGGTGGCCTGTTTTCTCTTATCTCAATTTGGGTTAATGCACGTGTGTGTGTATATATAATATATATATATATAATTAATCGGTACCTAAATATCTAAGGTTTTCCCGTCGCAACAGGGGTTAAATATTTGATTCATGAAAGGAGGTTTACACTCGTATTTGCAGATGTGAGCGGGTCGAATATTCTGTTAGGTTTTTCTTCCCAAACGATTTAATTGACCACTGTGTACATGGGCATCGAAATATTTGTCAGTATATGCATCAGTGGATTAAAGGAGTCGTTCGTTGGATTAAGAATAGAATATTAATGACCCAATTCGGTATATATTTCTAGAGTTATCAGACTTGCCAACAACGCATCGTGTGTGAAATGGTAGCTTTAAATACCTACAAAATGCAAACTGATAACTCGGTATGCCTAAAATATGCGAGGAATTGCTGATACCAAATAAATCTTTGTGCTCAATATAGCAATTTTTATATAAGTTAATATGCACACATTTGTCTGCATTAAGAATTGCAATTTTTTTAATGTTTTTAGTCCTTGAAACGTGGCTGACTCGTGATTCTAGATAACCCGCTGCTGCTAATTAGATGAGAGAAAAAATGACGCAACAACCCCTTTCCTCTTATAGTGAACTCATATAAATAATTTTTATTCGTGTAATAGTAGCGTGAGTTTGTATTATTTAGGTGGTGAGCAAGCTAAAATAATAATTAAATTAAATGTTATGCTATTTTGAGACAGAGCGAGTTGCTAGGGCAAGCGGGAATAAGTAAGGACTTGACGAAGAACCCATCCCGGCTTTCACCTGGGGTGAATTTTTAAATATATTTTCGGGCCAAACGAGTCGGATATCGAACCGATCACCTTGAGCATGGTTCTTCCCTGGTGTTGACTTGTGCGTGCAGATATCTGTGTTTAGTATCTTTTGAATTAAAGTTGACTGGTGTGATAAATAGAGCAAGCTACTGGAACGACAAGCCTCCCCCCGGCGCACACAAGGCCGGATTGCTCATTTACGAGGACAAAAATGAAAAATTTCGTTGCTTTAAAATAAAACAAAACACTTGGTATTAGGTAGTAGAATAGTAAAAAGACAGAACCGCAATAAAAAAGGTTCGAGGAAGCAACACAATAGCCAGTGCTGGCGCGCTTTGCGTCACTGTTTCTCGCACGGCAAGCGTGAGCCAGTTGCGCCCATAACTTTGACGAGTAACTACGCATGTGTCGTGCTCTGTGTCCGAAAATAGTGAAGTTTAAAACATGGAAGGTGAAGCGTCAGGTGTGTGTTTCTTATTATTATTGGTTTTTGTCAATTGTTTCAATAAATCAGGTAGCTATATCGATTTGAANCGATTTGAAAAAAGACATATTTTGTACGAAAAAAAATAGATATAATTTAGTTTGCAGACTTTTCACAAAACGTTCCGCGTAGTTCCATTACATGTTACAATTCCTAAGTGACAACAACTCATAAGAATAACAAAAAATCAAAAAACCTGTCCCCTTCATTGTCCATTTATTAAATAAAGCTCTTTTATTTCCAGGTAGTCGCGCTCACCCTACTCTGCAGGAGAGAAAGTTTCATAGAAATTAACTGTTTTTAGTGTTAAGAGACGCTCATTTTTTAAGATTTTCGTCATTAAAATGTAATGAACGATTATTACAGTACATAGTGCACCAAATATACAAGCAAAACTTTACCAATAATTCAATTTACGCTGATTCAAACATAATATTATGTACCATGGCGCCTCTGGAAGTCTCAGAAGGGAAAGAAGGAAACAAGAAAATCTACTGGAAAAATCACACTCCGTCTTCGACAAGATATTGTCGTCCAATTTCGTTTAAATTAAAAAAAGAGAATGACGAGAACACTAAAGAGGAGTATAATAACATTGAGAAACAAATAAAGCAATTGACACCTACATCCATTGTTTTGGGAGACAGAACAATCCATTTCCAGCACATTCTGATTTGCACAATGCTAGATGGCAAAACGATAAATGTTTTAGCTGAAACAAAAAGCACACACGTTTGTAACGTTTGCAAAGCCACACCCGTCTTAATGAATTATTTACAAAATGTTAAAAGGAGAGCAGTTGACACAAATACATGCCAATTTGGTCTTTCTATCTTGCATGCTCATCTGAGATGCTACGAATATTTACTACACATATCTTATAAATTAGAACTAAAGCAATGGGAAGCCAGAGGCAAAGAAGCACAAGAATTGGCTAAAGAAAGGAAGAAAACTATCTGCAACGATTTTTTCAAAGAAATTGGGCTTGTTGTCTACCAACCAAAACAAGGAGGAGGTAATAGTAATGATGGAAATACGGCTAGAAAGTTTTTCAAAAACCCTGAGCAAGTATACCGAATAACAGGAATCTCACAAACGTTGATTAAACGATTTTCAAATATTTTATGTGCAATTTCATGTGGGCCATTATATAAATGAAGGAAACTTTGGGACATATTGCTATTCCACAGCTGAAATGGCGGTCAATTTTTATGGTTGGTACAGAATGAGTGCAGGTGTACGTAAGATTTTGATCCACGGGGCTGATATAATAAAATCTCTTGCGTTACCTGTGGGACAACTATCGGAAGACTTAATAGAAGCCAGACACAAAGACTATAATATAAAAAGTTGAGACAGTCTCACTCAAGAAAGACGTCTCGAATAAATACAAATGCAGACATTTTCCACTGGATGTTTATATCATCAGATACTATAATTACAAGCAAAAGGAAAAAACCCAAGAAAACAAAAGAGGTTTTCAATGATGTCGTAGTTGGAATGTTGCGGGTGCCTACATTTCTCAGCGGAGTTGAGGACAATGTGAACGAAGATGAGGATGAATCTGATGAACACGAGGATGATATTTAGAGCATATGATTTAAATTAAGATACTCCTTTGTATTCATGTAAAAAAAAAACAAAAAATTTTTTAATTTTTTTTTTTATTTTTTTAGGGGTAGTGAAACCCCCTAAAAAACCTTAAAATGTTTTTTTGTTCATATCTACACCAAACAGTTGAAGTTTAAACTTCGCCAAGTCAAATAGTCATATAAAACATAAATACGATTTTTGTCCTCGTAAATTGGCCTTGTGTGCGGCGGTCAGTGCAGTGCGCTAGGGCAAATCCAATTCAACACCTGGTGCAGCGCGGCTGGACACGTGCGCGTGATCAGATTACGACTGCACGTGCCTCTCGTTTCCTTCTGTAATGCGACTCCTGAACACTTCTTTAAGAATGCTTTTGTCTTAATAGTTTTTCTTTCTGCGTTATCACTCGCGCCTGCAATTGGGATATTTTGGGCTGACTGTGTGCGTGTAGGTGTGTGTAGGTGTGTGTGTGCATTTGATGTCTGAGCAAGTGGAGAATAATAGTTTTCTTCCCATAGTTCTTAATTTCACAGCATCACAAATTATCTTTTGTTTCGCCAGAATTAATAAAAAGTTTCGCATTTCATTTTTATACGAAAAAAAAAAAAAAAACAAAGGTGGAGTTCGAGCCACAATTTATTTACAAAAAATTGTACATAGAATTAATTTTCTGTATTCGAAAGTGATTAATATTACTGTAAAATTCCATGGTCTCCGTTATGCACTGGCTGCCATATGCTCTAATTTTTTTCTCACTTGTAAAGTCTTACCTTATATATCTCGACGAGATTGAAAGGTGGTGAATGAGAGCTTTATGCGCATTTCATTTGCTGGAATTCGTATTGTGGTATAAATCTGCATTGTGGACTATCATATCGGGAATAAAACAATGTTTTAGTTCGCGCAATTCATAAAGAGTAGATACTATTGACACCTGCTTGATTAGAGGCTCTACACTTATACATACACATGTTCACATGTCACGTAACATGTTCGCATGTCGCTAAAGTCACGTAGCAGTGTTGGGACTCTGAGACGGCGGGTAGGAGTGTTTTACCGTGGATCAGATACGTATATCTCTTAAAGGAGCGAACGCACACAAATGTATGAAAATACAGAAATTTGTTTACCGAAGGTAACTTTTTTTTTATGATTTCGTACTTGTGATGGGTCTACTTTTACGCTGGCGTCTCCTCATGGTACGTTATTTTTTCCCTGCAAAATGTATTATATTGCCATTATTTATGCGCATAAAGAATCTTATATACTGACAATAGCTGCTATAATTATCGCCGCACTTGGAGTAACCATATGGGGGGTTTTTTTTTCGCTGTCTTTATTACCTTGTGTACTGCTTTTAAACTTGGGGGGAATGTTTTTAACGATGAGTGTCTATGCCTGGCTTAAAGGGAATGCATGGGATCCTTCACTTTGCGCATCGCATACCATGAGGGGCAAAGAAGTAGTTTGAACTCTGTTTTTGGGTTTTAGAGCTATGATTACTTTATAGAAAGCAAGCAGCATAACGCATCCGTACACGACAAATTATTTTTTTCCAAATCCTTAATTAATTAATTTTTAAACAATTATGTTCGTACACGTAATATATATATATATATTCTTTATGTTAATTGAGGCCAGAGTCTCATTGGGTATTTTTTTCTCTATAGTATAACAAAACTAATATACCAAATATATATTTTTTTTATATATAACAAAACTGATATACTTAGTATTTTTTCTTTACCAACAGTGTGTTTTTTAACTTATGTGAGCAGGATATAACTCGAAATAAAATAAAAATCTTAATATTATTTTTAACACATTTATTTATACACACATATTATAGTATGATTATTATTTTTATTTTGCATAGTACAATGAATACTTTTTTACACTATTTTCTTCTCTGAGACTTGAAGGATTCCTACCACGGGTTCCTCGTAGTTTTTTTGTAATGTATCACGGGTTATCATAACTCCACAATCTTAGTGCTTCGGCGTTGCACAGGGCACAGCGATATTTTTTATTTTTATACTCGTGAAGTCTTGTGGCGTTCATCTCGACGAACTGTCGAAATGGCGTGCAGCAGCAATGCTTGCGCAGGTCTATGAAGTTCGTTCCGATGGGGTACGCCTTGCGAATTGCCGACTCTTGGCGCCTTCCAAACACATACACAGGTTAATACGGAATAATGGAAGTGTCCAGCATTTTTGGAATTTTCTCGTTTTCAATATTTCCCTTGTCCCACCTTAGTCAGTGCGTTTCGTACGTCTGCAGGCGATACGTCTTTAGCGTGGTGCGGTAGAGGTGCTTCCATGGACAAGGCAGTAAAAAAGTGAAAACTTTGGTTTTCTCGTCATTGTCACTGTACGAGATGGAAATCTGCTTGATGATGTACGAGTCCAACGAGCGAAAACCTTCGATGTTGCAATACATTTCATATAATTTTTGTTATATAAAAAAGTTTTAGGTAGCCATGCACACGCCAAATTTTTCAAGTTTTTTACATAGAAATTTAAAATTTAATTGTAGTCCATGCACATAGGGCACCTGTGTTCTGGGTTGGTTTCCTCGGCGGGTATTGCTACGCAGTAAATTTCTTGACGGGGAGCATCTTCAACGGGTACAGCTTGCGAGTAGATAACTTGCACGCGGACGTCTACTGCAGGGAGGGCGTCACCAACACGGAGGGCTTCTTCAAAGAAGAGGGCGTCTTCTACGGGAGGGCGTCTTCAAAGGGGACGTCATCTTCAAAGGGGAATTCGTCTTCCACGGCAGCAAACCTTGCGAGTGCTGATCTGCGGGCCTTGCGTCAACCCCTGCGATGCGGCGTGTAGGGAATTGAGGTGGTGCAGCCCTCGAAACACTCCTTCCACGGAAGGCAGTTCCATATGTCTTCGTCCTGCTACAGGTAAGCCGGTAATTACTGGAATACGGACATTAAATTTCTTAAGGTGCTTATACCAGGAGAAATATTTTCAGCAGTTACGGTACCTCGTCCCGTTTGTCCAAGGCAGTAAGCGAGCGCACCCTTCTAAATGCCAAAATGGCCAAAATGATTTTATGGCCGGTCGGACAACACGCGTTCATTTCTT